>JAHLJZ010000022.1:0-312425 GCA_025602915.1 Paraphysoderma sedebokerense | reverse complement strand
TAGTATTACATTATGTACCCATCGCACAAACACTGTATTAATACCACGGCATGTAACCTGTTTCACTCATCCAAAGGGTGGGTGAGATTTCAAACAATGATCCTTGTACAAGGACAATAAAACCCCTTTAATATGCCTAACCTAACCTATAATCATATATCATGATGTCTTCTATATATGCTTGGTTAATTCATGTGGCCTCTGACTGAATGAGTTAAGAACTTAAGAGATAGTTGTACCGCTACGCACGTTGGAAAGACGTACACGGTAGTGACGGTACAAACAATTGTTAGGGACAGAAAATGAGCAGGAGTTGACTCCCTCGTGATATAAGGAGAACAAAGGCATCCATAAAGTAAGATATATTTAAGTTAAAGGATTCACTTCAAATGCAATTCATAATATCCGTACTTAACAACTATATGTCTACCACTATCAAACCGAACAAGTATTTGTTACTTTGTTAATAATAAAATATTCAAGCCGTGTCGTGGCCTAAGGACTGCTTCGTGGAAATTTTAGTGTGCTCTCCGCTCTTCTGAAAACCGTTATCTGTGATGTGTTGCACCAAAAGAGCCCGGGTCAAAAGGAATTGCTCAAGAATTTCCGAGCCAAAAATTATCGCCAGGAAGATGAGAGGGCTGGGGGTAGACAGTCGAGCAACGGATAGCATAATATTGACAATGAAAACCCCGGTGAGATTCAACAGAATTTGACTGACTTTGTATAAAGTTGTCGAGGAATTGTTATATTGTGATAGGGTTTTAACGTCCTCTGAAAGCTCATTGAAAGCAAATATGTGCAATGAAATCATGAGAACCGAATATATCAATACCAACGAACTCATGGAATACTCCCACGGTAATTGAAGAATGGGGGCACAAAGATTCGGGATTGGACGAATTGTGGTGACCGTGCTACATAATGCCATATGCGGTATGATATGAAGTATGAAGAAGAATGTGGCAACATTTATAAGAACTCTATACCGTTTAACGACGAGGCTGATCCGTCTGAGTGCTACGATATTTGCTGAAATGTGGGAAAACGCCCAAGCGAAGCAGGAAATGTACGCGAGGTTGCAGTTACTGGTGGGCACAAGGTTCAAGATAAAAGGCTCAATAGAGCTTATCATTGAGAAGATGTACATCAAGAGGTGAAAAATATTGGTTTGGAGATGACTTCGAGTGAATTTGGCGACTGTCAAGTAATTAAAGAAGCACACAGCGGAGGCACAAAAGGACGCAAGAAAAATACTTGAGGAGACGATAGAGACTTGCTGTAATTCCTCCATGGTTGGGTAATAAATGTTATTTGGAAATTTTCCGCTGCTTTAATAAATGCAGTTATCACACCGAGTATTTAACAGAAAAGGTCAATGTATTTGGTAAACAACGAGATCCATGTTTGTGGCATTTGCCCTCTCATTTTCCCAGGGGAGCCATACACGAGACAACTGCCTGACTAGGTAGCTGTTGTTAAGAGTTCATAAGAAGTCTCGAAATTGAGCTTGTGGCAAATGAAGCGTTTCCTCAGAACTTTCGATCAGTCATTTGTGCCTCGGGCACTTGCGCGCCAATTGTTGGATGATGCATTGATGGGTTGGATACACTGTTCAAATGGCGTGAGTTGGTCTGGGACAATCTAAGACGTTGCCCCTTGACCTTCATTTCTGGCTCGTCGGTACCAGTGCGAATTTCGAATATTCTTCAGGAAATCCACCCTAGATGGAAGTATGAACCAGAGTCCAGATTCGTAACACACGCTAGCTCTTACACAGACCGAAATGCAACAGAACTTATTTAAGATTGAACATGCACAAGTTGGGAAATCGATCGGAGTGTGAAGAAACCTTGGGATTTCGGGATGACCAAACTTAACAAGTACATATATGTTGCAATACCAAATACAAAACACCCATTCTAACAGTATCGGAGGCTATTCCTTGGAAGAAAAACTAATAATTTCGGACTACCTCAGAAATTGTACATCATGTACCACAGAGAAAAGTTTACGGAAACTTGGGTGTTATAAATACAGAGATCAATAAACAAACGGCACTCCATCCACCTCATCTTACCCCGTATGATAATGCGTAAATTTCGGTTACTTGACTGTCCTTCAAAGCTTCTACATGAACGCCTTAAAACTGTAGCCATTCTTCAATGTCTTGCACCCGATTGGAAGATATCGTAATAAATTCTTGTTCTACAGGTGTAGCGTTCATTGCGACTAGTGTTAGCTTTTGTTCATCCTTCAACGACGAATCCGCAGAAAAAAAATGGGTGAAATGAAATGAGTAAAGCAATCAGTACATCGAGTCAATATGACAGTGTCTAGTTAATATCACGTTTAAAATCTACAAAAGGATGTAAAGGTTAGTTACCCTGTATTGCTCCATTTTCGCCTTTACTCTAAATACAAATTTTCTACACATAACACTGGCCATTGCCAATTCAAACCCTGGATCTTCAGAGTCTCTCATCTGAACCAACTCGGTAGCGGACACATTGAAAATTTGCAAGCCGACATTATCGAATATTTGGAGGTAAGCAGAGTCGGTATGATCGGAAACATTAATACGAGCCATATATCTGAATTTACAAGTCGATCAATTAAACATTTGGTCAAAAGAAAGTAGTACTCAAAAATATTTTTATGACGAACCGATATTGAGGAGACGGGTAACTCGAGTTACATTTTTCACAGCGCCATTCACTGCCGTCTTCAACCACTTTTTTGTTACATCCTTCGGCTGGGCAAGCAGCGTAACAGAAACGTTCTTTGTTGATATAATGTATTGTCGCTTCGGCAGTAAAGTAATCCGGCTAATGCAAATTACGATATTAGTAACATTGAACGGGTGCTTGAATCTTACAGGTATACCTTTTCATTCATTCCTAAGTGTTCCGAGGTAATTTGTCCCAGAACCTTAAGCATATCTTTCTTCTTGGCACCACCTGCTTGTCCATCGGTTCCACGGGCATTTGAACTGGAATAGTATTGATAGTTCACATACTGTCCTTCATTCGCATACCTAGTAGAGAAGCGATGAATTCAATACAAATATAAGAGGACAGATAACAGGTAACGGTACACTCACCAGCCGCGCAGTTGATGAGCTTCCTCAATGTCCGGATTCACCAATAAAGAACTAGAGCTGACGGTAGATATAGATTTACCTAGAGACGGCGGGAGTTGAGAGTTAATTTTTGGTTTACAAATTCGGTGTACTTCAAGAAACGGTTGTGGACACGAAACCATTGAAATCTGAAACTCTAACACCCTTAAAAGCAATAACGGGTGCTTCCTCCGACAGTTCAAATGATTCAGCGTTTTTACCCCAAAGTGTACACTTCACAGCCCAACCGGTATGGTCGACAAGAGTGAGATCGCGTTTGGTGAGCTACGTAATACGGAGAAATGGTTATAAATTATATAATATTTAAGGTTGCAGTAGAGAAGAAGTACCGGGCGCTGAGTAGTTTTAGAAATCAGCTGGGACAATTCGCCGCATTCCTTAACGATGGCTACAACATCTATAGAGGAATTTGGTTTTAATTACACCTGTGTTTCAATTCCAATAGAGGACAGGTGTCTCAATGTGTAAGTCACACATTCTTACCTATCGTAGTGTCCTTTTCGCAACTACCCAGTCTGTCAAGAGATTGGAAATTGAATTTAATAGTCGGAACATTGTCGGTATCGCGACACTGAATTGCAGGAAATTCCCATAGTAAGTAATGTTCCAAACAAAAAATCATGTGCATACTCACCTCTTCGATATGAGTATTCGGTTCTAAGGTAATTTCATAATCATTGGCAAGCGAGCTATATTGCTTTCGCGCCATCTGAACTCGGACTCTGCTAATGTTGTACACTTTATTGTCTTCAATAAGATTGTAAAATTTGTCGACGGCATCTTGAAATGCTGTTGCTTTGATTTCGCCCTAGATGTGAATTTGTACCAATTAGGAAGATAAACGGAGACATTGAAACTGACACAAACATACTGATTCATCCATAAGAACAACACTGAAGAGCTTCCCTTCGCCTTTCTGATTTGACCAATGGCGAATTTCGGATTTGGACATAGCTCTGGCTCGAATTGCCCATCTGTGAATTGTGAGTGACAGATAAGCATAAATGATCAAACGACGAGACTTAGGGGTGACCAGAGTAAGGAAAGACCAAGAAATCATACTTGTTGCTATTAGCGTATGGATTGATTTGGGAAATTGGAATGATGTGACTGAAATCAGGTTGAGATAACGGACCGGACGGTGAACCGGCACTGAATTGCGTTAAATCAGAATGGATTTGGTTATGTCAGAGGATATATTCTAAGCAAGACTAAAGCTGATACATTATAAACTTTACCTAGTGTTGCCAAATCTATTTTTTGAACTGAAGGATGATGCAGATACTGCGGGACTTTGATGACCAAATTTAGGCTGCTGATACTGCTGAGGAGGTTGGTATTGGGGTTGGGGAGGTTCATAATTAGACTGGTAAGACTGTGGTTGTGGCGGCTGCTGGGGAACTTGAGGACGCTCTTGGGGTTGTGCATCCGGCTTCGGGGCATTGCCAGTACCCAGTTGTACTGTAGGATTGCCGATTCGCCCTTCCGCCGTACCAAGGACTTCGACGTTGATGGCAATGATGAGTCTACAGGTTTAGGTAATAAAGGTGAGTTGGGAAGACAACTAAGTATTTGTGTCGAATCGACTGGGACACTGGTGTCAATAATCAATAAGAGAGAATGCATTACTGTTTTCCGGCGACTTGATTCACAACATATTGCACGAGTTTAACTACAGTGTATTTGGTGACGGTTCCTCTGGTGATGAGATCGTTCATTTGCGTGGCCCACATACCTGATGAAGTACGGAGATTTCAGTTTACTTCGTTTTGTCAGACGAGCAAAAGAGAAACGTACCGTGCATGAAATTGTGACCGTCGGACCAGACGACTCTGTATCTGTCGGCCGGGTTGTTCGCAGATCCAGGGAGATGCTTAATATTGACGATTTGAAGGATTGGGTTTCTTGTTATTGGGTTATCGTCAGGATTCGGAGCGAGAATGGCGGGTAGAGCGTCCGTCGATAGTTGCAAGTTGTTCATCGTGTTTGTGAGGGAATGATGGGAACGTGCTGGTAACAGACTATAGTACTGATAACAATTTCAGAGTGTGGAGATACGATGGTCTCGATACAGCTAGATGTGCGGAATAGCCGAATGTAGATTGTATCTTTGTGGACGGAATGAGATTCCCTCTGCCGTGAGAATCTTGCCTTTGCATGCGAGTAAACAAAAATTCCACTTTTGCGCCTTACGCGTATTGCAGCCAAAATTCGTGCGAAAAGTCATATTGATATCATTTTGGAAGAAGATATTATGCCTCCGAAGCGAAAGACTCGCAGAAACACTGAGACTACTGATGAACCAAACAAAAAGACCAAACTAGTACCCGAAATCGCTTCTGAAAACGCCTGTCCGAATGAAGAACAGCAAGGGCCTAGTTATTGGTTAATGAAAGGTTCGGGTTGGTAATCTGTCGACTATTCTATGACGCACTCTGATGGGAAGACTTTTCTCCGTCTGTTATGCAGCCGAGCCTGATTCCCGAATAGTGAAGGGCAAAGATGTCAAGTTTAGTATAGACGATTTGAAAGCAATGAACATCAGTCCGTGGGATGGCGTACGAAACCGTAAGTTCAAAGCTTTTTAATAATACATTGTAGAATTCAAAAAGACTTTACTATTTCTATTTATTATGGTACTCGTCAGTCAGAGACGTCTTCAAAGTTTGATGATGTAACTTTGACTAATTGATTCCTTTACGTCGTCTCACTTCTGCCCAGATGAAGCGAAAAACCTTATGAAGTCAATGAAATCTGGCGATCAAGTATTTTTTTATCATTCCGATTGTAAAACCCCTGGTATTGCTGGTATATGTGAAGTGGTCAAGGAATCTTACCCCGATCGTACGTTTTTCATTCGTAACATTTTTTTTGAGCCAAATATACAACATTCACCATCCCGTTTTACTATTCATGAACACTCGCTTGCACCCTCTTATCCATAGACACTGCGTTTGACTCTTCCCATCCATATTACGACTCTAAATATATTGACGAATCAAATCCTCGCTGGTACATGGTAGACGTCAAATACGTTCGACATCTCAATAGATTTATTTCATTAAAAGAATTACAGAAATATAAAGCAAAAGAATTATCCGATATGCAATTAGTGACAAGGGGAAGGTTGAGTGTTCAACGAGTCAAGCAGAAGGAATGGGAATTCATATTGAATTTGGAGGACGTAGTGACTGAAAATGACAATGATTCGGAGATCAAACAGGCTGATCAAAAGCAAGTCAAACAGAAGATTGTCGAAGAGTAGCTCTACTTGAGATTTGCTAAACTTGTGGTGAAAAGTGATGTTGGGACTGTGAAAATTCATAGATGAACCGACTAAGCATTTTTTATCTCGCTAGAACCCTTTTTATCCATAGATTGTAAATACAACATTGATTATTATTGATTACATTCTTATTTCCGGCAGTGCAAAATGCTGTAAAACTATATCTAAACGTTGACATTTTGATCTAACTTGGTCTATCATATCACGGTACAATAAAAATTATTAAACTAATTACCAAGTCATAAATCTAAGAACTGCATAAAGAAGATCGAAAGTAAATAATGCGATGCTCCAAACTACTTCTCATAGGCATAACATAATCGTTTAGTGTCAAACATATCTTTCACGGTGACAGAAAAACCAGGTAGCTTGTCATTGGGTGTAGCGGATGGATTAGAAATGGCAAAGAAATATCGACCATTGTAGGAATTGAAGCGACGAGGACTAGCAGATTGCCAAGCGGAATACACTTGGTCGACATTGGCATACTATGAATATACAACGGGGAAAATCGATATAAATATTTTGGACGACCTCCGTAGAAGAGAAGAACGTGACATTGATTACATACCATTAACCAAAATAGAGGGTCCTTCGGAGCTTGATCGGATACAAGATCTCCTCCAGAACCAGCAACTCGTTTTCGGATATCAGATGTAATCAGACCTTCAAAGATGGCTCTGAAATCATCTGTATATGGCAGAGGAACACAGTTAGAATTAACGTTCAGCTTCCGATAAGAGATTCAGTTTGAGAACACCTACCATAATCACTGTTATCTTGCATTATCTGCAGTAATTCTTCTTCGCCAGTCCATGCTGACAATTTACCATTCTTCCAAGAACGTTTCACACCCCATTTAGCAAAAGCACCACTTCTAAGGGCTCCATTTTGATTCACTTTGTCACCGCGACCAAAGGAAACTTCGTCGTCTCCCCAAACTGGGGCATTTCTAGGATTTCCACCATCGGCGGTAAATTGCCAATCTATAGTCCAAAATGAAGGCTGGTTAGGATACGGAAATCGGATCAGCATACGAAATGTAATATGTAATGACTTACATGGCACAAAAACATCTTTAAATTCTGGCCCAAGAGACTGCAATTCTTTTTCCAATTGGAAGACAAAATAACGATGGTATGGGAAAAAATACGGTTCACCTGTACGAAAGGAACAAATTAAATGGAGGGTTGATTATCAACTTTTGAAATTGAAGTACATACCGAGAACTTGAGATGTCACTTTTGCATACTAATTCGATTACATAATTACGGATAAAAGAAATATAGATAGTCATTTATTAGGATGGAAGAGAACAGATAGGGGATAATAGTTCGGACTACAAACCATATCCACAAAGTCGTCATATCGTGAGGCGGTGCCGGCCCGGGATGGAAACTGACGGAGCATGGAGAGGGCACTGATAAATTTCTTTTTTTCTTCGGGTGAGCAGTTTCTCCATTCTAAGCCAGACGAAAGGATACTCTATTAGTCTCATCACTCATGACTGAAAGTAAATCGCGCCGGACCGAGACATACCTTTCCTCACGACCACATTGTCACATGAGCTTGGGATGGGATGAGGGAATCCAGTATCTCCGGGAACAGTCGGTGGGGTTGCAGGATCCGATGGTGGTAAAGGTGTTGGTGGATCAACAGGATCTGCTGGTTGCGGAACTTCTGGGTTCGGAGGGACAACTGGAGGGCGTTCTTCATCGTCCGCTGGAGGTGAACCTGAATACAGTCAAAAATGAAAGCAGAAACACTGTAAGTTTCCTTTGCTTGATAACTAATATGCTATCTATGGATTCTACCTCTGCACAAACGGCCGAAGCAATCCCACCAATGGCCACGAGCACGTCTGAGTTCTTGTCTAGCAACAAGATTCACAGTAGCGCTTTCTGCGCTCGTGATGCAGAGCTGAGAGAAAATGAGAACGAGAAGGAGAACCGAAGTGGCAATTGATTTAGATCGTCTATGTTGTCCGCTCATTATTGTAGCTGAAAATGAGAAAGATTACAAGGGAACCTCGCACAGGGATCAGGCCATATTTATACACTTGACCCGAACAGATCTTAAAGGTGATACATGCTTACATGACTCGTGCGTTAACTTGAAATCACTATGTGCTGTCGAAGACAACATGCTCCAGACATTGACGTATGTTTCGAGATCAAAGAGTTGAATGTCAACCGAACCAGTGCATCGCGGGAGGGAGGGTCGGAAGAATAACGTATCCGAAAGGTGGTGTTTGGTTATTGATTAAGGATAACAATTGACTCTGATTAAGACAAAACCATATTTACATGTGGAGTACAATAATCGTTTCAACAATCGCACGTTGGGTGTGTGCCTGTGTGGTGTCGTCCCATCCTAGCGCGTTGTGTTTGACTAAGGACAACCGGAAGGCAAAGAGCGAAATTAAATACGAAAAGGCTCGGTCGCCATTATTGTCGTTCATGCGTAACTGTCTTGCCGATTACAGATATTGAACATTGACCCTTCAAGGGAGAAGAGCTTTAAATATTTATTTTTTTAGTTAACTATCTTTCCAAGTCTTATCCGGGCCAAGATGTGCTGTGGCCATTCGGCGTGCAGCAGCGCATGTCCGACTCTCCTCCAAGCACGCTGCTGTTTCGTTCACAATCGCGCAACCTTTGACCAGAAACACGTTTCAATAAGGCAGCAAAGTTCGTAAGAATGCTGCGATTGATCCCCGCCCCTGTTATGCTTCAATAGAATAACAAACTTCAAATCCTATTTTCGATATTGTCATCGAAACTTCCACGATTGTTCCTTTACCACCTTTGCTGCTTACATTATTCTGTGTTCGAAACAGAGCGAGGATGAGTTGATGCCGTAGTTGTCTTCTTCAATTCTTTGTCCATGAAAATACTTCGGACCCCACACATCTCGTTCCTCCATAGTTTTTTTCTTCCTGTCGGCAACACAACACTCAATGAAGATGAAGGCCACGACCTTACTATTACTTGCTTGTGTTGTTCTATGCACCAATGCTTCAAATATTATGAAGCGAAAACGCTCACCGACTCCTGGACTGTTTGACTGTTTCAAAGGTATCTGTGCCGGCCATCCGCCGGTTGATGAACACCCTACCTTCCCCCATCCCATTCCCGAAAATTGCGATAGAATGGTTGTACGAAAAGGTTAGCTTATATTGTACTTTCTTTATTCGTGTTGCCGTGGGTTAACTCTGATCGCACACTTCAGAATGGCGCGAATGTTCAAAGCAAGAAAAGCAGTTGTTCATCCGGGCTTTACTTCAGCTCCACCAAAGACCTTCGCGCGATGGTGATGGATCTTCAAGATATGACGACTTCGTTAAATGGGTAACTTGTCAATTTTTCGAATAGGGATTTAGAAACTGCAGACTTACAATTGATATTATGTAGCATGTAAGAGCCAGCTCCTACGCTCACGGTATGTTCCCTCGCTCAGCGATCGATGACATTATGGACGGATTTTTCTAAATCGTCTGAATATATAGGTGAACCGTTTTTCCTTCCCTGGCATCGATTCTTTGTCTATCAGTTAGAAAAGGAGTTACAATCTCTTGGGCCCGAATTCCGAAATGTCTTTATCCCTTGTATGTATCTTTTGTCCTATGTTTAAATGCATGACAAGGAATGTGACTGATAAGCAATACTCACTACTGCAGATTGGAGATGGTCTCTTGACGCCGTAGATCCCGCTGCTGCATCCGTATGGGGTGATGACTCCTTGTCGTTTGGACGTGGCGGAGTTGGTTTCAACATCGAAGTCAAAACTGGTGCTTTTGCCAAATGGAAGATCCGCAGACAATGGAGACGGGACGGAAGAATGGACTCTTGGTATGGGGAAGCAGACGTAAAAGACCTCATTGACAATTTCGACGATTACGGTTTGTTCTATGACCATCCCTTCCGCTTTGCTGCCTTTTACAATTATCTAATTTCTGTCCAGATAACTTCCGTTCTTATTTCGAGGGACCTATTCATGGTGCCATCCATGTCAATGTTGGTGGTTTTGGCGGTGATATGGCACATATGGTCTCACCGAAAGATCCTATATTTTGGTTGCATGTACGTTTGCTTGTTTCCCCAATAGCCGATACTCTATGAAGTTATCAAAATATATTAACACCTCTTTAGCATAGCGAAATCGACAGAATTTGGCACGAATGGCAACTCAGAAGCCCTCGTCGGTTTAAATCATACAACGGTCGCTATTGGAATATCAACTTTCTTAAACGTGCACGCCCTTCTGATGATTTACCGGGTTTTAATGTCAAAGTGGAAGACATCTTTGATCCTCAGGCACTCTGCTATCAGTATAAACCCATGAATAGCAGATTAGAAATCAGTAATAGAGCGGTTCGTCATTATGTTGAACCGCTACCCGATTGGTGGATTTCGGTATGTTTTTAATTTGGTTAAAACATGAAGACCTCATCGAAATAGAAATTATTCTAACAATTTTCTTAACAACAGAACCAAGGATTCAAATCCGACATTATCCGCAATGCCGAGCTTTACTTCCTGCGTCAGCGTCCTGCTTTTGTTATCCCACCTCTGGTCCAAGCCCAACTTCAAACAATAGATGGTATCCGTCGATCTACTCACCCTCCGTCGGAAGGAAGCCGACATTCCGTTGCTGATAGCTCACCAAGTGATGTGGAAGAAGTTGACGACAACACCAGACACTCTGGGGAGATCGAGGAAGCTCAAAATCAATAGATTAGATAATTGTTCGTTACATTGAATTGTATTAGTAGCTTCGGCGTTTCGTTTTTTTAAGTTAATAAAGTAAACATAATCTTATTAATTAAGTTAAGCCAACGTAGCACAAACGTGCAGTCACTGCCCGCCAGGGTACAGTTCAATGCCAACACATTCAGCCTAGACTTTTAAATTTTTTGAATGTTTTGGAAAGTAGTGTCTTAAATCATATACTCGAAAAACTGCATATTCATGAAGTTTAAATATACAAAATGTGTTTAAATGTTATTGGATAAATTATTACATATCTTATAGTCACTACTACAAATAAAAGACGCGTGAACTGGCATTATACTACTAAGTTGGATTATAAACGATGTTGCAGGTTCATCTCCATGTCATCTTTCTTTTTAAATTCCTCGTGTTCTTTCATCAGATATCTTTCGACCATCCAGAATTTACTACGGTCATTACTTTCAACACGAGTACCAAATACAATGACACACAGAGCCAAAAGTATTGTGCCAGCAATCAGCCCGACCCAACCAGGCCATGCCCCGAAACCAGACGGCAGGTAGCCCACCAGTAAAGATGTAAATGCCACAACAATTGCATAAGGTAGTTGGGTTTTGACGTGGGCCTCGACACTGATTTGTGAAGCCAAGGCGCTCAAAATAGAAGTATCCGATATAGGAGAGCATTGATCACCAAAGATTGATCCAGCCAAGATTGCAGAAATGACTTCGATGATAATAGGAGCATTTCCGGGAGCCAGATTATCGATGATAGGCACCGCAATTGGGTATATAATAGACATTGTGCCCCAACTAGTACCAGTACAGAATGAAATCACACAACTAATGATGAATATTAAAGAGGGTACAGCCTTGGGGGAAAGCTGCCCGTTTAGGCTGGACGCAATGTACTCTGCGACACGAAGATCTTTGAAAGCTGTTCCAATTCCCCAAGCAAGACATAGGACTAGGAGAGGTTCTGTCACGCTTTTAATGCCGTTCACCCAAGAATTGATCATCTGTTGTGGCAAATTCAGTTAATTTACTAGACTTGTAGAGTCTGATTATGAATACAAAAGAACAACACATACATCGCCGAATGGAAGTAAACGTTGGAATGCATAGAAAAGCATGGTAAAAACTGAAGTGTAAAAGCTGGCCCAGACGAGTGCACTATCAAAATAAATGTCAGCACATAGAGTATGGTCATGAAATCCTTGTGATAAAAACATACTTATAAGAATTCCCACTTCCAGCTAAGTTGGATGCACTCAAATCTGGAGTTTGCCCTTCAGGGGTTGACTTAATGATCGCATAATATCCGCTCACAAAAAGACCAACAATTGTGGCTACCACAAGTATAAAAATTGGCAGAAAACCGTTAATCCATCTATGTGGTTTGTGCTCGACTGGCTTCGTTCCTTCGACGGCAGCCGCATGCGAGGTATCGCCATCGGGCATTAACTTCTGATAGCGATGAGCACGACGCTCTGCGTACAACATTGGTCCGAAATCTTTCTTTAGGAGAATAATCAGTGCGATGAATACGAGCATAAAAATTGGGTAGAATCGAGTTGGAATTGTGTTGAGGAAAATAGTAAACGGCGGGTATTTTTCTCGATCAAGTGACGAAGGGTAATTCTCGCTAATTAGACCCAATTCAAACCCGATCCATGAACTTAATGGTGAGAGAGTGGCCGGGGCAGCAGCGGTGGCATGGGTGATGAAGGCCAATTTTTCATGGCTTAAATAAACCATGTCGGTGATGATGCGCATATTGTTACCAACGATAATGGCACTAGAATAGTCTATGTGATTAACAAATGTAAGTATGTGTGGTCTGCTTTGATTGATTGGAGATGGGATTATACCATCAATGAATATGATTACTCCTAATATCCACGTCGCCCATTGTGCCGACGTACGAGTTTTGACGAATTTGTAGAGCAAACGAGCAAGTCCTTGTCCACCACCGCTCCTTACGACCAGATTGATCAACCCAGATAAGAACCAAGTGAAGAGGACAATTTTTATTCTGTCTTCATTCACAAGCGCTTGGACAACGTAAGTGTCAACGGATCGAAGCAAACCGTCAAATCCGTAAACGATAACTGATGTGGCCAGAATTCCGACAAATAAAGCGACAAGGACTTGATGTGTGATAAACGCAAGCAGGAGTGTAGCGGTAATTGGTATTAAGCTGATGGGTGCAGGAATGACATTCACCGTCTGAGAGAATTCTGTTCGGTCTTGTTGCCCGGAAGTCAAGATGAAGTTTACAGTTTGGCGACCATTTTCATTCAGAACAATTCCCTTCAAGTCAGTTGATAGGATCAAATCGCCTTTCGGATTGTACTTGTCGAATTTTCCTTTGTGAATGCTCGATCCTCTCCATATTACCTCCCAGGAAACAGTTGTATCGTTATTGGTATCTGGTGGGCGCCAAAGAGTGTCAATATTACCAGTCACAAGAGAGACATCTCCTATAGTTAATTGACTGGAATAACGTACTGTTTGACCACGTCAGTTTTGCCTGTGTAGAGAAAGCGAGTCCCTGGTGAGCAACTTTAACATCCACCTCTTGAATAGTCGGTACGCCCGGGTTCGCCGCTACAATTGCGAGCATGGACCCCAACCAACAAACTAAAATGGCCCATTTAAACTGTATCGATGAATTCGATGAATACATTGGAAAGAAAATATATGTTGGCCAAAATCCTTGATCTTCAGTCTACGAGGCGAGTGTTATTGACTGCAATGGCGCTGTTATTCTTGCCGCCGAATGTGGAAAATCGACCGAGCCTTGGTTTTTTTTTATTTTGCTTCCTTTTTTTTCTGCACAGAGAATAATTTCTGGTCCCGTGGTTACTGATGCCACCGGCAAAAGGGGCATTGTCGGTAGCGTGTGGATGCGGAATGAAGGTCCGTTTGACGCAGGAGCAGCCAATTGCGCCAGATCTCGCGTACTCCGTCGTTTCAGAGGACTCATTCCCTCGGGATTATTATCTGATGATCGTCTGACGAAGGGAATGAGCAAAGCAATGCCCAGATATATTTCTGAATCTGTTGGTTTATCTTTTTCCAGCAATGTGTGTGTTGTGCAGTGCGGGCTAACAACATAATGGATGAAATGGATACATGCAACAAAGATAACATTGCCGCATCCTGGCGATATGATTTGGTTATTTATTTAGAATAATATAACCGGCGGAAAACATACAGATTGGATGCAGTGTCGTGAATGCCACTGGCGTTATGACTTCCATTCATAGCTTCACGAAAAAATTTCGTTCAGACCTTCCTTTATCTGCAATTTGCATTTTTTGTTTGTTCCACGGCACTTGCTTTTGTTTTTGTTACATTTGAGGGCTTGCTTCCGGGCGGTATCTTCCTAATTGGCGCACCGTTGCTACCAGTATTCACTTTGTGATACCTTCGTGCGGTCCATTATTTTTACCTTGGCATCGCTTCTACCTTTATGAGCTCGAAAGGGAGCTACAATCACCTAACTTCGACTGGAAAGGAAAGTTCCTTATTGTGACTTCACCTGGATTCTCATCAAAGGACTAAGAATCAGCACCTTGAATGATAAAGTTAAGACTTTGGAACAAACTCAACGAGCCAACAATATCTGTATACAAAAACGTAAAACTAATCACTCAAAGAAGTTTAATTACTTTCAAACATCTACATGATCTCTCCTCCCTGCAAGGGACAATCTAATCGGTAATTATATAACATAGTGTGGAGTTACAGTGTCCAGGAGTCAGGGACACACACGTGCACAGTGAATATCAATTTTATTCAAAACTGAGGTTACACAACAAACCATAGATCAGGTGCGAAGAGTACAACGACATTGGAGAAAGATGGCACCATTTATCATTTGTTTTGTTGTTTATGAAACGATACAAGAGACAGTGTGGAGGAATGACACCGACGGACGATTGTTCCCTATTTAAACACACGCGCAAATCAACTCGGAAACAATAAGTTGAAACCACGACTCAAAGGTAATTCAGTGAAATCAATATTAAAGATTTACGATGCAGCAATGATGCTTCAACAAATTATTCCGCTTTCTTTGTTCCCATTCAATGGATCGGTCGCTATTGATTTATCTCTTACCCCTATCCACGTCGACGACAATGTTCATAGAAGTGACATAAATATTCGGTCGTTCTCCAAGCCGGATTAATTTCTCTTTACAATTGACAGTTGACCAGCGATGAAAATACTTGCATTTGCCTTAATAGTTATATTCGTCTCCACCGTTCACGGTTCTCCTATCTCAAATCAAAAAAGATCACCAGTCCCTGGCTTCTGGGATTGCTTTAAAGGATTATGTCGGGGTAAAATGCCACCACCGGAAGAGGACCCTCCATCTCCTTTGCCGGGAAATTGTCAGCAAGTTGTACTGAGAAAAGGTAGATATATGTCGCTGCTGAAATTTATTTAATTGTCTTGAATGTGTCCGTGTTCATAGTGGTCATATACTTACAACGGTTTATTGTATTGTTGTTATAGAGTGGCGCGAATGTACAGAGCAAGAGAAGCGTCTGTTCATTGACGCCCTGCAAAGGCTACGACAGAAGCCATCTCAAAATGGGCAATCTTCTCGTTACGAAGATTTTGTTCATTGGGTAACTTGATCTCTTATTTCACTGTACATTATGTTCTGATATACTGAATGGGTTTAAATCGTTTGGGGTAGCATGTTGAAGCTAGCTCGTATGCCCATGGTAATACATTAAGTTTTTCGCCAAACTCTCAAAAAGGAAGACAGTTGTCTAAACTTAAGTTAAACAATATTAGGCGGTCCATTATTTTTACCTTGGCATCGTTTCTACCTCTATGAGCTCGAAAGGGAGCTACAATCACTTGGTCCAGAATTTCGAAATGTTTTCATCCCTTGTATGCAAAGCTTTCCATCTGATCATTTCGATCATTCACAAGTTTAATACTTTTTCTTTTTGATAGACTGGCAATGGTCTCTCGATGCATCTGATCCGTCGTCAGCGCCTGTTTGGGGAGATGATGCGTTGTCATTTGGTCGAGGAGGATCCCGCCCAAGAGACGAAGTTACCACCGGGGCATTCGCTCAGTGGAGGATTCGCCGTCAATGGGGAAGCAGCGGCCGTATGGATGGCTGGTATGATGAAGGTGATGTGAAAGACTTAATTGACAGATCTAGGGACTATGGTAAATTATTTGTTTTTTGGCTCGAATATCCTCGGTGTTGTTAGAAGAAAACCAACTTGGTGCAAATAGATTCGTTCCGAGACTACTTAGAAGGTCCAATCCACGGAAGAGTCCATGTGAATGTCGGGGGTCGAAGTGGGGACATGTCTACAATGTCCAGCCCAAATGATCCTATCTTTTGGCTTCACGTAAGTTACTGAATATTGCTGTTGCAATCCCAGTTGTTAAACCTGCTGACACCAACTGTATTTTTAAAACAAATCCGAATAGCATAGCAATATCGATCGAATCTGGTCAAACTGGCAATCCAGTGATCCAAGTCATTTTAACTCATATAACGGGCAAGGTGTTCATAGAAACGATAGACTGCCAGGCCTCCAAGTTTCAGTGAACGATATTTTCGACACCAAAAGACTATGCTACGAGTTTAAGCCGTTAGTCAGATTCGGCATCTTGCATAGAGGGCTCAAGCAATACGTCGAACCGTTACCAGATTGGTGGATAAACGTAAGTTGAACTGAGTAATAATCTTTAAAGAGATTTTTGAGTTATAGCAATTGACTTTCTTGGTGATTTTGTCTCCATAGAATCAAGGTTTAGAAGCCACAAAAGTCAGAAAAGCAGAACAGCAGTTCCTTTTGACAAGACCCCAATTTGTTATCCCGCCTGACGTCCGCTCAGCAATAGCATCAATCAGTCCTGGTGTCTCTAGGGATGTTGATGTTCCTGCATCCGCCAACGATGGAGAAAGTGAAGTCGCACGGAATGAAAATACACCACAGGACACACCAAATGTAGAGGAGTAAGGAAAACGGTGGTCGTACTTAATTAATCTATTGCATTCGATGTACTTGTTAAAGGTAGAAGAATAAAATCACATTATATAATCAAATTCCTTCACGCTTCGGTCTCCATGTATCATTATTGGAGATAATCAACGGTATTCCAGCAAAGGAATTCAATTTTCTCGATTTCCGGAGACATTTCGGGTAGGCAAAAATAAAATAATCCAGACCGTTATCTTTGCTACAAGATTAAGTCGGGATTTTTCCTTCACGAATTTCGATTCTGTTTATTCGACCTTTAGCGAGTCCTTTTCATGTGCCGATTGGTTAGCCCCGGCAAGGATTACATCATGATCCCTTCCCACTTCAGACAAAAATGGAGGAACCCAAATACCCAATTCCTTTCTTATTTGATTCAAATCCTTGTCCAGAATTTCTTCGTAATAAACGTTTAAAAGAAACATAGAGCTGCTACCGCACTTTACTGCCCATGGTACATAATTGTTCCAAAACCTTTTTTTCTCGGTTGAATTCAACTTGAGTGGTCCTAATATCGAACTTAGAAGTGTCATAGGTAATCCAGTCTGTACCAGCTCAAAGACTTTTAATCCCACTTCTCCCTCCACAGAGACGGGAACTCCTGTTAAGGTATGCCAAAAATCATGTATCTGCCTGTATCGCAACATTATATACGCCTCTTCTTCATTATCAATAAAATGTACAGGGGATCGGGAATCTGGAGTGACATCGTATTTAAGAAGAAAATTGTGATAATAATTGTATCCGAAGGAATTCGGCGGGAGCGAAGACAGGTAGGAAGAAGTCAGTGTGGAAGAGGAGATGATCGGTTTCTCTCGGAGAATTCGTCTGCCAACTGGATCGACAAGCATTTTACGGCGAAGATGAGGAAGGGAAAGGATAGATGTTGTTTCTGCAAGGGTTGCGACCATATCTGATTATTGTATTCCGACATCAATTTGATGGCATGAACAAAGAAGTAATGAAGGACGGTTCTTTAGTACCCTCAAATGATTGTATTCGCTTAGAAGACAAACGTAGCAAACTATACCTGTTTTCCCTGGGTCATTCAGAGCTTGAAAACCGGCATTCACTGCCAGATAAAACTTGTGGAATGCTGACGTCGGAATATGTGTGTCATACAACTTTTCTGCATTAGCGTTTGTCCATGATGCTGGGGTGGATGAAAAGGCAGCCGTCAGCTGATTACGACGACAAGACTGTAATGGTTCTACTATTAATCGGAGAGTTGAAGTTTTAAGATTTCGGCGCAGTGTAGACGGCATCAGTTGTACGAGGTTGAGTTGGAAGAAGGAAAGCGGAAAGCTGAAATAGCGAATAATCAGATGGAATGATGCGTTATTATGCTATGAGCACTAATGTTACATATATCTCATCATATCTTGCATCATATTAAATACCGCAATTCATGAGCTGGTTAGGTTCGATTAATGAGCTGGTTAGGTTCGATTAATAATATTGATTTAATAGAGTCGTAAATTGCATCAGACAATGCCAGATCCGTTGATTTTACAGCGCAGATGCAATGTCGTAATAGGATTTCCATTCTAGTAGTCAACAAAAACAATTCATCACATAATATTATCACAGAGTATTCTCAAAATTGACAATGAGTTGGCTGATTTGAAATTATAATAATGTTAATACTGAATCTGAACCGAGGGGGAATTTCAACACGCAAAAAACGCAGTCTCCTCCCATCACCACAAAACCATTTGCATACATCGTCACGATTTTATGTCGGGAATAGGACCACAACTCCCTCCTCATCTGCAGAAACGGAGCAGTTCTTCAGAAGCAGAAGCATCACCTCCATCGCAGATCGGTCCTCAGGTCCCTTCAAAGAAGCAGCCGTCCCAAATCGGGCCAACATTACCTCCACATCTTCAGAAGAAGAAATCAGTACAAACAAATGACGAATCTGATTCCTCTATATCTGAGGGCAAAAGCGAATCCGTCCCCTTAGGTCCGCAACTGCCACCCCATTTATCCTCTAAATCCCAGTCGTCTTCGCATGATCAAAATGACAATTCAGAGCAACCAAAATCGAAAAAGCGAGTTCTCGGGCCATCCTTACCTTCTTCATCAGAGTTGAGACCCAGCTATTATGTCGAGACTCAAGCAATAGATGATGACGACGATTTCGGTCCGAAACCTTTACCAAAAGAAATCGATCCCGAAGAGTACGAATTGGCCATGAAGTTGAAAGAAATTGAAGATAGAAACCGGAAAATGAGAGAAGAAATGGAAGAGGTTGGTATGATGTTTCATGGCTTCAATACAAACCACCTAGCCATCATAGACAGAATTGGTGCTCACTGTGAGTTCATACAGGCAAATCGCCCCAAGAAAGTGGAACGAGGAGAATGGATGTTGGTTCCCCCAGATCCGTCAAGCGGAATACCCATGGCTGGTGATTATGTTTTGCTTATCATGTTGTCATAATGGGTATACTTATGTGTATTTTTTTCTTTCATCTGTAACACTGCATTTGACTCCTTAGGACCGGCATCTTTGAAATCTAGGTCTTTCGCCAGCCGTGCTAAACCCACTGAAATAGATAAGTCGTGGACCGAAACTCCTGCGGAGAAACGGGAACGACTACAGCAAAAAGCCCTTGATGTAAGAACATTATGAAGTCTCAACCTGCTCTATGTGAAGTTAAATATAATCTGACTGCCATCGTGCAATTCTGCTTCTCCTGGATCTTTCTCTCCTCCTTTGCATATTTATAACTTTATTTATCGAAATATTCCCACACAGTCCTCATCCTCTAAAAAGAAGCGACCCCGGTCTCCATCACCCCCCAGATCAGATCGAGATGTGCTACTTGCGGCATCCGTCCAGCAACACAACGAGTCTCACCGTGCGCAATCACTGCTGACAATGTACGAATCATCTTCAGATCACATGCAACGAAGGCTAGAGCAACACGATGATCCCACTAAAAGAGGTTGGGATCGTGATAAGGATATGGCTGGAGGCAAACGTATGGACGTCAAACAGCGGCAGGATGTAATTAAGAAGGCTGGGACGGGATTGGGTGGTCGATTTGGTGGAGGAGGATTTTTGTAGTTTGTAATTTGGATGCTTGTAGGCTTGTACAGAAACAATTCCACGAGATTATCACAGAGCTTTCTCTGAATGCACTATACTTGTAACAAAGTCCAACATAGGCGAATATAAGTCGCGGATCTCTAATTAACTATATATGGTCTCGGTGGATTACTTAGTTTATATGATTACATTATATTCATAGGGCTGATGATGATGTTAAAGATACCCAATCTCGGATTCCTATCATTAACCTTGTAGAAGTTATTACACTTCAAGTTTATGTCGGTTTCGGGCAATTTCTGCAAGCTGTTTGTACCCTCCAACTGTCGAACGAGCAAAATTTGTTTAGATCATAGAATGAGGATTCGTGATTGAAAGAAGTCAAAAACATACTAAATTTATACTCCCTCGGTTCACAACCTTCCCAGATAAAAGGACATGTGTTGTGATCATTCGAACCGGGTACTTCCTATTAGACCCAAAACCAAATTAATCACTTCTACTTCTCTGAGAGAATATTAGGCGATTCACAATTGTGATAGAAACGACTAAACATCAAAACAAAATACAAGAAGGGAAGACTAGAATTTTGAATGCTGCCTTACCTTTTTAAGTTCCTTTAACCTGGTATTCATGAATTGGTCTTTATCGAAAACGTTGGTATCCACATGTACCGTGTCTTCCTTCCTGAATTGGTGGTAAAGAGTGAAAGATAAAGTAGAAATCGTTAAAATTCATCAAACCGCATAATATCATATTTCTTGTATCAATTTCAATTAATTCAATCGTGTATATATGTGGTTCTGCAATTGGTTTTGCGTCGTTCTAATTCAACACACAAGATCCTTTGTCATCAGAAAACTTACTTCGGTGGAGCGTTTGCCATTTTCTGTGATAATCGCAAACTAGCCTTCATGAATTCGCAGGACAAGAAACCTTCCTGTAGTTCATTTTACAAACGAAGAATTAAAAATTGGTCGGATGTTCTCTCAGGACTCGCCACCGTTCGTCATGGAAAATGAAATGAAAAACAAAAGGTGAAGGAGGGAACCTACAACATGGTAACAGATAGTATTCTTCCTATAGAAGGTTGTATTTTTATTAGACAATAATGTTATCAATGCATCATGGAGAAAACATTATAAACGATAATCCGGACTCAGTCAAACCATTTCCATGATAAGTTAACGCAGGGAAGATTGCAGGAATGACTTACCTTGGCACTGTCTCTAAATCACTAGCGTATTGTTCGTTTAATTTACTCTGTTCAAATGCAGAATTGGAAGAGAAGAAGTAGGAAAAGAGGCCCATTTCTAAATATCAGCTGATAACGAATATTTTGTGAATTGGACCAAAAAAGGCAAGTGCTCAGCTCGAACTCTCGGCTCCAGAGACAGTGGACAAAGGATGAACGACATTGTACAATTCGATTTATTTTCAATAATCTCAATTCTGCTTTCGCATTTGTTTCTTCAAAAACAAAAACATTAACTTCAATGTGAATTAAATTAGACAGCAGCATGAGATGACCAGTCTATACACTGTGGAAATTTTAATACTTTGATCGTCGCCATGGCCAACATCGGTCGGATGGGATTTATCCTTCTCCAGCATTGATAAAATTTCGTTTGATTCGACATGCGCTACTTTCTATTGTGAGAAAATGATTCGATGATTTACAACCGTCGCCCCATTTTTCAGGTAATCCGGTGGAAGGCTGAAATAAGGACTTTGAATACAAATGCATCGACGGGTTTCTGGCGTTTGGCCATGGCGAAACCAGCTTAAAACGGAATTCTTCGGTCCGCCACTGCAAAAGTGAGCATTCAATGTGGGGTTTTGCCATCAGAGCAGGGCGTGCGACGAATGATTAACTTATTCATATCATATACAAGGTGGTTAAATCATCATGCCGACGCTCCTAGGCAAAGTAAAGCAATTGTGAAGGGAGGCCACTAAAACGGCCCAGTATGGCCAAGTCCGCATAATTAATGTATGTCGCATCATGTATCGATAATGAATAAATTAGTTATGAATGCATAAATACCAGGAGGTTCCCCAATATCTACAGGTTTTGTTCTTTAACAGTTGAACACTCGACAGTCGACACCATGATTGCATCAACGGCCGTTTTCTTCCTCTCCCTCTTCTTGACTTCGGTCACTTCCAGCGCCATCCCTCTCAACGGGACCACCATCACTACGTCCCCCTCTCTATCCGGAGTTGAAATTCCTCAAAACTCTTACCTCGTGATTCCCAAATACCCACAAAAACCATCTTATGCTGTTGGACAAGAAATCTCCAGTCGCCTCAAGGTGTACTCTCCTCGCGCCATCATCAATGAAAATGGCGGTGTCGATTTGGTTTTAGATAACAACGGAAGCGGTGAAGGTGGATCAAGCTTGGTTTCCGAAGCATCCTTTAAGACTGGTACAGTTTGTGCCACCATCAGACTACCAAGTCCGAAATATGGTGGTGTCGCAATGACTTTCTACGTACGTATCATCATTCCGAAAACTCTTTCGTACTAGCATCAATATCCCGACCCTCGTATTACAGAATGCTAACTAGTTTATGTTTCCAGTCTCTCTCTCATGACAATCCTTCATGGAATCTTGGTCAAGATGATGAACAAGACTTTGAGTGGCTCGGTAACACCGGTAAAATGCAAACCAACGTCTTCAAAAACGGACAGCAACAACCGGTCTACTATAATTACCCTCCTTCTGGCAACTACAAGATGTGCTTGGTCAACACCGGTTCAGAAGTCAAATACTACGTCAACGACCAAGAATTGACCAATTCCAGACGACAGATTAATTTGACTAAAAACTTGTGGGTTTGGTTCTCCATCTGGTATGTTCCGCTGCTTATTTAGTAAGGTGATTCTTTGCAAGTTATTAACGAATGATGTTTGTTATGTAGGGTAACAAGCCACCATTGGCCCAACTGCTGTGGTCAAGTAGATTCTAACAGATGGATTCAATCCATTGATAACTTCTCTATCTACAAATCTTCATAGATTAATAGATTATCAACTGTGGAATAGATCTGTGGTTGTAAGATTGAAAATTGTATTGTAGGATTGACGATACATGTCATGAATAGAACTGTTCAGCGCATCCTGCGCATAATGAAATTACCACTTAACCAGAGCTAATTTCAACATAAGGGAGGCAATTTTTTTAATGATTACACATTTAATCATTTATTTAATGATTTTAGTTTATCTGGGCCACAATATATGGCCAATTTAGTGACCGAGCGTTCCACCATTATTAAATCATTTTTAGAACGTGTCATGCGCTATTCAGCACCTGAAAAAAGACCAGTCACTTTCTGTCATATATGTAAATAATTGAATATGTTTGTCACTTACGAAAACGTATGACCGAGCTTATGCTAACACAACACTCCAAAACCGCTGTGTCTTGCGCAATCCACGAATATGCTTGGAGCCACATTTGGTCATTGGACTTTTTCGAACCGGCTTTTAACTCACACGACAATAATGCGTCGTTTCGATTCTCAGCATTTTCCAATACTTTTGCAAATATATATATATTGCAAACTGTCACTGTTCTCTAATACATTTCAGACACTTTCACCATCGAACAACCTATGCTTCCAATGCTAACATTAACAATTTTAATTACAGTCTCTCTTTATCTTACGGTCATGGTTAAAGCGTATACCATCCCCCAAGAATCACATTTATCAATTCCAAATATATTCATAAGAGCGGCCGGCGAAGAGATTGCTCAAAATGCTTCTCTGGCGATACCCAAATTTCCGTCGAAACCAAAATACGCGGTAGGTGATGAAGTTAGTTCCCGTCTTAAGGTTTTCGCGCCAAAAGCAGTTATGAATGCACAAGGAGGAGTGGATGTGGTCATTGCGAAAACGGCTAATGGTGAAGGTGGAGCCAGTTTGGTTTCGGAAACTAGTATTAAAACCGGAACATTCTGTGCAACCATTAGTTTGCCCAGCGATAATTACGGTGGTGTTGCAATGACATTTTATGTAAGATTTTCTCTTTGATCTTTAGTGGATGCTTATTATCATGGTGAATGCTAATTATTAAGTTAAATTCAGGGTTTATCGCGCAACAGTCCGTCTAATAATCTTGGACAGGATGATGAACAAGATTTTGAGTTCAAAGGCAACACTGGACGAATGCAAACTAACATTTTCAAAAACGGAAAGCAACAGCCAGTTGAGCATAAATTTGCCCCTAAGGGAACTTATAAAATGTGTCTGGTAAATACAGGAAAAGAAGTGAAATATTTCGTCAATGACAAAGAATTGACACAATCCCGAAAGCCGGTCGGATTGACCAAAGATATATTTGCCTGGTTCTCAATTTGGTAAGCGAAACTGACAAAACTTGTTGCTGCTTCCGTTACTCACAGATCTTCTCGCACAAATAGGCTTACGAATACTGGCTGGCCCAATTGCTGTGGTAAAGCCGAGGCCACGCAATGGATTCAGACTATTGATAATTTCTCCGTTTATAAGGCTTCTTAATTATTGGATTTGGATTTGTAGCTTAATTAATGTAAATATTGAACGAGGAACTTTGTAATAGTGTGAATTCACGAATATCCATAATCTTTGCATTCTGCACCCGTGGACCGAGGGTATTAGTGCCGTTGTAAGCATACCATCTATGCATGACTGCATGCATCATACCGAATGGAGCTGGGCCTTAATCGGGCCTCAATTGCGCACAACTAAAAGACATGTTGCGCTTGAGAATTTTCTTACAAAACCCGCTTTACCTGTCACCCTTCCTAGTTCTACCGCAGTGGCAGCTAAGATTTGAATGGGAGGATTCCTGCGAGAGTGAATCACTCGGTTGTTTCCTGTCATCACTCATCAGCCTAAAAATGTCTAAGATGATGCGAGATTTTATTTAAATGTATCTACAGTAGAAGTCAAACTGTTGAAGTCCGAAACCAGCACAATCAAAGTTTCCGCGCACCAACAGATGTGCTAGCCCACATTCCCCAAGCTTGATCAAGAGAGCGGGAATGCTATATTTATGAAATCTTTTGCAATCGTTTGCTCATGCCTAAGAACATAAGAGGACGCAAAATCACAGTTGTTAGAGATGAGAATGATATACTGACCTCTAAGGAGTCTGAATTTATTCGCTTCGGGTATGATATTCCACTGAATGTATCCGCAAACATAAACAATCTAACCACCTTTTTGACAATAGGTCTCCCGATCATATATCTATAGTATTCTCACGAATACATGAATTAGAGAAGAAAATTGGAGAGCTGCAAAGATCCTACAATCGTCTTTCTCAAGATTCTTTGCGGTCTGACTCGCAATCTCAAGTTGCGCAATCAGCATCTAGTCTGAAGAGAAAACTGAATAGAGCCGTACGGGAATTGGAGTACAAAAAATGGGAAGTGAAGGAATTGTCAAAGCATAACACCGCCAATGCAGAGACTTCGGATGAGCACAGTGAGGTAGAGGAGGTAATACTTCAGATCGATTGCTCAACCCAACCGATCTACCATCCGTGCTGATTACATTTCCGCCGAGGCAGTACCGCAGCTCGTCCACATCATTCGATTCATATGACAAATTTGACACACAATCTATCAAGAGCACCCCTTCCCAGCTAGATATCAATCCGTTGAACATTAGGCCGACTTTTCATTTTTTTCAACCTTCCTCAAATAACGAGTTTGTTCGGAAACCAACAGTCCGGCAGTACTATGTCAGTGATATATTGCATTTAGAGAAAGGTTCAAGGAGAGTGGGTAATAAAAATAATTCTCATTATCGGCTACCACTCCCGAATTTCGTTGAATTCTTACTGTAACTTCACGTCAACCTGGAATTTAGGTTGGGATGAACTTTTGATGGACTTAGTCTATGTTGTCGCTGTTTCTAAAATTGGTAAGAATTCTATGCTAGTGTTATTCCTAGCTAGATACTCATAGCCTTATCTAGCAAAGTATTTGAGAAAGGAAAACATCACCTGGTCCAACGTTTTGGAGTTTTCGCTACTCTTTATCCCTCTGTTTTTACACTGGTATGTACAGAAAATCATAAAGCTATCATTGAAGATAATCTTAATATATCGTGTTACGCCTTGCAGGTCGGCCATTAGCTTTTACAATAATAGGTTCCTACCGAACGAAACTGACCTGTACCACAAAATACTGTTTATAATGCACATGACTCTACTTCTCGGAATGGCAATCAATATCGAATATGCATTCACCGACGATGCATCAGTTGCAGGGACAACGACAAAATTTCTTGTGTTTTTCCTGTTATCTCGGCTCGTATACATGGGCTCTTATGTGTTCAACGCACATTTTTTGCCTAAATTTCGGAACCATTTCCTCATTCATGTCGGCATCGTGTGTATACGGACAGCTCCATGGCTGGTGTGTATGCTGCTACCGAATGAAAAGGACGGAATAAGTGGGGTCGGTTCTCTAAAAGTTATTATGTGGGCGGTTGGTTGCATAGTCGAGATTCTTGGTTTGTACCTTTTATTTATTCATCCTCCCAATCACTTTATGCTTAATCGGTATTTTTAGGAACATTCGCTTATATCGTCTTAAGCCGTATTCGCTTGAAGTTTAAATACCGGCTGGCAATTAGTATGCAGTTTTTCTTTTAGGTTCGATTCACCGTTTTGCTCATACCCTCGTCACTCGCTTACTTTAGACATCGAACATCTCTCAGAACGCTATGGGCTTCTCTTGATTATAGTGTCGGGAGAAATAATCAATTCCTTCGCAATATCATCTGACTACTCACAGATAAGTCCCGCTATGTTTGGAATATTCCAAGGTTTATTGATTGCGGTATTTGTTGAATGGGCTTACACTAGAGCCGAAAGTAGTAAGAATTTCAGACATGCCATTAGAAGACACGTAGTCCAGGGATTTTTGTGGAATTTCAGCCACTTACCCTTGGTATGTAGCCTCATAAGAATTGTCGAATAATAGCAATATAAGCTGACAGTTTTTATATCACTTAGAGCATGGGTTTGTCATTTTGCTTGATTGTTAGACTGTCATTTTTTTCCATCATCGATCGCACTAACAGTGTTGTTTACAACATTATATTAGGAATCGTCGGTGCTGGTGCCGCTGTCGGAACTCTTGTGAAACAACTGTATGCTGAATTCGCTCAATCCGTTTACAACCCGGCCCCAACACAAGTCCGATGGTTGTTGTGCGCGGCTCTTTCTTTAATATATTTCTCACTGTTTCTGTTGGGTGCTCTTCACGAATGTAGGTTCCAGTTTTCCTTGTACTAAACCCATTCTAACGTCCCCACCGCCTGTCGATTTTACCTTTTTCATTTCCATTAGCTCTTGATCATCATCACGATCAGCCGCACACATTATTACCACGCACTCTTCGACTCAGTTTTCGGGTTTTTGTGGCATTACTGTTTTTATTGGTCGGGGCGACTGGATCGTCATTGAAGTCAATCGAATTACTGGGGATATCTGTTGCTTTTTGTGCCACCATCGTACTAGTTGAAGAAGTTGGTAAAATCAAGCGTAAATCAAGCTCATCATTCAGCTCGAATACTAAATGGACTAAGCAAACCTGGAAGGGCAAGGAAAAGGAAAAATCAAGTAGCATGGATCTTATTCCCAATGTCCCCTACCCATCCGCAAAAGAAAACGAGAATATAGATGGTTTGGATATTGAATTGGAACAAGTAAAAAAGCGCAGACCTAGAAAGCAGATGCAGTCCTCCAGCAAAAATGAGATAAGCGAAGGAGAAAGCGGTATCGAAGGGGACGCAGAAGGTGATGGAGAGAAAGAATCACAGTGGGTGATTGAAAATCGAGATGATGAAAATTTGTGTGGAATAGATTGACGGCAGAAAACTAATGCTACACAGAGGACATTACAAAGAATTAATCGCTTCGCCATGAAACAATTATGCATGATTGTAAGAAAGCTGTTGTTTAGGTCAAAGCTGTGATATCGATTAAAGAGCGAAGTTGGTATAATCTTGTACATAGAAAATGACATAGATTTATTCATGTAATATAGTGAATTGGTAATTGCAGCCTGTAATGCGTTCCCATTATTGTTGTCAACTTTGAAGGGCCAGGCAAAATATTTGCAAACCAGATAAGTGCTTCAGAAGCTGATAAATTAAAGCAAATATGCGATCTGTTCATTGATCATGTTTGATACTCAATCATTTATTATCCTCAATTTCAATATAGTATAATTATTAAATACACAAACCATTGTTCAATCTAAGTCCCTTGCCGAAAATTAATTAACAGATACTTATACAATTATGGCACGTCTGGTTACACATAAAATAGGACCTCAATGATATTACATTCCAATAACAACCGTCGCAGCCAACAACAATAAGGTAATGATCGAATATTGGATAGTGCCAGAGCTTGAGGGCTGGTCGCTTCCTATTTCGTATTGGGCAGCATTACCGATAGTCACTGGTTTGTTAGCTTGAACAAAGTTTGCTCCGCATTTTTCGTTTGCACTGGAAACAAGCTTTTCTACTTGTGCGGAAAGCTCAGGTTGGTTGCTATATTGCTTAATGCGGGGTTCTAAAACGGTTTTGTACCAAGAATGGGCCTGTTCGGTCATAGTTTTGAAACAGTTGGTGCAAACATAGCTGGAGAGTACAATATGTCGGTTAATTGATTTAACAAGTAAATACCTAAAATCTTACTCACTTGTTCGGCAACGCCTTGTATTGATCAACAAACTTTTGTATATAATCAATAGCAAATTTTACTTCAGAATGGTTACCTCCAGATGTCTGCGTAAGATTAATACTTGGCGGCGAGAAAATATCCACCGCTTGTTCAAACACATTCATCGATTTTGCTAGCTCGATTTGTTTTGCCAAACAAAGTTGCGGACCTTCTCTAATGCACATAATATCGCGGGCAAAACTCAAATGCTGAGCGATCCAGGTGACTGTAATGTCCTTTTGATCAGAATTTGCGCATTTTGCGTCGATTTCTAAAAATGAAACGATGAGTGGAATGCGAAAGACGTTTTCTGAAGTAAATGAATCGATCCGTACCTCCTCTGACCTGCTTAACGGTTGTGAAGCATTGCTCGGAACAGAAACCTTTGCTCACTGCGAGAACAAAATCCGCTCTCTAAAAGAAGTCAAGTAGCGGTGTTATTGGCCGACTTAACACAGAATGAATGCCGACAAACACAATCAAGAAGACTTACCTCTTGTGCAGATGATGTTAAAGTCGGGGGTTTAATTCCCTTCATTGGTTCAGCGCAGGGTCTGACGAGTTTGCCTGCGGAACCGGCTGCTTGCAACATACATTGAGAAATTGTGCCGTTACTGCCGCCGGCTTGGGGCACCCCTTGTACGTAAACGACAAAGGCGAAAATAGCGAGAGAACCAAATGCGAATTTCATAGTTATCTAAAATATCTGTGAAGACTTTGTTGCTTCTATGGAAGGAACTGCGTTTTTAAGCAAAGCAGGGTTCTGAAAAAAGCGGATTGACAGACCGAAGTATGAATTAACGTCTCTGATAGATCCACCAAGCCACATTCAATGTGGAAAGGGAGCGGCCAGATAGCGTGTTAGCACTCATGCGGCGTTCTATAACTGACTAACAATATTTTCAAGCCGTACGCTGCTGGGTTGTGTACAAACGGTGGATACATGAATGACATGATATAAACGCTACGGTCAAATCATCATCAGCCGTCAAAATTAGAATGATCAGAAGTTGGCGTTATCGTATTGTGCTCAGCGTTTTCACCAATTCTCCGGTCGAACGAGAACATTTCTGAATACTGGTTTGTATTTAGAAGAGTTCTACTAAGTCATGCTGCTTTATAAAGCATGGAGTAGCTTTATGTGATTGACCGATACAAATCTGTTTGAGTGAGTACTGTGGGCGTTCCATTAATATCATGGCATGATGAACAGATTCGCTCAAGCGGTGGCCATAGTGCATTATTGTCTCTTTGTACGAATGGATGAAGGGCACATAATCATTTCAACCCTCCCTAACAGTTGGAATGGTCTTGTAAGGCAATATTGGTCCGCAGACAATTGAGGGACATTACCAGAAATAGGCAAATGAATTGTGGCCAAAGTATTGAATTGATCCAAAGTATGCACAGGTAGTTATTATTAAAACAACCGAGACATGGAATTATTTACAGATCATTAAAATTATTACTTGAATTAAGCTTTGGACATAAACATATCAGAATTGCGAGAGCAACTACGTGAATAATGCAATAGCAGCGATAACAGCCGGGAATACCACGACATTCATGATTTTGTAACTTGATTCCGCAGAAGATAATTGTGCTTGAGCAGATTGGCCTAAAACCAATTTAGCGTCTTTCGCGATCCAGTTGGCACCACATTTGTCGTTAGCTTTCTTGACCAAGTTGTCGATGGCTGTGGTAAGCTCAGGCTGGTTTCCAAATCTGGAAATACGAGGACCAAAGACTGTATTGTACCATACGTAAGCTTGTTCGGACATACTCTTTTGGCAAGAGGTACAGACAATACTGTTGGAGAAGAAGAAGTTAGATTTTCATATAGGAGGTGCAATGGTGGAGACAAAATGACTCTTACTCATTGGGCAAGTCAGTAAATTGGTTTGCAAAGGTATTGATATATTGGATGGCATAAGAGATTGCTTTGGGATTTCTTTTACCAGGTTCACTCGGAGGAGCGTTCGTGTCGTTGATTGGAGTGAAAGTAGGAGGAGTTAAAACTTGGAAAACTTTATCGAGGACATTCTTCGATTTGGCGTTTTCGACTGCCTTATTGACACATAGTTGATCACCTTCTTTCAAACAGAATAAGTCTCTGGCAAAGAGAACATGTTGGGTAGCCCACATGAGTTTTTCATCTCGAGAATCGGGGGCAGCACATTTCCCTTCGATTTCTTTGACCGCAGTCCTGGCATTGTTGAAACATTGGTCACTACAGATAGATTTTGTCGCAGTTAAAATGAAATTTGCTTTCTAATGAGAGGAAGAATAAAGTTAGTGAACTGAACGGCGTGATTCAAGTACATACTATGTAACATTGGACGACTCACATCTGCAGTCGAAGAATTCAAAGTAATTTCCCCTTTGCTTAACAACGGAGTTATTGCGGATGTACAAGGCTCAATAACCATCGCACCTGATTTGATACTCTGAGTACGGCACTCAATCGATAGTGGGGGTCCGTTTGTACGGTTGTTCCCGGGCTGAGGTTGCGGGGCCTGGGGAACGGCGTTGGCCAAGAAGGCAAAGGATAGAACGAGGGCAAAAGTGATGGAAGTTTTCATGGCTATGACGGACAGTTTTCCCAATATTAGCGATAGAAATATTAGCGATAGCAAATTTAGAAAACCAGGGTTGAATCTCCCTCTTTATATTGACGGAATGTTTCCTCTCTGCACGGCGGATTCATGTTAATTGACCGCGCTAATGCTGGTGGAAGCCACGTCAAGACACGGCCTTATCCACGCTCACCCAGCCACCTCCGTCGTCAGAGCAAGGGAGAAAATGTTTAATTGCTTTCAATAGCAGCGTTGGACGCCTCTTGAGGACAAAATCACTTAATTTTGAGGATTGTAGTCGGACCGATTTAACTTTTACAAACCCCCAAGAAGCGGAAGTATTAATGACGGCTTCCAGTTTTGGGCTGTTAATCTTGAATTTAAATGGACGTGAGAAATTATGGCAAACCACCGCCAACTCTTGAGACTGGCTGATGGATATTATCAAGCCTTCGTGTACAACAAGTCATATTGAAATCTCAGGAAATGTTTGTCAAACTAGCTCGCTTTTAACATACGGATCAATGCTAAGGAAATCCTTACTTAACAATGAACCATCTTGAATAAATCTCGACCCAGACATTTAATTTCACTTGATAAGTGCAATCTGTAATACTTATATCAGCTAACATATGGAATCTTGCCAATTTGAATTAAGAGTACGTGGACAGCTGCATGAAAACCCATCGCATATGACACTGTACTCTCCAACTTCACCCGTCTCGAACCAATATGCATGTTGATATTCTTAATCCTTGAATCTGCAAGCCACAACAATAAGCGATGAACTGGTCGGAAGCATGCGGATATTTTATTGAGAACGCATATAGGCGTCTGTATGTATCATTCGAAAATTCACGACCCTCGATACATTCTATTTATCATAATTCAACATCCGTAGATACATTGCAGGTTATTGTTAATGTACATGAAGCCAACCGGAATCGGCCACATACCTTAACTGGGATTCCTAGCCCACTTTGAGGCCAAGACTCCTTGATGGTTTAGATGTCGTCACTCCGTGCCCTCTCAAATTTAAAAAACATAATAATTCCCGATGTTGACAAGACTAAATGCATGTAATACTCCCAGCTGACCAGCTTTTACTTGTTTTCCTAGTCTCCTGTTCAGACCCATAACATTCTGTCATTATGAACCTGTGTAGATGGAATTTGGATTGAATATATCCGCCTCTGCCCATTCCCTCCACTATATTCCCATGCGGTAAATTCCAGTAAGGATTTGGGCATTGACCATGGCAACATATACACATTGCAAATAGCAATCTATATTATATCTATTCGTGTCCCTCATTATATCAGTTGTCTGCTTAATAAAAGATGGGCCCTAATGTCTTATGAGTATCGAACACTTCAAACGTACGCAGACTTTTGGAGTTCTCCGGCAACAGCACGGCAACAGCACTGCAACAGCTCTTGTGATACCGTTCACAAACTCCATTGGTGCGTACTTGCAATGATGAGGGGATAATGCGATTGTCTGTGATTGTCTGGGCTTTTAGCAGAAAGGCAGGTCACAAGGTCACACTGTCCCCGTGACCGGCAGACTCCGTTCCCTCGGCCGGATGCGCAACGCCCTCGCATGAGTCCCGCATCTTTAAGAGTAGGAAATTGACATTGCCAGCAGCAATTATCATTTATCATTGCTCTCGAATCACAGCGCATCCGTATCCGTCGTCAGACATCCGATAGCCCAGTATTGCCGTCCTCGTCCGCAGTTTTATTCCCTCGTCCCTCGATTATATTGTCCCCGCAGGTATCGCAAATTTGCCAGACTTTCCGTAACGCCCCGTACTTCCGCTCTCGCCGACCGCTTTTGCCGCTACTATTCCACATTTCAACACAACCTTAAAATAAGATATATCGGCAGAAATACTCGAATCTCTCTCTCTCTTTCAAGCTACATCTACCCCTGAAAAAACATATATGTCAACTGCCCCTCTCGTTCAGCTATCCGATCCAAACGTGTCGAGATTCTCTCACCAGCTATTGAGTATCGTAGCCCCAGTTCCCCAGTCTGTAGAAACTGCCGACGATAATGGCCGTACAGCCAAAAATGGAATCAAATCTCCACAAATAAATCAGCTTCGACCTGGAAATGCCATTTCTAGAGGTGAGGGAGCAGCGGATATATTCCCCCTTAATTTGTCAAGCGAGTGCCTTATTAATCATACCCTCCGTAGCTTCCCCGACTCAACATATTCCTTGCAAATTCTTTAAGAGCGGCGCCTGTACAGCCGGTAGGCATTATTTATCTTTTGTATGTGTGTAACCGATTGTTGAACCAAATTATAACGACCCGTATCTGATGTTAGGATCCAATTGCTCGTTTTCTCACAGTTTGGAAGCAATCGTTGATCCAGCCATTTGCAAATACTATCTCAAAGGAAGTTGTAAATTTGGAAGCAAGTGTGCTTTGGTGTGTTTACTGCGGTTTTTTCCTACTTTTAGCTACATACGGGTGTTAACTAAACAATGCCGTATCCTGCAGGCTCATACCGTTCCAACCAAAAATGGTCGAAAATCAAGTAATTTATCCATGTCTTCCACAGCTGGATCTGTAACAATGGCAATACCAATAAGACAAAATGCGGCACCTCCCCGTAAAAGATTACTATCGAATCCTGTTACTGCAGCGTCGCATAGCTCCCATTCCCCCTCTTCAGATTCGTATCTCTCTGAAAGTCTTCGAAGCGACAGCGCCTTCTCTTCCTCTCTTCAATCCGAGTCAGCTAGACAATATAACCAATATGCTTCATCCTGGAATGGCAATCCGTCTTCGTTGAAATCCATATGGATGTTACATTCAGAAACCAATATACCATACGAACAATCACAGCAACGGGTACCCCATACTTACAGTCAGTCGCATCAACGTACTACAACCACCAATTCCAACTTTAACTCCGTATTTCTATCAATGTCATACGATGAAAAAAGCTCATCTCACCTAACCTCGCAATCTCCCACTCGAAAACTGTCATCCATTCCTGAACAGGATGCACGACGGTCTTTTGATTTGACTAACGATGATGACAATGATAATGAGGAGCATCAAATTTTGCCTTCATCCTTGAATGAGTTATTGACTCCCGCGGAGCGGAGAAGATATAGCATTCAAAGTGACCTGATGCGACTTGCCGGTAGCGGAGATGGAAATGGATTAATGGGCCGGAGTCCCCCAGTTGAGCATGACTGGTTTTCACCCAATCCGAACTCTAGCCCGTCTAGATCTCTATTTGGCGCCAGCAATAATGAGCCCCGTATGCAGACTTTCAACCCAATGAATGGGAGATTATCTTCTTCGGTACCTCAGTCTTCGTTCAATAATCTACCGTTCAATGGTCATCTCCAAATCGTTCAACCCTTCAACAATGCTCAAGAACAGTTGGTCTCAAATCATTCTGAAAAGTTGGATAATCCCAGTTATTTGATTGACGACGAAGGTGCGCCATTCTATATGGAGCCTTTAAATGAGAGCAGTATTGAAGCCACGATCGATGGTGGAATTGAAACCGGGAATTCGCCAAACAAAAACGACCTCTCTGGTACTGTGACGTCTTTGTTGACTTTGTCATTAAACGAGAGGGGTGAATCACCTGCTGGTGTGACTCAAAAAGTATGGATATGAATATATTCAATTTCTGGCTGCGCTTGAACGGAAGAATAACCTTGTTGCCTCTACTTATAGACCGAAATCGGTTCCTCTCCCAGTCGTTCCGCTTTGAACAGAAATTAGAATGAATAAGATAGTATTCTGAGGTTTGTATTTTATAGCTAGTCTCTTTCCACTCTTTTGCTTAGCAAAGGCAGTGGAACCGTACTTTACATTAACATTTTTTTCGCTCGGGCTTCTTCTAGGTCTCAGTTCTGGAACATTTCCCTGACTAGAACTTCTCATTCCTCACCTCGGGAACCTTAGTAACTCATTCGATATCACCCCATTCTAATTATCCATTATGAGTACCCATTAGCAATCTCGGTCATTGTACATCCGATTAAATATATGTTACTTTAAATGCAAAAAGCGAAATGTAGGGTTTTGAAATAAGTTTGAGCGCAACTCGTAGTGAGTTGTGTCATAAAATTGTTCAATTTCAAGACTTTTCATTGTAGTATATTTTAGGCAAGCGTTTTTTGAGTTCTATTTCTCATTTTTAGCTTTTCTGTTTTGGCCTTGTTCTTTCTTTGTTGTCGGAGTTTTGGAGCATTTATCAATTTTTTGTCGTTGATATGGGCGAAGAAAAAAAAGAAGGAAAATAGTATACAATATGATATTTGAGTTCTTGGGAATGTTATTTGATGTATTTATTGTTTTGTACTATAGTTGATTAAGAAAAGCATTGAGAACTAAAAAGAAATACGGGAAATAAATAAGACGATGTAAATAAATTAATCATTTGATTCCATCTGCGTCTAGTACACGGTTGAGTTACTTTTAAAAGTTCAGATGCGGGATACTTGAATCATGGATTATTATTATCACGTCTAATGAATAGTCTCCTCTTGGGATATCTATTAGCAGCATTAGGGACTTGACAAGTACTTGACCGCGGTGAAACTTGATTTTCGGAATTGAGCTAAAGAATTGTCAATCAGAATACCGATACAACCTTTGGGAACATACATTGAATTCGGGAATTATCGAAGGGACTGGCATTATTATTGTTATTCCTGAAGAGTCATGATGAATGCTAGGTAACTCTATTGCGGTAGACTATCTATTATGACTCTTGCTTTATGACCGACATCGGAATTCATTCAAACCATGTACCGTATACAGCGCACAATGGACACTAGATGCGGCCAGTTGCCAAATGCCAATGTCTGCGGAAATGCGTCTATCTTTCACATATCACCCGATAATATTGAATTCCTCATTATAAGCATGGCAGAAGAAATCACACATTTTCGAGTCATTGCGAGGAATAATGACAACGGTGCGACAACGTGGCGATTCCTCTTTTTTTTTTTGCCGCGGATCCGGTTTCCACTTATTTAAATGGCCGGGCCGTTCCCTCGAAATTCCCCATCTCAGCTCTTCTGATATACTTATAGCTAATAGCATTCTCATCTTAACACATGCACGATACATCTGCAGCTCATATGGCCGAATACGACACCCTCTCCGACGTCAACGCCCTCTCCCAGCTCCCCGTTGGCCACATCGAAGGCCTCCCCCTCAACCAGCGCAGGGTTGTTTTGATTGCATACGACGACTCTGAATCTTCTGACTGGCTGCTCCAATGGTCCCTGGACAACTTTCTCAGAGAAGGTGCTGATCATGCCGTCATTGCCACAGTTTTGAACGAAGAAAACGACATGGCGTTTGCCGTCAAAGCATTCTTGAACGAAGATAAAGTCCGAAATGCCATGAAAATCCGGAAATCCGAAATCGTTGGTGTTCAGCAAGTGTTTGCTAAGGTTTTGGCTACGAGACAAATCTCTTCCCAGCAGTTTCTCTTGAAAGGAGACCCTAGAGACGTTTTGCTTGATTTGGCTGATAGAGTGAAGGCCGATTGTATTTTGGTCGGTGCGCGAGGTTTAGGCAAATTCAGGTTAGTTTCGTTTAAAGGTTTCTGTTATGTTGAACTTCTGAATAGCGATTTAACTTTTAATTTGAACACTAAAATAGCTCCCTCCTCGGTTCCGTCTCCTCATACATCACTGCCAACGCTCAAGTGCCCACAGTTGTGGTCAAGAAACCTAAGGTTCAGAAACAAAAACCTATTGCTTCGCCATCCTTGGCCCCTGCCCATGCTACATTACAACCTGAAGATTTATCCTTACGTCGTACTTCCACTGCTGCCACAACATACTCTGTGGTCAGTTTCACCCCATCGGTCCGCTCCCATGTAGATTGGTCATCTGTCAAACAATCGTTTTTGGACAAATTGAAGGAAAAGTTTGGCAAGAAAAAAGAAAAGACAATAAACAAGGATGACATCGTCGTTCAACCTATGGATATTACTGTGGAGGCACCTACTGGTACATCGGCCTAGAATAATTGTAATTAGTGGAACTGGGTGTTGCTCGGAATAGTACAGTTAATGTTTTAGAGGACGGTTTTAAAGTCTGGTATTGATATAGTGAAAACTGGGTGTTTTTCGTTCATTTTGAAACAAAACACAAATATTGTTATTCAAGTTATTCTAATACCTGTATTATATATAAAAGATATCTTAATATCCGGTTTCTGGCTGCAAATTATGTCCTAATGATGCGATTGAGATTCATGCATTCAAAAGGTCAGGCACAATGTTGAAACTTGTAAATTGAACTATGTCAGCTAGTTTTATTGGTATATATGATATGGCTTGCATGAGCCTGCAACTTAATAAAAAATGATTAAATCATTGTAATATTGATCAAATGAAACATAACATGTGCACTCTTGCGATTAGGAAAATAGGAATTCCGTAAACGAGAGCTTCAAGTGACAAATCATACATAATGATCACCCCCATGTCTCCATCGCCCTGCTCAAGCTGCAATTGGCAATTCGGATATGTATCACCTGACAGCCAAAACGGCTGATCAGGATGTGATCAAGATGAACCTGGCCCTACTGGGCATTCATGTGTCTGTAGTTTCCAAGGTAGAGAAATTGACTATATCCAGCTACTATTCAAATATTAAAGACAGATAATGCACGGCAGTCGTTACATTATTTGCTAGGGAAAGCGATGAAACCAACAAATGTCTCACCGCGCAATGGAATCAAACCCAAGTCAAAATTCAAGAGCACTACCTCGCTGCAATTACAAATTAAAGGAGTGAACAGTCGCATTGCGGCAATACTATCTAAATACCCAGTATCTTTGATAACTGCAATTTCTTTAATAGAAATAGGGCTAGTATTAATATGGGCTTGCACTCCTTTCGTAACTGAATCTCCGCCTCATTCGGAATTCCTCAATTACTGGTCATATCTCGGTTACTTTTTCATTTATGCAATTGGCGCATGTATCTTATGTTTTCAGCTATCCGATCCAAACGTGTCGAGATTCTCTCACCAGCTATTGAGTATCGTAGCCCCAGTTCCCCAGTCTGTAGAAACTGCCGACGATAATGGCCGTACAGCCAAAAATGGAATCAAATCTCCACAAATAAATCAGCTTCGACCTGGAAATGCCATTTCTAGAGGTGAGGGAGCAGCGGATATATTCCCCCTTAATTTGTCAAGCGAGTGCCTTATTAATCATACCCTCCGTAGCTTCCCCGACTCAACATATTCCTTGCAAATTCTTTAAGAGCGGCGCCTGTACAGCCGGTAGGCATTATTTATCTTTTGTATGTGTGTAACCGATTGTTGAACCAAATTATAACGACCCGTATCTGATGTTAGGATCCAATTGCTCGTTTTCTCACAGTTTGGAAGCAATCGTTGATCCAGCCATTTGCAAATACTATCTCAAAGGAAGTTGTAAATTTGGAAGCAAGTGTGCTTTGGTGTGTTTACTGCGGTTTTTTCCTACTTTTAGCTACATACGGGTGTTAACTAAACAATGCCGTATCCTGCAGGCTCATACCGTTCCAACCAAAAATGGTCGAAAATCAAGTAATTTATCCATGTCTTCCACAGCTGGATCTGTAACAATGGCAATACCAATAAGACAAAATGCGGCACCTCCCCGTAAAAGATTACTATCGAATCCTGTTACTGCAGCGTCGCATAGCTCCCATTCCCCCTCTTCAGATTCGTATCTCTCTGAAAGTCTTCGAAGCGACAGCGCCTTCTCTTCCTCTCTTCAATCCGAGTCAGCTAGACAATATAACCAATATGCTTCATCCTGGAATGGCAATCCGTCTTCGTTGAAATCCATATGGATGTTACATTCAGAAACCAATATACCATACGAACAATCACAGCAACGGGTACCCCATACTTACAGTCAGTCGCATCAACGTACTACAACCACCAATTCCAACTTTAACTCCGTATTTCTATCAATGTCATACGATGAAAAAAGCTCATCTCACCTAACCTCGCAATCTCCCACTCGAAAACTGTCATCCATTCCTGAACAGGATGCACGACGGTCTTTTGATTTGACTAACGATGATGACAATGATAATGAGGAGCATCAAATTTTGCCTTCATCCTTGAATGAGTTATTGACTCCCGCGGAGCGGAGAAGATATAGCATTCAAAGTGACCTGATGCGACTTGCCGGTAGCGGAGATGGAAATGGATTAATGGGCCGGAGTCCCCCAGTTGAGCATGACTGGTTTTCACCCAATCCGAACTCTAGCCCGTCTAGATCTCTATTTGGCGCCAGCAATAATGAGCCCCGTATGCAGACTTTCAACCCAATGAATGGGAGATTATCTTCTTCGGTACCTCAGTCTTCGTTCAATAATCTACCGTTCAATGGTCATCTCCAAATCGTTCAACCCTTCAACAATGCTCAAGAACAGTTGGTCTCAAATCATTCTGAAAAGTTGGATAATCCCAGTTATTTGATTGACGACGAAGGTGCGCCATTCTATATGGAGCCTTTAAATGAGAGCAGTATTGAAGCCACGATCGATGGTGGAATTGAAACCGGGAATTCGCCAAACAAAAACGACCTCTCTGGTACTGTGACGTCTTTGTTGACTTTGTCATTAAACGAGAGGGGTGAATCACCTGCTGGTGTGACTCAAAAAGTATGGATATGAATATATTCAATTTCTGGCTGCGCTTGAACGGAAGAATAACCTTGTTGCCTCTACTTATAGACCGAAATCGGTTCCTCTCCCAGTCGTTCCGCTTTGAACAGAAATTAGAATGAATAAGATAGTATTCTGAGGTTTGTATTTTATAGCTAGTCTCTTTCCACTCTTTTGCTTAGCAAAGGCAGTGGAACCGTACTTTACATTAACATTTTTTTCGCTCGGGCTTCTTCTAGGTCTCAGTTCTGGAACATTTCCCTGACTAGAACTTCTCATTCCTCACCTCGGGAACCTTAGTAACTCATTCGATATCACCCCATTCTAATTATCCATTATGAGTACCCATTAGCAATCTCGGTCATTGTACATCCGATTAAATATATGTTACTTTAAATGCAAAAAGCGAAATGTAGGGTTTTGAAATAAGTTTGAGCGCAACTCGTAGTGAGTTGTGTCATAAAATTGTTCAATTTCAAGACTTTTCATTGTAGTATATTTTAGGCAAGCGTTTTTTGAGTTCTATTTCTCATTTTTAGCTTTTCTGTTTTGGCCTTGTTCTTTCTTTGTTGTCGGAGTTTTGGAGCATTTATCAATTTTTTGTCGTTGATATGGGCGAAGAAAAAAAAGAAGGAAAATAGTATACAATATGATATTTGAGTTCTTGGGAATGTTATTTGATGTATTTATTGTTTTGTACTATAGTTGATTAAGAAAAGCATTGAGAACTAAAAAGAAATACGGGAAATAAATAAGACGATGTAAATAAATTAATCATTTGATTCCATCTGCGTCTAGTACACGGTTGAGTTACTTTTAAAAGTTCAGATGCGGGATACTTGAATCATGGATTATTATTATCACGTCTAATGAATAGTCTCCTCTTGGGATATCTATTAGCAGCATTAGGGACTTGACAAGTACTTGACCGCGGTGAAACTTGATTTTCGGAATTGAGCTAAAGAATTGTCAATCAGAATACCGATACAACCTTTGGGAACATACATTGAATTCGGGAATTATCGAAGGGACTGGCATTATTATTGTTATTCCTGAAGAGTCATGATGAATGCTAGGTAACTCTATTGCGGTAGACTATCTATTATGACTCTTGCTTTATGACCGACATCGGAATTCATTCAAACCATGTACCGTATACAGCGCACAATGGACACTAGATGCGGCCAGTTGCCAAATGCCAATGTCTGCGGAAATGCGTCTATCTTTCACATATCACCCGATAATATTGAATTCCTCATTATAAGCATGGCAGAAGAAATCACACATTTTCGAGTCATTGCGAGGAATAATGACAACGGTGCGACAACGTGGCGATTCCTCTTTTTTTTTTTGCCGCGGATCCGGTTTCCACTTATTTAAATGGCCGGGCCGTTCCCTCGAAATTCCCCATCTCAGCTCTTCTGATATACTTATAGCTAATAGCATTCTCATCTTAACACATGCACGATACATCTGCAGCTCATATGGCCGAATACGACACCCTCTCCGACGTCAACGCCCTCTCCCAGCTCCCCGTTGGCCACATCGAAGGCCTCCCCCTCAACCAGCGCAGGGTTGTTTTGATTGCATACGACGACTCTGAATCTTCTGACTGGCTGCTCCAATGGTCCCTGGACAACTTTCTCAGAGAAGGTGCTGATCATGCCGTCATTGCCACAGTTTTGAACGAAGAAAACGACATGGCGTTTGCCGTCAAAGCATTCTTGAACGAAGATAAAGTCCGAAATGCCATGAAAATCCGGAAATCCGAAATCGTTGGTGTTCAGCAAGTGTTTGCTAAGGTTTTGGCTACGAGACAAATCTCTTCCCAGCAGTTTCTCTTGAAAGGAGACCCTAGAGACGTTTTGCTTGATTTGGCTGATAGAGTGAAGGCCGATTGTATTTTGGTCGGTGCGCGAGGTTTAGGCAAATTCAGGTTAGTTTCGTTTAAAGGTTTCTGTTATGTTGAACTTCTGAATAGCGATTTAACTTTTAATTTGAACACTAAAATAGCTCCCTCCTCGGTTCCGTCTCCTCATACATCACTGCCAACGCTCAAGTGCCCACAGTTGTGGTCAAGAAACCTAAGGTTCAGAAACAAAAACCTATTGCTTCGCCATCCTTGGCCCCTGCCCATGCTACATTACAACCTGAAGATTTATCCTTACGTCGTACTTCCACTGCTGCCACAACATACTCTGTGGTCAGTTTCACCCCATCGGTCCGCTCCCATGTAGATTGGTCATCTGTCAAACAATCGTTTTTGGACAAATTGAAGGAAAAGTTTGGCAAGAAAAAAGAAAAGACAATAAACAAGGATGACATCGTCGTTCAACCTATGGATATTACTGTGGAGGCACCTACTGGTACATCGGCCTAGAATAATTGTAATTAGTGGAACTGGGTGTTGCTCGGAATAGTACAGTTAATGTTTTAGAGGACGGTTTTAAAGTCTGGTATTGATATAGTGAAAACTGGGTGTTTTTCGTTCATTTTGAAACAAAACACAAATATTGTTATTCAAGTTATTCTAATACCTGTATTATATATAAAAGATATCTTAATATCCGGTTTCTGGCTGCAAATTATGTCCTAATGATGCGATTGAGATTCATGCATTCAAAAGGTCAGGCACAATGTTGAAACTTGTAAATTGAACTATGTCAGCTAGTTTTATTGGTATATATGATATGGCTTGCATGAGCCTGCAACTTAATAAAAAATGATTAAATCATTGTAATATTGATCAAATGAAACATAACATGTGCACTCTTGCGATTAGGAAAATAGGAATTCCGTAAACGAGAGCTTCAAGTGACAAATCATACATAATGATCACCCCCATGTCTCCATCGCCCTGCTCAAGCTGCAATTGGCAATTCGGATATGTATCACCTGACAGCCAAAACGGCTGATCAGGATGTGATCAAGATGAACCTGGCCCTACTGGGCATTCATGTGTCTGTAGTTTCCAAGGTAGAGAAATTGACTATATCCAGCTACTATTCAAATATTAAAGACAGATAATGCACGGCAGTCGTTACATTATTTGCTAGGGAAAGCGATGAAACCAACAAATGTCTCACCGCGCAATGGAATCAAACCCAAGTCAAAATTCAAGAGCACTACCTCGCTGCAATTACAAATTAAAGGAGTGAACAGTCGCATTGCGGCAATACTATCTAAATACCCAGTATCTTTGATAACTGCAATTTCTTTAATAGAAATAGGGCTAGTATTAATATGGGCTTGCACTCCTTTCGTAACTGAATCTCCGCCTCATTCGGAATTCCTCAATTACTGGTCATATCTCGGTTACTTTTTCATTTATGCAATTGGCGCATGTATCTTATGTTTTGCCGCGGTATATATATACACAGGAGATTACTGTTGCAACAGGTGGAAGGATTTCCTCATATGTTTTGCATCCTTCGTTGCAGTGCATCTTGTACTAGGAGTGATTTTAGGTATTGTATCCGAAATTTGGAAGGGTATGAATAACTCTCAACCACCTCATTCCTCATTCTATCCAGTATTCAATGAATCACACGTCAACGATGACCTGCTCCATCTTGCAATGATCCTGAGCTTTGGTATATTAGCATATGAATGTTTCAAAAATCTTCTTATGTGGGTGATGGTGAAAAGAATTTATAAAGTAAATTTATGGAATGAATATATCTTGAGTTTATCCGGCAATCCAACAATTATCTGGATGAATTCGTTAATCGGAATTCACATATTAGGCGATATGGTGCGGAAATTTATGTTCTTCTCTTGAAGCTCACAAGAATTTTAATGCCCACATGCTGTCTTTCTTCATACTCAGCTGATAGCCGTTGTTTCTTTAAGATTCAAGAGCAAAGCTTAGTTTTATTTTCGTCTCGCGTTCAGACCCCGAACTATTGGAATGCATAAATGGGAATTGTAGCAATATATAATATATAACACCATTTTCATATGATATGCAACGACTTTGAATCAATATACATATCCACATCACAAAACGTTCTCCCAAGCACCTCCAACTTCCAAGCACGCGTTCGCGCAGTTCGCGCGGGCTTGCACTCGTCTGTAGTTAAGCCGTCATGTCTGTCCAAAGAATCAGCTTTCATCTATATTGCACCATTCCTACTCTCCCGATACTCTATAAAGAGACCTCGCAAAGCACCTTTTGAAATATTGTCGGTTACGAGAGCTATGAGATTGAATATTCCCGACTCTGCTGACGTGGTGGCTCCCAACCAGCCAAACCTGGGCAGTACTTCTGACCTGAAGAGACAAGTCGAGACTTTGAACGTCAAGCTTGCCTCGGCTCTTAAAAAGTATCCGCTTTCCGTTTTAACCTTCCTTGCATCAGTTGACATTGCAGTAGTGTTGCTATGGGCCTGCATACCTCTACTTACGAAGCCAGCACCGGATAGCAACTACTTAGATTATTGGTTCTTCCTTGGTTACTATTCGTTCATTTATATGCTTTGTACGGCAAATTTATGCTATGCGGCGCTTTACATATATACTCGCAATTTTTGTTGCAATAGCCTGAAGGATTACTATGTCTGCGTTGCGTCCTTTACAATCGCCAACTTCGTAGTAGGCGGAGTTCCAGGAATAGCCCACGAATTGTTAAGAGGTAAAGAGGGTCCTCATCGAAATGCCGCCCTGGTATGGTTACGGGACTTGGGAAGTTCGAAAATATATTGGCCATTGCTGGCAGTGGTTGGTTCTCTATTATATGTGATATGGTGCGCCATTCAGTGTAGAAAAGTCGTTCAAAAGACATCTCCGTCCTTGAACCCGCCAGTGCCAGAACTACATACAGATTATCCTTCGAAGCAAGAATATCGAACTAAGTCAGGCTCTGTACAAAATGCAATGAAGAAAGCAGACCAACCTATAACATTCAGAGGATACTTCTCTTGGATCATGGTGATAGTGGTAATATTATCCACATATTATCAGGGACAACTATTCAGTTACTTGTACTTCGCCACTGCTCCCCATACATTCATAGTGGATGTTGTTTCTGTTTCCGCTTTCAATGTCTGGATCAGCATTGGAATGAAACATATCGCCGCTTTCATCGTCTCAAAATACACTGGGCGGCCTGATATCTTTCATTTCGTTTATACCTTTACTCAATTCACGAGTAATGTCTTTTATCGAAATTTAGTACGTAAAAATTTCCCTAGGGTATCATTTAGAATTTGAATACTGACAGATCGGCCATTCTCTTTGTTTTATACAATTATATTCAATCTGTTAGATTCTCGCGAAATCATTGGAAGGATCTTCGGTTATTGCAGTTGTCAACATAAGCGGTAACATGTCACGTTCAAGCTTTCACATGCATTAAATCAATGATAACTAATTATCTTAATTGACTCTTTATATTCTTAAGGCATAGTATCGCTTGCAAAAATCCTTATTTCGTGTTCCACACGTTACCTACACTTTGTGTATCCAGAACTGCGCGACTCAGTAGACAATTCAAGTACCGTTGTTGTCGGAAGCAACAAGAGAAAAAACATTGAGGGAGAATTGTATAAATTACATATCCGTTCAATTGCTTTGGATTATGGTGAAACCATTCGCGTTCAGATAGTCACGATGATTGCATTTTTTTGTTGGACCTTTATGATTCGATCGGGTCCGAATGCAATATTTTATCCTGTTTTCAGCGAAGCGAGCATTGACAATGAGACACTCCATTTAGCATTGCTTTTAAGCGCTGGAATCTTGGGATTTGAATGCCTCACAAACGTGGTCATTTGGTTATTGGTTCGGAAAATCTACAAAATTAACTTATGGTCCGAATATATTCAAAACTTGGTTGACAACCCACTGATTGTTTGGGTTAGTTCTCTCACGGGTATTCACGTTCTTGGGGACATGGTATTGTTTTGATTCACTTACAAATTTTTACAACCATCATTCTGACAAAGATTAATTTCATTAAATAGTTGATAGCTGTTGTCGCATTAACTTTCTTCACATAATGTAGTTTTTTTCTGTTATTTAATGCTCCGGTTAGGCTTCTTCGGCCGGCTATATATTGCTCGGACAAAGTTAAAGACTTTCGCCGACTTTCCTACTATATCTGTTTCTGCAATTTGCCGAGAGCGATGAAACTCACATGTTTTGTACATATCTGTCAAAAATAAAGGCAATCAAGAATCTATCCCAATTAGTTTCATATTACTAATCTGTTTTATCTAAATATTGTATCATCGTTATCGGTTGAAGCTAAGTTGCAATTGATTGAATTTTCAAATATGACAGAGTTGGGGACCGAAAAAGGCGAACTCTTTTTTGCAAGCCTCCTTTGAAGTTTAAATTATTTTATGTTGCGCCCGTAATAACCTTAAATAAATGTTTGACTAATTTCATTTATGAATTCTCCGTATTTTACGATGCAAATGCATAAATAACAACATGTGATACAAGATCGCCCTTTCTCATCGAGGCCCTTGCGAGCAATTTCGGATTTCGTGTATGATGTGCATTTTTTTTTGATGGCGATACATCCGTCCATCGCACAGCGCACTCACTGCACTGTGTACGGCATATCGTCACAGTTTTATATACGTCCTGTTCAAGGTATGGAACCAAATTTAACACATCCGTCATTTGATAACGGCGGACAACAGCAATCAACTCCAATTGTCGCCTCCGACTTGAAACTGAAAATCGAGGCCGTGAATAGGAAGCTCGGCTCAACGTTGTTGAAATATCCGGTTTCACTGCTAATAATACTTTCATCAGCAGAGATAGGAGTTGTCTTACTATGGGCGTGTATCCCTCTTCTCACCGAACCAATACCTGACAACCAATATTTGAATTACTGGTTCTTCCTTGGCTATTATTCATTAATCTATATGCTGTGTGCGTCGCATTTATGCTACGCAGCGATGTATATCTATACAAGTGGATTCTGCTGTGACAGATGGAAAGATTACTTTGTCTGTGTGTCGTCATTTGTCGTTGCGAACTTCGTGTTAGGCGGAATCCCGGGAATTGCCTACGAGGTTTCTAGATCTTTGGAAGAACACGAGCGAAGTTCCGTTTTGACTTGGGTTATAGGGCTAAGGACATCCAAGCTCTTTTGGCCGATAATTCCGGTCGTTGCGTCTGCAATGTATGTAGGGTGGTGTATTGTTCATTTTAGGAGTGTTACGAAGACGATGCGACTGTCCTCGAAACCGAATGATCCGGATGTGTATACAGATTTTCGACCGACGAAAGTTGAATATCAATACACCGAAGTTTTTGCAATATCAAAGCATCCGAATACAAAAGAAGTTCTATCTTTTAAAGGTTTTCTTTCGTGGATCATCGCGATAGCGTTGATCTTATCAACGTATTTTCAAGCACAGATATTCAGTTACTTTTATTTCGAGACGGCTCCCCATACATTTCTTTTTGATGTCATTGCTATCTCAGCGTTCAACTTCTGGATTGTTATTGTTATGAAGCATGTCGGTACTTTCGTTGTCCAAAAATACGCCAAGCGGAGTGATTTGATTCACGTTGTTTATACCTTTACTCACATTACGTCTAATGTCTTCTATCGGAACTATGTATGTCATCATTTATTCCCTTCTCACGCAAATGTGCTTTTAAGCAGGCCGAAATTAACGAAGCTTCATACTATTTCATCCATGTAATGCCTTAATAGATCCTCGCTAAATCATTGACGGAAATTTCGGTTGTTGCCGTTATCAACATAAGCGGTAACTCTTAATTATTAATTTGTGCAGCGTTTAGAAGAAGTTAACTCATTCTGTTTAAATTCAGGTCTTCTTTCGCTCCTGAAAATCTTAATATGGTGTTCCAAGCGGTACTTCTTTTTCGTTCATCCCGATCTCGCGCGAAACGATTCTGTCAACAATTTAGCTTTAATTGCCTCAAATCAAGTTCATTCCGTCAGCAATTACTACGAAAAAGCAGTTGCTCACCATTATCAGATTCATATTCGCTCAATCGCCTTGGAATACGGCGAAACTGTTCGCACGCAATTGATTACCATGCTTTCATTTGTTTGCTGGACATTCATGATTCGTTCGGGGCCTAATTCAAAATTTTACCCGGTATTTAGCGAATCCAACATTAGCAATGAATCCCTCGGCGTTGCAATGCAGATAAGTGTTGCTATTGTGGGGTTCGAATGTATAACAAACATTGCTATCTGGACATTAGTTAAGAGAATCTACAAAATCAATTTATGGCGCGAATATATTTTCAATATGGCCGATGATCCACTAATCATTCGAATAAATTTTTTAATAGGCATCCACGTACTTGGGGACATGGTACAGTTCTTTTGAATTCTTTTGGCATTTTAAAAGCTCGCCTATTATAGGATGCGGTTACTCACAAATGTTCACTCTAATTCGTTTCTATGAATGATTAGTTATTAGCCGTGGTCGCTCCAAAATTTAAGCCATAATGTGCTTTTCGATGTTTTGAAGCACGTTAATGTTAATTGACTCAGCCAAAAGGTGTGAACATATAAGATTAACTCCTTAACCAACACACATACTGTTCTGCTTATTTGCTGCCTATTCGCTTTTATTCTTGCTTTGTCGGGTTTAACCAAAGGATTAAATCCAATTTTGTGGCCAAAGCTACCAGGAAAGTCTTGGTTGTACATAGAGATGCGGACATAACGATACCACTGTAAACTGATGATACCCAAAACTGTGAAATATAGAGATAATAGACGTTAAACATTTCTTACGATTGAAGATCTAATCCATTCTCATAATCAAAAGTGTGAATAGAAGATAAAAGTAATCAAGACGAAGCTGAGAGCAACTCTAGCCCCTTGTACGCAGCTATGGCCCCTGAGACAGTTGCTGAATAAGTGCCCAGAAGATCTGTATTCGGGATATTGAAAGCTTTCCATCATATCGTAATTTCCGCAATGGCTAGCGTTATTCTGCTTATTGCGAATTGGTCTTCGGATAAGGATTAGAATTCAGACGCTAAGACAGTAAGGATTGTAAACTGATACCGTAGTCCGTACAAGAGGCGACATAGGTGGGACGATAGTACTGTTGACGATTAGTAAAAATAGTGCCTGAAATCTTATGGACCGAGTGATAGAACTTTAAGATTTGATGCTACATGGGGTGGATGAAGAGATATTCGTTCGCGATTTCTTAGCGGCATTTCTTAGCCGTTAAACATCCTACTAATGTGCGCTTCGAACATCTAACATATAAATCATTGAAATTTGAAAACGTCCTTACGATAATAGAGTACGGAAACTAAGTAAGTAATCGTGGAATTGCGGAGTTTGAAGTATCTCTTAGACTTTCTGTTATCCGAACCGATGTTTTTCGGCAAATTGAGTGGGTTTGATTTAGGGTACGAATTCACAGTGGCACCCGAGAAGGGCAGAAATTAGCCAACATCCATGATATATTTCTATTGGCGTCTTCCATAGAGATTTGAAGCTGTTCATGATAATGTTGTTTTTTAATTGGACTAAGATAACTTTACTAACGGGCATGGTTTGCACGCAAAGAACCATAGGAATGTACAAAGAATTATTGGCTCTGTCAACCGCTATCAAATTGCTCCTCATTCCAACATAGTGGGTATCGTCATCTCCTTTTCCCAGTTATTCTCACTCTTTTGGTCGCTAAATTGGTTTCCGCTGTGTGCACTTTCAAATCGTAAGTCGTTCGACGGACTTTGAAGTGCATCGGAATTGGTTGGCAATAACACATTCATTGCCTCTATCGAAATGGTACTACGAGGTAAGTGAATTTGGAATATATTCAAAAACCAGGGACTCATCAAATCTCTTTCACGAATACAGGATACGTCAGAATGGACTCTTGGTATTAGTTGCTTAACCTATCTCTCATGAAGTGATCTTTAGCATAACCAATCATAAATACAGATTACCCACCTTTCTTTGCATACTTCGAGAAATCTCTCTCGCAGTTTGCTACTTTCTTTGATTCGAATATGCTCAAGGTGGATAACCTGAACTACGCTAGCCAAGAAACAATACTATTTCAGAGATTATCAGTTGTCGTGACAGAGCTGGTTCTTTTATTTGGAATCAAAAGGTATTTAATGATAATTGATGAACATTTTGTTTCATCTCCAAAGCCTTAATGTTGTTTTTCTAGATTTTGCGACGTCTTGCCTACGAATTACCAGAGATATGTCCTCACAGCCTTCGTCTTCCTGAATCCCGGATTACTCCTCGTAGATCATATCTTTTTTTTATAACCCTGATGGAGATATTTCGGCTTTGTTATGAATTGCGCTTTATGTCCTTGACTATTTCCTCACATATTCATTTTCAGTACAACGGCTTTCTGTTTGGGATCTTGATGCTGTCCCTCTCCGAATTGAAACGTGTTTGTAACATTTAATTTGGAATGCCCGATGAATGAAGCCATTCTAACTTAAATCTATTAAAGGATAATGTACTAATAGGTTCGCTCCTATTCGCAGCGTTATTGAACTTCAAACATATATTCCTGTACTTAGCGCCGGCCTACTTTATTTTCCTCCTGAGGACATATTGTTTTCCTTCATCGCCTTCGATCAGAGGTATTTTGACTCTTGCTTTTTCTTGATGCTTTATCAAACTACTCATATTCTGCCCAGCTTCAGTCAAACTTAGCTCGTTTTCCCCCGTGAATTTTTTGAAACTCGGTGTCACTGTTCTATCAGTCTTTGTCCTTTCCCTAGGTCCTTTCTACAAACATCTCCCACAGCTCTTGACACGATTATTTCCATTTAAACGTGGTCTTTGTCACTCATACTGGGCCCCCAATGTCTGGGCTCTTTACACATTTGCAGATCGTGTGCTAATACAAGGTTAGCGTATTCCTTAATGTTTTGACTGCAATGAATCGTAATCTCATAGTGGCTTGTAGCGTTCTCGCGATTTGGTTACGAGTTCGATTCATCAGAACTTGCCAATGCAACTAGGGGTATCGTTGGAGAATCGTCATTCGTAGTGCTGCCCAATATATTACCCCATCATACATTTATCCTCACTGTTGTATCTCAAGTGGTTCGTTAGATTATGTCGCAAAGGTCAATTCAAGTGCAGATTAATACTTACTCGAACAACATAAAGCCTGCTTTGATTAAGTTATGGCGAAATCCTTCATTTGAAAATTTCATCGTTTCAATCGTTTTATGCGGATTTGGATCCTTTCATTTCGGTTGGCACGTTCACGAAAAGGCCATGATAATGGTTCTAATCCCGTTAAGGTACAATTTTTGATATTGTCAACTTGGTTTCAACTGCCCAGGAAAATCTGACATGTACTAATTGTCTCGTATTATAGCCTTCTTTCAATTACTTCGCTGGCTCTAGCGAAGATTTTTTACATTGCGTCGATTGTCGGATACTTTTCATTATTTCCTTTGCTCTTTCAACCTCTCGGTAAGTCGTGAATTCAACTCTATTTAGAATTCTGAATCGTTCCACACTTAACTGCTTTTTATTTTACATGCAGAGTTTCCGATCAAAATTTCGATTCTCGTGATATACGTCACTCTCTCGTATTCGTATCTGTCTCACTATCATGGGTTGGTGGACGTTTCCTTCTTTTATTAAAACTATGTCGATGCTAATTCTTCCCATTTGGGTATTGTGTATAGGTCTTCCACCTTGCGTCTTAGCAATCTGGAGAAATTGTACCTATTCGGCTTCATCCCGCTTCAGATATTTGTGTCATCGAGTAGTTTCTTGATCCCTGGGAAATTTGAATTTCTACCATTGATGGGTTGCTCCGTTTATTCTGCGATTGGATTGGTGTACTGTTGGGGAAAATTATACATTGGTTGGTTGTCGGATGGGATTGGACTGGAGCCAAATGTTCCTACTACCAAGAAATCAAAGAAGGAAGCGTAAACGACAACTCACGGATACACGAGAGGGAGTTTGTCGATGAGTTCGGTAAATAACAAAGTGCAAGGTTTAATATTGCTTCTAGTTGGAATATATACAAAAATGGCTGAGATAACAATTATAAACAATAAAGCGAAGTTCGAAATATAATAGGTCAACCGTTTTCAAGCAAAACTGGATATGATAAATACTTATTCGATTGCTAATTCAGTTATGCCGTAAAGTCACAAATCGCAATCACCGTAATCCCAACTTCATGCCCTTGTTTTTTAAACATTGAAACGAAGGTAGAGCTGAGAAAACCCCTCTTTGTCGTCTAAGCACGATTTTGAGGATATACAGTAGCATATTTAAAAGGACCCAAAGGAACTCCATCCCTTTCTCTTCTGTACCGAATATTCCTCGCCTTATCTTTCAATTGAACTTGAGTTCTGTTGGCAAGGGCATTGCTGATTAGACCCTTTGCCCCGTAGCTCTTTATAATCTCCGCATAGCTTGATCCGAATTTTTCCATGCCTTCCTCTAATGCAGCTTCTTCTTCTTTCGTCCATGGAACTGGTCTGCGGCGTTTCGTATGAGCAACAGGGCTGGTATCTTCGACTTGGCGGCGCGGCGAAGGTCTGACATTTGAAATTCTAGCAGGCGAAACGGCCTTGAAGCGAGGAGGTGAGGAAGATGTCGAGGACGAAAGAGGCGAAGAACCTTCAGAATCGACTTCCGACTCTTCAATTTCGTTTTCACTTTCGACCTGTCGCCGAGCTCTCTTTTCGAATCCATCTGCGGAGCGTTGATCACGATAAGGTGAAGGGCCATTAGAAGCAACGCGGGGCCGTTTACGTTGTTCTGGTGTCATTGGTTGTGTTGGTCGCTTTTTAGGAGAAGATGATGCAGGTCTCTCGGACCTATGTCGAGATCTGGGTTGAGAATCAAGTTCTTCGTCATCATCCCAACTAACTCTTTCAGCGGAATCTCTTCTATCGAAGAATGAGGGCCTTAGAAAGATGCATGTTAAATCTCCGATTTACGGTATATCGTCAAAATAAATATCGGCATTACTTTTTTCTAACTTGTTGCTGGCGATTTATATCCTTTACTGTCTTCTCCAATGGATCACGAATATTATCTCTGAATAATCTGTTAGACTTTACCGCACTTATTGTAAAATACTGGGAAATACTTTACCTGAACTTTTTCACTACCGATGTGTACCCTAGCCCTTTCCCTTTCGGAGGGCGCGTTTCCGCTAAGCCGTTCAACAAATTTAACGCACTCGCGCCCCAGCTTTTCGATTTTGGAGACTTCTCGGTTCTTGCTCTGGATGGAGAAGAAACTTTTTTAGGGACGGGGACATTCTCTTCTCCTTCAACGGCAACATAGGCGTCCTCTCCTTCGTCTCTCATTAAGGCTTCATCGTTCCCTTCATGTTCTGCATTATGTTCTGCACCGGGGACAGCATACACTCGAGGTCGACCACCTTTGTTTAATGCAGTAGGCTAAACGACAGTACACATAAGTTGGCGTTAATACCGGTTTGGATTTATGAATGATTACCTCTTCGCTCTCTTCCACGCGGCGAGCGCTTTTACTCTTCCTCAGTTGACTCGAGTCTTCGGAGACATTTGAACCTTCTTTTTCTGGCGTCGCTTTAGGAGGGGAGGAATGCACTTTCTTTGGGGACTGAACATCACGACGGGGCGAGTAAACATTCGCTGCGGAGACAGCCTGAATAAAAGTGTAGGTTAACATATAATACATCCTTTGAGTGACAAAAGCATGATAAAACATACCGTAGAAGTTTCGTTGGTAAAGTTTTGGACATATGTTTTGAACAAGTTACGCCAACCGGCAATGAAATCATTGTAATTATAATCTGGATTTTGACGGACTTCGTCAAGTGAGGATTTCTGGATCTACTCGAAAAGAAGCGTTAGTACCTTCATGCGGTGGTAGAGCAATTCGACATGCATACTTCGGTTAAACGTTTCGCTAATGCTTTGTTAGCAGCTTTGAAACTAACAGGCAACTGCTTTCCAAGGGACGTCTTAAGGCTCTCTCCCGCCAAATATAACTGAAAAAGTAAAGTTTAATATAGGATATAGTGGTCGTCCAATATTGATAAGCCTACCTGAGTTTTCAAATTGACCCATGTATTGATGTAGGCCAATTCGTCTCTCTCTCTCAAAATGTAGAAGAATTGGTCCGCGGCTTCAAGAAGCCTAATGCGTTTGGTTTCTTCGTCATCTTCGCAGCACACAGATCCCACCAAACTGACAACATTAATCATATCAATCGGCCAACCACTTCCGAATTTTCCCTCAATGTCTCTTGGAATTTTCAAGCTATCGGTGATGTAGGCCTGTTTGATACCTAGATTGGTAACGCATATAAAAATGAGTCAAAAGTCTCTCCACAGCCCGATAGTCTTTCCTTACATACCGTTGAATGCAATCCAGTCTTTCTTGGATTCTGCAAAAACTGCGTTTTCATCTTCAAGGTCTCTGTAGTTGGTGGCATGTTCTAAAACCTTCCATCCGAATAGCTTTAGACTGTTCAATACGTGGGAGTCTGGGGGAGTAAATGCAGCCGGGATATCTGCCTCCCTTTCGGTAACCTCTGCTGTATCTCTATCGACAGAATCTTGTGAGTTTTGGCGTTTGATTTCTCTTTGCACTCGTCTGTTAGTTCTTGGAGTGTAGTCGGCCTTCTTTTCCTTTCGGTTTTGTTTCTTTTTTTCCTTCGTGTCGCTCGTCTGTTGCTTGCTGTCTTGTTGCTTCGACCCTTGCCTTGCTTGCCGGGTCATTGCCATGTTGAGTAACTACAAAAAATGTCCAGCGGTATGGATAGTAGATACGGTAACAGAAAGGGCTCCTTCTGCGATGGAGAGTGGATGCTGATGGTTAGGTTAACGACGATGAGGTTAGGTTCTGTAACCTAAAGGGAACGAGGTTAGGTTCGGTAACCTAAACGGAAGTCACGTGATATTTCAATATAATATCGTTAGGACACACTTTTACCACATGGGTTTTATTCTGTTGATCTATAACGTATATTTATCGACAGTTCAATTTATCACAAACGTCGATGAATAATTAGTGATACATAATTGACTGAACTAGGTATCTTAAATAATATCATCATATGATATACGGCTCGGTTAAGCTTTTGTGGACACACCAGCAGTATTGCCATTGGTGCGATGAGATACTTGAATTTGGGTTTGAAGAATTCCCTTGGCGACATCCGTGGTAACAGTGATGTAGTTCCTGTAAGTGCTGAGCATCACCACTAACAAAATGTTTCATTGTCAATCAATCTAATCAGTGATTACTGATTGCCAGTATATTATAATAATAAGACCTACCTGCATAAATGTGGGCAGAGAAGCTTTCCATTGGAAATGAAAACTTTACCACCGCCGTGAATACAACGCATCGAAGGATAATCACGCAAAGCGCAACCAAAAAGTCGAGGCAGATGACGATCCAAGTTCGTTTGTTTTGCATGATGTTTGCTTTCAAGCCACCTTCACGATATTGAAGAAGAGTACGTAAGAAGGATAAAGTGAGAAGAATGTTACTCAAAAGAGTCATCAAAGCGACAATTGGACTAAGTGTCCTGGCAGCCATATAAAATTGGAGAGGCGCGTTAAAAATATCAGGGTAGAAACTGTAAATTACAGCGCTTGTAATAGAAGTGATACCGAGCATGCAAGGTACTACAATTTTTAAGAAATTTTAAGTATTTCGGTCCGAGTCTGGAAAACAGCGAAACTGCAATGAATCGTTCCATGAGGATGGCGAACAGACATATATCATTCATCGCACGGAACCAATATGCCGCAGGGGTCGACGGTAACGGATCATACAGATTCAAACTGGTGTGAAACATACAGATTACATAAAAGAGGCTGCTGATGGATCCAATAATCAGTCCGCCAAAAACGAGCTTGTTTCGTCGAAGAGTTGGTAAACCAGGATTGGCAAGGTTTGAAGCACAAAGGGTGAATGCGACACCTGTAAGAAAGCCGATGAGTCCAACTACATACAAAAACTCTCTATTCAAGGGAACCATTGTCGGAATCCAGCTCCTAATGGTTAAAAGAAAATGTCAGGAATGAGGGCAATGCAGAGACGTGACTTTGGGGTGAAGACCATTCTTTTATATCGTGACTGGCTACCATTTTCCAATTATCTCGGTATTCAACAACATTACTAAACACTTATTTCCCGTTGCCGTTGTACTGCCGTTGTGGGGATTAGTACAATACATCACGCCCTCAGCAGAAGTTAGGGGTATAGGAGTAGAGGAGGTAATAGTGGTGGCAATGCAAGCGTTGTTGCCAGTTCCTCGCACAATCGGCCCGCGCAAGTTCGCTGCCACTGGGTATACCTCAGCTCAGACGGCTGCACTTGAAGGGTACTGAAAGCCCCTCATATTGACATCCCCCCTCATGTAATTGGAATATTTCTGTTTTTCTGTGAATAAAAAGAATCTTCCAATCTCCAAACCGCAAATGGCTTCGGCAGTATGGGCACGAGTGCGACTCGGTGGTTATTCCGTGTCGGCTAAAATGAACCGCTTCAAGCGAAACTGACGAAATCTGTTGATGTTGCTGCATTCGCAATGTCATTCGATGATATTATTTAGGAATTGGTAAAATGGAATGATATTCAATTGGCACGTGATTCTAGGTTGGCTCGTAGGCCTGGAAAGGCTTTCGTGCGTTGGCGACCGAAATTGATATTCTGACGACAACATGTCGCTGGAAATTGAATCAGCCGAGTATGTATATTCTGTGTAATATGAACTGTGTCCTGATACCTCACTCAAATTTTCTTCTGTGTATCTCAGTGTGATCCGACTTATTCAACAATTTTTGAAAGAAAACAACTTATTGCGAACGCTAGAAACCATTCAAGTACGCATATTTAAGTTCATTGATTTTTTCGGTTTAACGGCCATTGTATATCGCAACTAACGATATTTTTATGCTCTATCGGAATAGGACGAGACCACGATCACCCTCAACACAGTCGAGAGTATAGACAGTTTCACAGATGATATCATTCAAGGACGATGGGATGTTGTGTTGAAGACAGTGAGTCAATTGAATTTGCCTAATAAAAAATTGATCGATCTGTATGAACAGGTTAGTTGCTCATTTGTTAGAGCTCGCAATTGTTTTTTATGTATTTTCATTTTTCTTGCGAGCTCCGCTTTCCTTATACCCAATGATTGCTCAAGCCTCTTGAACGAATTTTGTAACTCAACAAAACTTTTTAAACAGATTGTTTTGGAACTCATTGAGCTTCGAGAATTAAGTGCAGCAAGATCATTACTTCGACAAACCGATCCAATGCAACTGCTACGAGACAATTACCCCGAACGATACCTTCATCTTGAGCATCTATTGTCTCGGACTTTCTTTGACATTAAGGACGTATGTATAAGAACCAACTTAAGTTCCCTCCCAATGATGGAATCTGGGTCTAATGTTTTCCATCTATACCGCTCAGGCGTATCCTGAAGGAGTAAATAAACACTCCCGTCGTTCCGCCATCGCACAATCTCTCGCTTCTGAGGTCACTGTCGTTCCACCTTCACGCCTTCTTACCCTGCTCGGACACTCTCTGAAATGGCAGCAAAACCAGGGGCTTCTACCCTTAGATTCTGGGTATGATTTGTTCAGGGGATCTGCGCCTACGATCAAATCTGAAGAAGATGAGATTCCAAGAAATTGCTTTAATACAATTAAGGTATGACTTCAATTCATCCTTATTGTCTTACGTCGGATGTCTATATTGACAAACTTTTTGAAGTTCCCTAAAAAACAACATCCCGAATGTGCGATTTTTTCACCCGATGGACAGTATCTTATTACTGGTTCTGCAGACGGATTTATTGAGATTTGGAATTATTTGACGGGAAAGTTACGTAAAGATCTTAAATATCAAGCTGAGGTATGCACCATTCTTTGGTTTTCGCGCATCAATTCTCTCTGAATTAAAACGCTTTGCAAAATCCCGCAGGAAAAACTGATGCTAATGGACTCCGCGATTCTTTCGCTATCCTGTTCCTCTACCTCTGAGCTTCTCGTTTCCGGTGCTCAAAATGGCCAAATCAAAGTTTGGAAAATTTCAACGGGACAATGCCTAAGGCGATTTGAGAATGCACATACGAACGGTGTAACTTGCGTTCGATTTGATAATAGCGCGGGCAAGGTCGTCAGTGGCGGCTTTGATGGCGTTGTTAGGTTCGTCTTCGTATTGCCAGTCATATAGACTACTTATTATCGTACTTAACCTTCGCTTTTTCTGTAGAATTCATGGGCTGAAGTCAGGGAAAATGTTGAAAGAGTTCCGTGGACATTCATCGTTTGTTAATAGTGTGGCGTACACAATAGACGGATCAAGAATTATATCAGGCAGCAGTGATGGAACAGTGAGGGTATGGTTACCGAAATTTCGCTCCTTTGAACAATGTATAAAGATTGACGAATTCCACGCAACAGATTTGGGACTCCAAAACCACAGACTGTCTTTCCACAATATTTCCATCTTCGGAAGGCGGCGGTCAAGGTGGCATAGGGAAAACGGTAAACACCGTTGTTCCCTTGAAGACAAATCCTGATCAATTTCTGGTTTGTGATAAGAGTAGTGTCGTGAGGCTTATGAATATGCGTGGCCAGGTATGTTAATTTGAATTCAAAATGCCCGTGTCACCTGCTTCTAATGCTGTGCTTCGCTTCAATTCGAATTCAGATTGTGAGATCGTACACTCAAAATTCTGAAGCTCCCACTTCAAAGTTGTCGGACTTAATATCTGCCATATTTTCCCCGAAACACGAATTTATATACGCATTGAGCGAGAATGGAGAACTTCATTGTTGGAGGCAACAGAGTGGCATTGAAGTTACAGTCAAGGTTGGTTTTGCCCAAAGCAATCAAAGCTTGATATATATGTATTAATTAGTAAACTGTTGTTGTTTTATTTAGACTCACGAATCAGGAGAAGTGATTGGATTCTCTCATCACCCTTTCTCGAATATCGTCGCGACTTGGGCGGATGACGGGCAATTGTTACTTTGGAAATCGTAGATATCGCTTGCTGTAGAACATGAAGATTTGATTAGTGACCTGCTAATTTGTGAATAGAACAAAAAAAAATTTCGAAACTCTGAAAAACATCTACTGGCCGTATGTCCATGGAGAATGTCCGACTATGATAATATAGTTAGATGACTGCTGAAGCAAGCTGAAATATTTTCCAACATTCCACTGGGTTCGTGCAAGCCCGCAGAACGAGTTTGGAGGTCAGCTTGATTTGACATTACGTACCGATTCCTATTCAATCTGATTGTGATGATAAAGAGAAATGTTATATATTATAAGTTTTAGTAATTGCAAAGAAGTTGCTGTTGAGTCGACTGCTCCGGGGCGATTCATAGTCACGTGATATAAGGATTTTATTTTTCTATTCACAATGCTTACTTTCCCAACCCATCCACTGAAAAACTTACGCCAAGATAACAACGAAATGGTCGACAAACAACAGAAACTCAAGGCAATTCTCAGCAAGGACTACACCCCAGATGAAAACGAAAAAGATACAGATGACATGAGTGTCGAAGAGGAAGAACCAGTGCCGCTTACTTCCACTTATGTTCAGGGGTATTGCGTAGAATGTGAAGATATGCCTGCAACCATGTTTTGCGAACAGGTATATATTCATTTTAAACGTTCGCCGATGTCTTTCTCTTGATCTTGTCAACGTTTGTTTGAAGAGGAATCAAGCCTAGCTGTTTTGTTTGGAGCGTGTTTTTTGCTGCTAAATCAGATCGCTAAATGGGTTTCTTGTATTTGTTGCTTTATGGATCAAATTTCTAGTGCCAAGAAGATTTTTGTGAAGTTTGCTGGAAAGGTAAATATTTCATTTGCTCCAGATTATTCATCGGTGACGATTCTGATTAGGATTGCTAAACCTCGCTATTGCGCTGTTGGCATGTTTCACTATTTAGCACAACATCGGAAAGGACGCAATCGGTCAAAGCACACAACAAAACCACTCGTCGTGGATCCTTTATTGACATCATCAAATTCGACCTCTGTACCCATTCAGCCAAGTCAAACCCAACTTAGCGGTGAGGATCCCACCTCTGCAACTTCGACCAACCTCGATTTGCCAATTACTCCCGTCATCACTTCTCCCTCTTCTGCATCTACGTTTGGCGCATGGATAACCGAGCGATCCAAATTCATTCCGGTCAGGTTGACACTTGAAGAGCGAAAATGGTTACGACTTTTAGATGCGGCGTTGAAAGTCACGGAATACACCGACAAGATTGATATAATATCATATACGAGTAAAACTAAACGGATCGTAGCTCAAATACGAGAGTTGTGTTCAATTTTGAGTGGATTGGTGCTGGCAGCGGATTATAAGCGCGGTCAAGAGTTGTTCGAGGAGCGGGATTTCAAAGAGAATGAAGGTACTGATAGATTGACGACTTTGAGCACGAATTAGCGTTCTCACCAGTTTCATCCAGAATTCTTTTCTGCCATTTTTGAAATTGGTCGCCGATACAAGGTTCTAAATCCGGAAAAAATGAGACATACATATGGCAAATTGATCTACATGCTTCAGGTGAGTGTTTCTACAGTTTACATCATTTATGCGGATAATCAATGTAACTTATACTATTCTCTCCATTGTTATTAAAGGACTCTGCCATTGAAGAGGTCCAGGATATGCTTCAGTTTTCGTGCATTTCAGAATTAAAGACCGTGTACAGTACGCTTGAGTCAAAAAATGCTTTAGACTTGTTACAGGATGAGTATGTAGCAGTTGGTTTGTATCTCCCACAACTTTACGATTATCTCTCGGTCAGTGCACTTTTTTGCTAACCGTTTCCACCGTTGCTTCTGCATTCCAATCTTTAGCTACGCGTGAAATTCTCGCTGATGGAAAATCAAAACGCCAGATTCAGCAAGAAATAAGAGCCAAGGAAAAGGCCGTGGAATTACTTGCTCGAAAGTATTCCTCGCCAGCCATTTCGCAAGAAGAAATCAGGCAATGTCTGTATAGTATCGGCGACAACCATAACTACTTGCGGTTTAATAGAGATCCGTGTGACAAGATGATCAAATATTTGACTTTATTCTTCGCACCTGGTAGCGGTCATGTTTCCCGTGTCTGTGATCCTTCTGCTCCGTGTACATCCTAACATCTACCTTTCTATAATAGACAAGGTGGAATCTGGATTTTCACTGGCCATTCAGTCAGGGCGCGAAGGTGCTCGATTGTCGCATAACCATGAACGACAGTATACATATGTGTATCAATCATTGTGCCTATGGAGGGAAATAGCCCACGAGATGTTTCAACTGTGGATTCTGGCAGAGGGAGATTTACTGAGCACCAACAGTTATCGACTGAGAGATACTGGACAAGGGTTAAATCGGTACGTTCTCTAGTCCGTCTGCTTTTGCGGATAGGATTTACTAAATGATATATGGTTCCAATTGTTTTATTGCTCTATTTAGAGTTCAAGCGTATGTAAAGTTATTCTCTTGCTTTTGTTCTCCTGCGTTCCCACGATTTCTCTTTGATTGGAGGATTAACGTCCTTTTCATGATCACAAATTGTTTGGATATTCGTATTCAGTTGTCCTCGGGTTTCTCGTGCTATGCATACAATTCTCAGTCGAGCGCAGCAGAAAGTCGGGTATTGGGTCGGGTCAAGCGTAATTCATCTCGGCGACGAAAACGTTCCAAATGGTATGACCTTATTTAACATGTCTCCTTATATGCCTTAAGAAATTGACTCTGTTTCTCACTCCTTCCTCGTATCCTTGTTTGTTATCTTGAAGCATTAATGTTCATTGATAAGGTAAATTTTTTTTTTCTCACTTGACGTAGTGGATTCCAGCAGACGTTAATTTGTAAATCCTTTTGTCAATAGTATACACAAGTGTCACGAATTCTAAATCCGATAATCCGTTGCTTGGAAGAAGCTGATGTGTTGTATGAAAATGAACACATGCAGACGTTTGTGGATAACATGTTTGGTGGCTTAGAAAGATGCAAGAAGAGCATTCTGTCTGATTTCTTTAGGTTCGCTTTAGGTCATTGGATTGTGTTTTTGTTGTCTGCTTAATTAGCATCCGTATTCTTTTTAACGATAATAGACACGCATTCGACGGGTCTGGAGCAGACAATTTCAATTCGGCAGGATCATGTATTGATGGGCGGTTAACCAGTGCATGGAACTGTAAGCTGAATTCATTATTTCTTCTCTTTCTTTTAAGTCACAACGAAACTAATATGTTACCGCTGATTTCAGGGTGCTCACAAATTGAGAAAAAGCCTTACTTTCCGATTTTCTTGTTGAGCGGGTTCATCGGATTTGATGGGGAAAGCTTTGAAGTTTAAATTATCCGATTTCAATAGACTTTCTTTGATTCCGATGCGTATAGAGTGACAGGCGTGCTTGAAGTAGTCAACATAAGTAGCATCGTAGAGGATTGATAATTTATTTTCACAAACTGAACACTCAAATAAAACCATCTACATAGACCAAAATCACACTATACTTTCAGAGCCTGGGTAACGTATTCTGCCAGAGTTTTCAATGGATAGTGATTACTACATTTCAAAAATACACACGATATCCGAACCTGTCGATGTGACCCTTGTCGGAGAAAGAGGACGCGCATAAACCTGTTTAAATGCTCTCAGTGCGGCAATTAGCATCATTACATGCAAAATTCTGCTATTTCAGGGCAATATAGATGATGCTTTCGCAAACATTAGAGTCTCATCTACAGAGTCTGTCCCTCTCGGAACCAGAAATGGACGAGGTTCGTTCTGTTTACTAGGATGGTCTTAAACGCTTTCTCGAAAAAGGGCTCATCATTTTCCTATTAGCTTTTTGATAAAATCCTGAACCCGAAGACAACAATCGATGAGAAACATGTTGCTTCGAACGCTATTATTCAGGTAATAGCATCCGCTTTCCTGGTCTGTTTATTTCATGCTAATACGATTAACTTTGTTTTTGTCAACAATGTCATTCGGGAAATCGTAACTACAAATTGCAACTATGTGTCAAACGATAGATCATGTTGCAGCAATATCATCTTTCGGATCCAGCCGCACATAAGTTTTTACTAGTCATATTTTACGAACTTCTGGACCAAGACGAGGAATCACTACATCTACACGCTTTTGATATCTTGATTAACCTGAGTTTGAGGATAGTCGGCTGTAGTAGCCTGTATGTCTATGATCCCAACCAAAAAGATAGATTGAAGGTGGAAGTTGTGCTCCAGGATGTTTATGAAAAGTTACTGGAAATGATTGAATTATTGGCCAAGAAAGAATGTAAGAGTGCTGCTGTGTGGTCGCATGCCTTGAGGTGTTTGTTGATGTTTGTCGTCGATGAGGACGGTATTTGTCAACAACGGTAAGGTTTTCGTGGCTTAATTACGATTGCTAAAAACTTGTCAAGGTTTTTTGTGGACTTGCAAAGTAACATAGTTCTCTTGTCTACTACATTCCAACAGGGCCGAAAAGATCAATGGTTCTCTGATAGCAAATTTCCTCCAATACTCCCCAAACTTATCCGATTATACCATTCAATTTCTTACACAGATATTAATCAATAATTTGTACCTTACTTCGTCAACAACTCTTGCAACCCCGAATACCAATCAATCTGCATCGCGTGAAACAGTCAAGTTGCGAATTGAAAAGGAGAAGTTTCTGGGAGTAGGATTCATAGTTGATCTCTTTTTATCAGTACGGTCAGATCAAGCTCGAAATGCAATATTCAGAGTTTTCTTTGACTTTTGCGTTATCGGATTTGCGAAATATCGTAAAGTCGACGAAGGTAAACCATAATCATCACCCCCACACTTTAGAGTTGCGTTTTGACTCTGTTCTAATGATTTCCTGAATATCAATTCTACATTTCTGAATCCCCAATTCTTTTAGAGTCTATTACTAGAGCCGTCAATCTTCTTATCGATGCATCATTTCCTGTGAAACTAGCTCAATTTTTCTATTATACGCCGGTCGGGTCCGTGGACAACTTAATCAAAGTGATATTGCAACATAAAAGTTTGCAGACTGCAGAAATAAAAGATGAAACGTTGAAAAATCTGAGTGTAGTCGTAACGGCAGTGCTTCTAGGGTTGGAGAAGTGGGCTAAAAGTTGGTGGTCGGTATGTTATCGATTCGTTGGTTCTGAACCAGTTCTGAACCATTACTTCTGCGGAAGGACGCTACTTGGGGCAGAGTAATTAACAATAATGATATCGTAGGTCGACAAACGTTATCAAAAAATAGTAACTATGGACATTAAAGAGCAGCACAAAATTATACATTATTTGCTTCATTCGGAGGAGTCTTCACGACGACATCACGGAATAGTTTGTACACATTGATCATGCTTGTTACGTCTTCTCTCAACTTACCTTACTTTCCTGCGTTAGACTTTGTTATTTCAAATCTTCCGCGAAATTTCTGCTCCTTCTGATAACAGCCCGCCGGCGGCGCTCAACAAGAAAAAACAGGCTTTACTCGAACACGTATTAGATTCATTGTTGGGGTCTAAGAATTGGCAGATAAGGATGGGCTATCTGACCCTGGTCAAAATGATGTCTGCGCATTTACGCTGCCTTGTTCGTTTCTGCGTTTTTGAGTTTTTTGGTATGAATTATATTGATTAAGTATCGATTATAGAGCTCGGATTCCATCGAAGCTATAAACACCGGCCTTCGACAAATGGTGAAAAAGAACGAATCACATTCTTTGGTGCTTATGAAAATGCTGGACATAATTTTTGAACTGGTCACTGAGGCCAAAGGTACCATCATAGTTAGAATATTTAAATTCTGCAGTATCCCAAAAAATAACTGTCCTTTTTGTATTGCCTCAAAGACACGTCCCACGGAGCGCATTCATATCAACATTCTAATCGAAAACCACATCCTCAATCATCAGCTTGCACAACACCGTACACGGAATTCCTCAATTCTCGATTACACGCCTTAAACGAGCATTTGTCGAAACTTGATCCGGCGATTTTAGTTCATTTATTTAATATGTTGCCTCCAGAAGTCTGGTGCTCCGAAGGGAGAGTCACGTCACTCTGTTTACTGTTGGGATGGTGCAGAATAAAAATGGAAGAAATAACTGAACTATTGTCAGCAACGACGTTGTCCTCGTCGACTTCTGCGGATTCAAGATCCGGGGAAGCCGATTCTATCGCTGCGAAGAATATCTTGATTGAAAAATTGAACATGGAGTTAAGGAACGTAGTTTCTAGTTTAAATAATATCTTGAATCGAACAAATAATGAAAGCAACAAGACCGAATCCGAAGAAGTAATCTGCTATATTCGATTATTTATGGAAGAATATAAACGGTGGAGCTCAAAACTATTCGGCAATGCTCCGGTGGCGAGATCTCCTCTGGTGTCAGCTAGTATAGCGCCTTCCGACGTTCAAAGCCCTTCGACTGGTCACTCAGTGACAACGAAACAGACCCATCAATCTTCCCGGCTAAGAATTCCGCCATCGCCATCTTCTCGTCTTCAAGGTCACCTTTACCATCCAAAAGTTCAGCAACTCAGATCCGCCAATCCTTCTACGCCCAGCAACAAAAACAATCAAACGCCATCTCAAAGTCCGCTAGCACCAAAGTATCTTAACCCCACCCCGTTCGATAGTCCAGGTGTATCCTGCCCTTCAACTCCAAACACCCACCCCATTCGTTCCCCTGTAGTGACGACAGACGTATCCAGTAGTCTGGATCTATCTCCCATTCCCAAGTTCATGAAACCGCCGACCTCAGAAATAAAACCGAGCGATGGTCGACATGGTGAATCAAAGCATAGGAATGCACCGATTATAAGGAAGAGAGTGATGGGGGGAAGATTGAATGTTGGAAATGTTGCAGGTGGTATGCCAAATTTGCCGATAGGTAAAAATGATAAATGATGAAAATGTACATATGAGAATGTTCCTAAGACAATTCACTGAACTCGAAATCCAATCTCACTTAATACTTAACCCTCTTTGCAACATTCAGTTAACTGTATTATACCAGCATATGATGCTCGTTTGACGAAACCATCATATAAAGGAAGTGACCGCAGTATTTTATGCTATTGTATATATGTATGCAAATCAGATTAAGCAGTAAGGAGTTCGTGTCACACAGCGCTACTTTGAATCGGTCATTACAGAAGATCCCAATGAAAATTTTCCGATTCAGCTTCTCATTGGGGACTCGACTGTTGTTGCGAAACTTCAGTGGCAGTCATTTACAATTAATGTAGCACACACTCGCAATTTCCAGCATACCAAATACTGGCATTGAGGCAACACGAGAAAACCATTGTTGGGTGATGCGTCGTCGCGAACTGTTCCAGATTCCGATTTTCGAGTCAACTCAAAATTGTCTCTCTCCTGTTCTTTTGCTGTCACTCTCTCTATTTGCTATTTACTTTTCAGAAAAATATCATTCTACGTATATTTGATTAAAGTCAAAGATGGTGACACTCGACAAACTATTTGCATTTAAACTGCTGAATTTCATTTGCGGGGTCTTCTTAACGGTACTTGCTCCCTCTCCATGCTACTGCAGGCTTAGACCGTACATTCCTTAAAACTCATGTATTGTTTTCACTTATTCGTTACTTCACTTTAACATATATTCTGCCATTTTCAAATTGTGATACAGGTGTCCGGTTTTATTTACATATTTGCATGGACCTTTAAATCCGTCGTTATTGGAGCATATGCTATGTACGAATCTACTGGTTTCATCTGCACTTGCCATTTTGGAGGGGAGCTCAATTTTAATTGACACTTTTCTACAGTTTCTTCGGGTTATTGATGGCTATACTTGAGTTTCGTGTTCCTGCTAAATTGTCGAATAACTCGGCTATCGGATTTTTATGGAGTTGGACTGGTCGTGGGTTTTTCTATGTATTGTATGTATTGTTCCACCTATTTATGGTTTTCAGTGATTCGCTGTGTAATCATATCATTGAATTGACGTTAATAACCGTTTTCTTAAACTTGGGAATGCCATACTATAGCTGGGGCTTTCTAATTATTGTTCCCCCGTTCGCTGGAACTGTGACGTTCGATTTCTTCTCTGGATTACTCCTGATCTTTATGGGACTATTCTATACCATTGTGGCATTTGTTTTTCCTCAGTGGAAGTTACCGATAGCAGAAGCTACGGCGGCTGTTTAAATTAATACTTGGACTAGGCTTAACTACGGAAATCGTGACGAGAAGGTTTGAGGCATATCAGTATTTTTTATCAACACTTTTTGTGTCAGTCGTCAGACATTGCGGTTAATATATATGGATGAATATTTTTTACGACCTATCGTTCCAGTTTAAACACAAGTCGTGCGTTCAGTACAGCTTTCAGTACAGAATCGTATCGTACTCGTTCTCGACATCTCGTAATCTCATCACTTGAAACCATGCTTCAATCATTCCTCTCTATATCCAACCACAGTTGAGCAACATTCAAGGATTTTATCCACCAGTTCCTTTTTGCCCGTTAATCCTTCGACACTAATCCCTCTGTCTTTCAACATTTTTTGTAACTCTCGAACACTCATCCCCATCAACTGGTGTTTACTGACCCTCACCAACCCTGCTTCGTTTTCCACTGTTTTAACCCTTCCTCGTCCAGATTTTACCTTCTCAATTCGCGCTTCCAAATCTTGCATTTCCAAATCGTTTAACAGATCTTGAGTATGAGGAATTGGAATACCGAGGCGATGCATTACAGCTGACACGACATTATCGATGGTAGCCCCGATTCGTAAAACGTTTGGTAAATCGTCGATGGGAGTCTTTTGGAGGTTGATGATGACCACAGGATTTCCTCGCCGAGATACGAGAATGGGAAAGTCGACCGCCGGAGAAACGCGGCAAGATGACCCAAGTACAAGACAAAGATCAGCTGCAGTGAATCGAGTAAACGAAGGGTGAGGAGCAAGATTGAAAGGCAATGAATTGAGATGAAAAATTACCTGCGGATGCATGCTGAATCGATTTTTGGACTGCATCTTGTGGCAACGTTTCTCCAAAATTTACTAGCGAGCATTATCAATTGTTAGCTAATTCAACTTGGCTTCTCATTTTCCACGGTCATCAATGTCGAAGGTAGCGGAATCATATTGTGTCTTACCAATGGTGTCTCGTAACATTCCTCCGCACATATCGCATTTTCGTCCAGTATCATGGTCTCTCACGTTTCTTGCCTCTCTAGTGCGAAAAGATCGGTAATACCTTTCACCGCATATCGAGCATTTCTCGATGTTTGAGTTTCCGTGTAACTTCATCCATCGAATCCGTTACGGAGGAAGTAAGTTGATTGATGGAAGATCACAGAAGCCGGTGTAGAAATCATAGAAGCACGTCAACATCCTTTTGAAGACGGTGGCATATGAGTATGACAAACCTCTGCGATTTTTTCTTTTTCAATGCCGCTACGCAAATGCAATCCATCTGTGTTTTGGCTTATCAGAAATTTCAATTTTCCACAATTTTGGAGTGCCGCGAGAGCCTGGCAGGTTGAAACAACTGTCAGGTCAGACTTTTGTAAAAATGCACAAGAAGAAAAACCATTACCATATGTGCCGAGGTCGGTTTGACATGGCTTCCGTAGTTACGATCTGGGACAGGCCTATTTTGGGCTTGACTGTTCGATAAATTTGATTGAGGACAGGGATTAAGATCTAGCTCAACAGAAATATGCTTATGCAAATGCAAAGTTTTGGACGACAATTTACCATGTCCATACACCATTTGGTCCTAAATACACGTGCAACAGATTGAACAAAAGGCAACACATGAGTTTAAGCAGGTCCGACAATGATTAACTTAATATCAGTCCTAGTATTTCCATTTCCTTTCATTTTGGAAACATTTTTTAACAAACAGTCCCATAAAGCAACGACTATACATACCTCTAAAATCTGGGATTCCGGCGCTCGTTGAAATGCCGGCCCCCGTAAAGGCGATCATATAGTTAGACTTTTGAATGAGATGAACCAATTTGTCGATTTTATCAGAAAGAACATTGGGTGGATCGGGGTATTCGCTGATGTCGTAAGGAACTGTGCTCGTCATTGTTCAAGTTATGAAGTGAAAGACGGGAGGAGTTAGCTTGGAATCGGCAGCTTGTCAGACCTCAAAAGACTAGATTCTCCGTGGAAAGGAATATGGGGAATGTGTTGGAAACAGAATGGTGAAATTTGAATGGGATCGATGGAAGTAATTGAATAGATTTCAGTGTAGTGAAGATGTCGATACTTGGAGATTGCGAATATGCGTTCCATGAGTGACGTCATAATTCTTGCTGCCCTAGTAATTGGAATCCGTAAGGTTTGTGCAAAATATTCAATTGGATGCTATTGTTACTCGAACTAGATCCAAAAGTCATCAGATATCCTTACATTTTCCAAGGACCAAGATATATTTTTCCATCGTTAAAGATTTCCAGCGAATCTGAACATACTTGATACCAATGTGAATTCCAGAAGGAACGAGAAAGAACGCGCAATGATGCGTCAGCCTTGCTAGCCAGTGTAGCGACCCGTTTGAACTATTAAGAGAGACCAAATCCACCATAAGTTGTACACTTAACGCTTTCTATCATTATATTATATTGTCTTTACACACAGATGCACTCACCGTCGCATGCTATCATGGATCAGTCACCTTGACCTTAGACCTTGGTACATATGTGTAATTCGAGAGTCACAACGTCACGGCGACCAGTCACGTTTTTGCGCACGGCACGGCAAATGACACGTGTTCGGTCCTTACGCTGAGCCGGCGTTCGTTCCCTCTTTTAATTCCGTTCCTCTCATCGTAAGCATCTATAATTCTGTATCCACCACAGAGATAGATATACTCAGTCTACTGCACAAGAATGGCAACCCCACTCTCTCAGACATTCTCCGCAAACAACTTTAGCTTCGCCGCCCTCTCAAGCTTCTCCCCCCTCCAGCCCAGAATCCAATCCCACCTCGTCAATGTCTACAAGACTCTCGCCGTCATGATGACCGTGGCGGCCCTCGGTGTCTACAGTGATTTGAACGGGTGGATTATGAGGGTACGGTGTTCTTTTGATTTTATTGAGACTTGTCGTTTCCTGCTCGGCCTTTTTGTCATGATTTCGTCCGTCAACTGGACTCATCCACTGGCCGCATCGGCTTCAAATTTCAATATTAACATATATCTTTGTTAGGGCGGATTTCTCACCTTCTTTGCGACAATGGGTTCATTCATCGCATTCATGTCGTACCCCGCGACCAAAGAAAACGAAAATGCCAGAAAAATGTTGCTCTACTCATTCGCTTTCTTCAAAGGAATGTCGTTGGCACCGTTGATTGAACTAGTCGGTTACATCGATCCAAGGTATGTTGCTTTATTACACTTTATGTTGTTTATGCTCCATCGCCCTTGCATCGTGTTATCGTGTTAATCTAAATTCGCTCGTAAACGCTTGTAGTATCTTACCCCAAGCCATCACCGCGACCGCCCTCATATTTGGTTCATTCTCATTAGCCGCAATCTTTTCAAAACAACAGCGTGGATTCTTATATCTTGGTGGTATGTAGTGTTATACAAAATCGGATCCACTCAAACTTCATTCGGACTCTGTTTAACTACTTTCATCCCGATAGGTTTCTTAATGTCCGCTATATCCTCCCTCTTATGGCTCTCTTTTTTCAACATCTTTATGAGATCAAGGATGCTGTTTAATGCTGAGTTGTACCTTGGTCTATTGGTGTTTAGCTTATTCAGTATGTTGTCCCGTTATTCTTCTTATTTACTCTTTTGACCATATTTCTCTAACCTTTCTTTTTGAAACAATGAACAGTTGTCTACGATACTCAATTAATCGTCTACAAAGCGAATCTCGGTATCACCGACCACCTGGCTCACGCGGCCGATTTATTTGTCGACTTGATTGGAGTTTTCGTCAGAATTTTGATCATCTTGGCCAAGAATGCTGACAAAAGCAAGAAGGAGGAGAAAAAGAATAGAAGACGATAGTTGCATGGGCTATGTTGTGTTCGCGCAGTTTTTCACAGATTGCCAATAATTGGTGGTGGGTCACATCACTTTATTGGCATCATTGATTTGTAAATACAAAGAACGTCGCATGTTACGATTTTCGGCATATAATATATAGTCGACGGAAAACCGTCAAGTTCATGCTAATTTGAACTATGCAACTTTTCCACTGAATTAACTCCCTTGTTTCAGCTTTATCGGCCTCCCCTTGCCCCTGCAGCTCTCCCGCCACTTCCGGCACTGCCACCACCACTGGCCGCAGGTTCAGACGGACTCAATAATAACAGAATCAACAACGGAACAATATACATCCAATATTTCTGGATGAATGAAGGTTCAGGTTGATTTGGATCTTTAGATCCTGTAGGATTAGATTTTGTCGGTGGGGCGGAAGATAAAATTGGACTTTTATCATTCAAATATAACAAACAGTTAGTTAAAATCCATCATTTGAAACGAAGAATTTCAAGAATAGAGTATGGAAAATAACACATACGATACGCCTTGAGCAGGTGTAAACACACGAACTTTAACATTAGTTACTTGCGGTTCTTGGTTCTTGTGATTCGAATTTTGGTTACCGCCGTTTACTAAACATGTCTTGACACTAGGTAAATAATCGATATGAAATGGTGTTCCTATATTGTTTATAAATAGTAATTGTGTGTTATATCGAGATGCGGCTGGCGCGCAGTTGCGACGGAGGAAGAAAATTACCGAGGTCATCCAGATGTACGTTGATTCGTTCTTTGTAGTCTCCGTTATCAAATAAACACTTCGGTTCATGAACATATCAGAGGAAGAGAATAGAGAAGGGAAAGCAGAGGAGAAATAGGTTATGTAAGTTTCAAGTCGTCAACTCAAAATACGGTACTATCATGATCACAGTCCAACCAGAGATACAGAAACCAAAGACGATAACCACAAAATAAGAAAGAAATTAAACAAACCCCATCTACTTTTCTCTCCCCAATTGTATCCCCATTCTCGTTCCTAAATCTAACAACATACCACCCTCTCTCCTTTCCGCGCCAAAAATCTTGACTTCCCTCCCCCTCTTCAACAAGTTTATACACCCCTTTCAAATATTTTCTCTTATTAGATCCTGTTACCTCCGAGATCACAATCTTTCCACGAGGGGCGTACTCTATTTCTGTTTCATTTGAGGAAGTTGGAGGGGAGTAGTAAGTGGGTGGAAGGAATGTATGGTCGATCGAGATGGATAGAGTTGACGGTGGGGTAAGGTCTGTAGGGTTAGACTGATTTTTTGAGGAATCGGTATAGATATAGAAGACGGTATAACGACGAGGAAATGATAACAAAAAAAATGTTGTACGGTTAGTTCAGGTCTGAGATTTCAAGTTGAAGAAGAAGGTGGGGTGTTGTTTACATTTTTAGCTGATGCGGAAGAGGAGAAAAGACAAGAAATGAGGAGTGTCGTTGTTAGGATGTGATGAAGATACATGATTTTCTTTTTATATTTTTTATCGGTTGATGCAGATTTGTAAATTGATATGCACGGAACAAGAATTTAATGTTCTTTTGACAAGTGAAGGCGGTTGCTCAATGGACGTCACTCGGAAATCGACAACTTTGAACACGGCGACACAATTAGAATTTTCCTGCTCCGATACAAGAAGGCATATCCACCATCATTGCACATTTGCTATCAACGTCAAGAGATAAGTAGAAGACGGTTTATACCATGTTTACGGTTCAAAGTATACTATGAAGTAACAAAGCTAGCTAAGAAAGGATACGAGATATCCAACAGTTTCTAAAGTTCCGAGTTCTCTAACGCTCTATTTTTCTTCACCTACGTATGTTGCACGTAAGTTATAAAAGGCCGCCAATCTATATCTTTTCGAATGAACAATCCACCATTATACGTTATACTACAACAACGGAAATCAAACCCAAGTCAAGTCTAGTATGAGACGGTCAAGAATAACCGTTATCTTGTTTGCGCGTCTGTGGAGACGCGCAAACAAACGGTATCCTAATTCGGGAATAATGCAATAAGTCACCAATTACAACAATTCTATTGAATTGAGTGATGTGAACATAAGCAGATCATGATTTCAAATGCAAAATTAAGTGTGAGATAAGTAAGAGGATTTTATTAAAATCAAATTCTGTAAACATTCTGCAAACAAATTCTGCAAACATTCAACGAGTTAACAAGTTGTGGATGGACATACAACATTCAACTAATTAAAAAATATTTACTCAATTACACATATTTAAGTGGGCTAATTGAAATAATATAATAGAATATAGAGAATACAATAATGATGCAGGAATTACATTTCCTATTTCAATTCATAACGAAGGAAAAAGTGGTAATTTTTGCCTCTTTTTCCCGCGCAGGAACAGGGCCATCCAATGGAGCAGAAACACGGACCGAACGGGGAGCAGCAGGGATTTGAATTACGGTAATGAGCGGGGAGGACTAGGTATTTGAAGGGGAGGGCCAGGGATTGAACGGGGAGGACTAGGAATTGGACGGGGAGGACTAGGGATGGGAGCAGGAGGACTAGGGATGGGAGCAGGAGGAAGTGCTGCTTGCCGACGTTGAAGCGGACCCCCGATAACACCGTGCTGTAGAATACAGAAAGAAGCAACTAAAAAGAACGAGAGGTTGGCGATGATTTTCATTTGAGCGCGATTAATAAGAGACAGAAATAGTTGGAATTAACGATAAATCAGAGGCGACAGAGTATCATTTTATAATCAGAAACTGTTATCACTACTAAAACGAAATAAATATTACATTTAAAATTTCGATGCCTGTGTGATTTTTTTCCAGCGTGCATTTGCCTCGAACAATCCATTTGATGGATCAGTCATAATATTTTCTCTTCACGTTTATCTTACTAATACAGCATTTTGATTTTGCGTTTCTACATGTGTTAAACTTATATAATGTTCTATGGGCTTAACTCTTAACATGTGTATACTCGCCCAAATCTGCCAAGTTGAATATGTTTATCCTCTTGCGTCTCATCACATCCCCTCACCGCTCACGTAATCAACGGCCGCTGATCCACGAACAGCGAACACCTCCATCTTGCGTAATTCAACTATTGTAGTACTTGCATTACGCCATGATTTATCATCATGTCTGTATTCTATAAGCTAATTCTTGTGTTCACAGTCTCAGGTATCATTAGTACTGTTTTCTCGAACGCACAAGAATCAATACAAAAGTGTGCAAAGATATATTATGCAATGATGCTCAACGTGGGCTCACCTTTAGCTGTAATGGTGATGTGTATTATAGTCAAACAGTTATTTATGAGACACGTTCACCATCATTTAGATGCATTTTTTCAGTACTACATGAATGACGGAGCAGGACGGAGCACGCGTTCAATTAGGTTTGGAATTTCAATATCTGTTTCCTTTGAAATTTCTGTGCTCCTTTTATAAGCGACGACATCGTTGATACTTGATACACAAAACGGATCATGATATGAGTGGTCTTTGAATGTCTATGGCAACAAAATTGAGAAAATTTTGTGAAGGAAACCTGGTATATATAGGACTTGGATATAAACCAATCATTTAACTGACGATGTCAACTCCACCGTATTGAGCAATGGTCAAGCTCGGGTGCCCGAATTTTGGGCCAATGCAAAATCTTCCGGTTTCATCATTTTTATTTACTTTTTTCTATTTGACAAGAGTGTAGACAATGTAATATCCAACTATACAATCCTAAAACACATGAACTAAACTTTCTAAGGAGAACAGAAAGGCACGATTGAACTCACTAATTCTCCTTCCTCCTACTCTTTCTCGTTTCTTTTCCCTCATTCTTCGCAACTTCATTTTTTTCATCTTCCCCAACCGCCGTTCCAACGTTTTTCACCTTCCACACCCCCAACAAATAACATCCTCTAATAATCAACAAATCTCTCAACATCTTGATCGAATCACGTACTAAACTCATTTTACTCCCCTCAACTTCTACCCAATTCACAGTCACTTCTTTTACCGGGATTCCCGTCATTTCAGCAATCAATAACACCTCGATATCAAAGATCCAACCTTCGACGTGGATGTTGGAAAATATAATTTGAGCGGCGGATCGTGTGAAGAGTTTGAATCCGCATTGAGTGTCACGGATGGATCGGATGCCGAGGACGTAGAGGATACTGTGGAAGGAGTACATTAGGAAATTTCGAATCATGGATCGCTGTAGTTTTGAAGAGAGGTTCAACAGTTTTAAAGAATAAGAATACAAAAACAGTCAGTTTCATTCCTACAAGATCAAAATCAAAGACTCTAATCGATTAAAGAATTCTTTCAAATAACCTTAACAACGGCTTCAGTTTTTACTAAATGAGACCGAGACCCGATAACCACACCCAACTCCTTAGGATTTTCTTTATTTTGATTCTGTGAACTCGACGAGAGGAGTAAACTATTCATTTCGGATTCCAATTTTTCGATATCACTAAACAACGTTGCCCCATCCGAGTCTGCGAATAAAATAAATTTTCCCGAGGATCTCAGAACGCCCTGTTAAAACAATCCCAACAAAGAAATGAATACCAAACAGGAATCACCCGAAACCACAGTAAAATTTTGAAAAACCAACACAGAAAACACAATCTACATACCTGTGTCACAGCCCCACCTTTCCCCCTATTCTTAACCAACTTTAACACTTTAATTCTCCCTTCTTTTAACTTCCTCGCTACATCCATCGCGACATTAGCAGTCTCATCTTTCGACCCATCATCCACGACAATCACTTCCCATTTAAACTCTCCTTTCCTTTCCTTTTTATTTTTTTGTTCCCGGGACACTAAATATTCTATCGTTTCTTCCAACGTTTTAGGTAACCGTTTGACTTCATTGTATGCTGGGAAAATAACGGTTAAGTCTAGCGTTGGAGGGTGAAACACGCATGCGAATGATTCAGGTTGGGAGGTGAGTGGGTGGGTGTAGATTGATTCAGAGGGTGAAGAGGGTCGTGGTGAGGGAGAAAAAAGTAAGAGGAGTGTGTATACCTTTACCACCAAAACCATAAAACCAAAAGCCAAAATACAATCAAAATCAACCACGAAAGATCTCAGTTTACAGAAACTTAAATTAGATAAGAAAGTGACTGGAACGTACCGTGGAAACGAACACTAAAACCGCAACAACCACAACAGACGATACACTCCACAAATTAAGTTCCGTCGGTATCATCCAATATGCCATGACGACACTAAACCACCAATTGTATCCGAAATAAAAAAGTAATCAAAGACCAAAAACCGTGTCTACGTATAACAAAACAAAGCTTCACTGTTTTGGGTATTCAGACTACGAGAATAGTAAAGAGTACGGGAGGGGATAGCGGTGATACGGATACTATTGATTCATTTGGAAATGGATTCAAAGTTTAAGTAAATGAATGAATAAAGTTTAAACGATTCGGGAAATCGAGAATTCAATTTGTGGGCATTTGTGAAGCTTCGTTTTCGGGTTGAGTTCGCTTTCCGTGACCGCCTCTGGCCATAACACGAGCCCGCGATTTTCAGTTTTACCAGTGTCCTACGATACTGCTCTGAAGTGTGAACGATGAAATGGATTGAATGTATAGAATGAAATGAATTATATAGTTTTAAAGATACCATCGAAGAAGAGGATAGATATGGCGCACTGCTGTAGCTCTTCGTCATCTGTCCGGTGTCTTATCGAGATGTGGAAAACCAGATCGTCTGGTTTAGTCTATACCCCGATGTATTTGAGTCCGCAGTTCTGTAAACAGACAAATGTATCAATTCAATCGCAAAGTACACACTGGGGACGAGTATTGCAATCATATCTTTGATGATTAAAATTTTCCTTTTTTATTATGCAGTATTATTTTCCAGACGCATAGTTCTGTATCTTTTTCTCACAACTCAATCCCCAAGGAGGGATACAATCATCAGCAACAGTAATACAAATCAACAATGAAACATGGGGTAGAAAAAAAAATAAAACGACTTTTGCAGCGCCAGGCAAACCAAAAAGCATTCGGTATCAGATTAAGACTATTCCTATCAGTTATACTTAACTGATAAACTTTTTTGAGGTAGAGGTAGCAATAAAACGGCCGAAATGAGAATAAAAGAGTTTAAAATGAAAAAAAAATTTAAAAAGTCCAAATCAAACGGTATGATGAGGTTCCAACTAAATGTAAAAGCTAAAGGTACATAACTTATGTGGGTGATTAGAGGGAATGTCAAATAGAGGCTATATGCTAGGAATTTAAATAAAGAAATTTTTTGTCAACAAAAGCTAGGATGACAATGTAAGGAAATAAAAATAAGGTTTTGCGACAATTCTATAAATCGGTGATAATTAAACATTTGAAGGAATCTAAGTGAAAAAGCAAAAGAACTTTTGGACATATGAAAACTTTTGTAAAGGATTGAAAAAGGGGGGGATCATAACGAAGGATCAGGTTTTCTATGTAAAATTAACTTTTTTTCCCTTGCGGTCCAAAAGGAACCGTGATATGATTTTTTCCGTTCTAGTCGTTTCGATTTATTCGACTTCGACGTGGTATTCTTCCTCGGAGCCACTGCCAGACATGCCACCTTCCATTCTTCGTCGCTTGTTTTGTTCGAAATACGATCGATTGACCTCGACGCTTTCTTTGCCTTGACCTTCCCATTGGTGGCTGTGGGCATGTAACATGTGGTATTTTAAACCTCCGAGACTGGTATAGCTTTTGGTGCAACCGTCGACTAAACACTTGTGGGGCTTTGACAGGTTCTTGGAGCATTCCGGTGAGGTGTGGTGATGACCGATATGGTACTTCAGGCCGTTGAGGTTCTTGTAAGATTTGTTGCAACCGTCGGCGGGGCAATGGTATCGTTTGGTTTCAGGGCATGGTTGGAGCAAGTGAGGGGGGTACGGGATGAGGGCATCAATGTCGGTGATGGTTGACTGCGAAGGAGCAGAAGATGATTGAGAGGACAACGACGACTTGTTGTTGTTGGAAGAGGTTTGAGATGAGGGGGCGAAAGTAGCCATTGGGGGTGGGGAACCTGAACGGGATGGGGGAGGGGTTGGCATATCGGCGGTATTTGGGGCAGCGGAGGCATGAGAGATGGAAAGGCGTTCAGGTTGAAGAGAGGAGAGGTTGAGTCGAAGTTCTTCTTCAGAGACGAGTTGGGTGTTGGAAGACGATTGATAATGAGCAGGGCCATCACGAGCAGAAGGAGTTTCGGCACCAAAAGACACATTGTTGATGTTGCATGTGGAACCACCATAACCAGATTTGACGAGGACATTAGAAAAGGCTGATAAATTATCAGAGTCAAAGGAATCGTCCGAGAAGGTTGAAGAGTAGGATCGTTTTCTGGGCGATCCACAGGTTGAAGGCGAGGGGGAAGTGGAGCGAGAAGAAGGAGGGGAAGGGAAGGATTGGGTCGATTTCTTGATCAGTAAATCAGTTTGAATGCAGGAAGATTTTGCCGAGCTGTAGTCAAACTTTGTCACAGGTTTCTGTTGAGATTGACGCTTGGAAGGGACGGACGCAGCGGAGTAGGAAGCATAAGAAGTGTATGTGGAGATGTCGACACCGGCAAGCAAAGGATCTGACTCGAGATCTTCAATGTGAATGTGACATTCTTCGTAGTGTTCCAATAGTTCGTACAAGTCCGATAGCACCAAACCGCAGCAGGAAAAGTCCCGACAGAATGAAGCTTCGAGGCATAGCAGACGGGAATAGACATCATCGTCGACACTATCAATGAGGTGGACAAAAGGACGAGGGGAAGGGAGAGAAGGGCAAAAGGTAAGCACACGGAGAGGGCCGCGGGAACAAACGGGTTGTTTTGAGGGAATGACAAAAGGAAGGGAGTGCGGCCAAGACGAATTTACCTCCGAGGAGGAAGAAAAGGGACGAAGGCCGATATCCATTGCATCGAAAATTTGCACGGTCAAAGGAAGGAAGGACCAGGTGCATGCCAAGGCACGCAAGCCGGGGGGGATGCTATTGCAATGCCGCAATGCAGGGCCGATGCAAAGGCCACAGAAAGAAAAGAATACAGATGGCAAAGAAGAGTGCACACTGTGGACGAATGCCATTCATGGACAAGGGGAATGGAAGTAGCATCGCCGGGAACATAACAAGAGAGTTCCAGCGAGGCGAGCCGGGGACAAGAAGGGGGTGCGGGGACAAGAAGGGAGAGAAGCCAACTTACTCGATGGAGGAGGGTGGATGGTAGGGTTCGTAGAAGGAGGAAGCAAAGGCCGATGTCATGTTTACCATTGTGACTCGAGCAGGTGTTGTAGTAGATGTAGTTGTAGATGTAGTAGGGATGCAGCAGGGAGGGAGGCCGGCCGGGAGCGTAAGAGGGAACGGAGCAGGGAAGGCGTGTCTTCATATACTCGCACGGAATGCAATTCTTCCCCTCTCCCCATTGTCCATTGTTCCATTCTTTCCAATCTCATCCCTTGCTATTCCATTTCAGCCTCCTTTCCATTTCGCATATTTCCCTCCAACCCCAATGCCCTCTCTCTGCCATTCTGTGCCTTTCCGCCCCGGGCTGCTCGGGCTTGCCGCAGACTGTCTCACGGTGCATCGGGCATCGCGGGGGGGTGGGCAACGCAGGGGGATGCGCTGACTGGCCCGCTCTCGGCCATAGATGCGATGCGATGGGCTCATCTATGAGATCCAATATCCATTATCTGGCTAATATACACTCTATTATCCACAATAGATCCACACTAGATATAACCGATTGTCCAATGTCATGAATTGGGGGGGAACGCGCGTGCTGTCCAATCAGCGTGCGGCATCTGGCCCATATTGGCCCCATACAACGGCAAGCCTGATTCCCTCCTCAGCCACTCGCTTAATTGCATCGCTTGATTCATTCCCTTTCAGCGCACCCGCGTTGTCTCGCATCGGGTCGGATGATATAAAGAATGGATACAATGCGGATGCACTCCCTGGTTTCAGTCCTTTGAAGTCTTCAATCTCCGCTCTCGCTAATCTACCCTAAGCTTCCGTTCCCCACAACACACAATACTAATATGAATTTCCTCCCTTGGACCCTCTTGCAACTGGTATCGGTCCTTGTTTCAGCCAATTCTTTCCTACCCTGTATTTTCAGCTGAAACATGCCCTCAAATCACATCTCGCGCGGACTTTGCTTTTCTGTGCCGCGTTCTCCCATGCCCTCCTTCCCATGCGCTTATTATATTCATCTGCTTTCTCGGATCTGGGGACATGTTCGCAATCCAGAACATCTCTGCGGATCTGTGGCACAATCCAGTCACAATCCCCCAAAACAGCCCAAAACCCCCCTGTGCCCACTCCACGTTGAAATCATTGGCTACATTGTTTATTCAAATTTCATACATGCCGCACAGTGCCGCACTCAGTTGTTGCCCATCTTGCGCCTATCTCCCCCTGATCTCTTGATTGAAATTTAAAACATTCATCCCACAATTCCATATCACTCAAATCAAAAATAGAAAACACCAATCGATAATAATTTTCAGGCCGTTGGGCGACTGTGAAACATTTGCTTTTTCCCCCACGATTGCTGTGAATTTTTTGTCGCCCGACTTTAAACTAGTGTCCCCAGCGGATGTCTTGATCCAGTCTTGATCCGAACTGAGTAGAAGCTGTGTCAGTGTAATGTGTTTCGTGATTCCGATGAATTTAGAATCACCTCAAACTTGTCTCTTCATCGGGGTGGAACAATCAACAATAAGCAAATCCAATGTCTCAGGTTCATCATTCATCCCCTTTTCGAAATTCAATGCACTGATCCACACTGATAAGTCTTCTCATCCATTGATCATCAATATCACATCAGCATCTCGAGACGTCTCTCCTCACTCGTTGAATTGCCAAAATAATGAAGTATTATGTTCAATATTCATAATTAGCACTGCTATTATCTCTTGTTCAGGTGCGAAAGCCACACCATGAAATTAACGCTGTATCATCAGCACCCTCGTTGTCCCGTTATCCTCCATTAGCATTCCCGTTGCCCAACGTTACACTTATCACAGCTTAGCTCAATCCTTGCTAATTTTGTTGCTTGTTATCAGCTATATTGTTGACCTATAACGCTTCTTTGGGGTGCCGTTGCATAATTAGCTGTTACAACTCCGCGTAAGAGATGTGGTTTATTTCTCGTTAAGCAATTGCAATGCAGAACTGGTGTCCTAATTTTAGAGATGCCCGAATCGGTCAGGGACTGCATTCTTACGGTTTCCAGAAATAGCACCGAAGCAGCGCAACTTTACACTTCCAATAACGTTCTCTCTCGTTGTGAAGTTGTGAGTGGGCTTTCATTCAATGTCATGAAGCGAATTCAGTAAATTTTCAGTGGTGTATACTCAATCAGTGCCGCCGCCAACTGTCCGGATCATGCCGTTGTTCGTCCGGATGCGCAAAACCTAAATAATTTCAACCCGCCGCTACTAAAATTTTATTTTGTGAACAAAATTGTGCCAAAGTCTGAAAATTTCCATAATCTATGCCATTTTAGGGTACCTTCTCTCCGTATCGTCCCGTCTCCACAGGGAGAATTCGAATCAGGGTCCAAATTCGCTGCATCAGAAGCAGGAGTAGCACAATGTCCATTCCATTCCAGCTGCAAAAATATTTCACCACTCCCACAACCTACCTCACCTATACTCTCCTCCAATCCTCTTCAACCAAATTAACCTACCCTACCATCCTTTTTGTTCCAGGATTATACTCCACTTTCACCACCTCTCTCAAAGCACAACGACTCTACTCTTTCGCCAAATCCAAAGGCTACGGGTTCCTCGCCTACGACCATTTCGGTCAAGGTTCCTCGAGCGGAGACCTGGCAGAAATCACAGTCACCAAATGGGTTCAGGATTTAGAAACTGTATGGCGGGATATATTGAATCAACGAGATATAGTCATTGTAGCTTCCAGTATGGGTGTTTGGTTGAGCTTGATTTTAGCGTCCCGGTGGTACTCTAAACCTGGAACGAAACCAACTCAAAGTTCACTGAATAAAAGGAACGGTCGAGTCAAAGGAATTATAGGAATCGGTGGAAGCATTCATTTTACACAAAAATTCATGTCTGAAATTCCGGAATCTCAAGCTAGACAGTTAGAATCCTCGAATGGAATGTACCTTCGACCCTCTCGGTACTCTACAACAGGATTCTAAAAAATTCCATGGAACTTACTAAAAAGTGGAGAAAATTGGGTCCTCAACTATCCCATCAAAACCGGAACCATCCCTATAGAATTGATTCATGGGTTGAATGATTTAGATGTAGATTGGACCGAGGCTGTCAGTATTTCGGAAAAAGTGGAGACAGAGGATGTGAGGGTCACGTTGGTGAAAGGTGGGGATCATAGGTTAAGTAGATTGGTGGATTTAAATGTATTGGAGGAATCGTTGGAGAGGGTTTTGTCGAAGGCTCGAGGAGATGAAGTTTCGCGAATTGAAAGACAGTAAGACTCTCAATGAAATTGAAACGATACCCGTTTATTTAATGTTGTACTTTACCTTACGGCTCTATAACTGGATAATTCCTAATAACTCCTAATGCACTTGTAAATTTCCCTAATTGTATAATTAAAATGCTTCTTCACATTCTACTCCGAACTCTCAATATCTTATTTGAAACGACAAATTAACAACCGCACAATAAAATTATCCCGCCAACCTCCAACATCACCACACAGTCCATCATAACGAAAAGCGGTAAGTCCAGCGCTGGCACCACAGATATAATATTAATGAGCATTTCGAGGATCTTGGGAATTACGGGCAATCGGACAAACTGTGATCAGATTATCCATACTTACCATGCTATAGCGGCAATCCTTGAAAATGATCCAGGGCCGACTACCATCCAACAATGTCGAGAACGATCTGATTGGCCGAATGGTGAAGAAGCGATCAAAGCCGAGTTAAGTATTCTTTTTTTCGAGTAAGATGACTATTGTGGTTCCGCTCCAGTCACACGATCGTGAAAGTCTGACGTCACACTTTCGACTTGAACGACTCGCTAAGCAGTTAACTATATTTGAATGTTACAACGCTTCGATCTCCAATCTTCAACCACCACTATACAGTTCTTTTTTCCGTTTTTGTTTGTGAATTGTGATAATCCATTATCCAACATCTCGCCCCTCGCCCATCCTCCATCCTCAATCCTCGATCCTCAATCCGCTAAACTTTGCGCGCTAGTATCCCTCCATAACTCAATCGTATCCCTCATAATAGCTTTTATCTCTCCCAACCTCACCAATGCGACAACTATGGACCCGATATAAAGAATGGTACAAACCACGTCAATTCATGGTGACAGTAGCCACCGATTTACTAGTTCTTATATTAATTGGGTTAACCGCCGGTTTAATTGAACTGGCTCAACCGTTTGAGCGGTTTGTTATAGCAAATTTATTTGTTTATTTTGGATGGTCTGGGTTTAATCATGTTTTTTCTTGTTTCGCCTCTCCTGTTTGCGATGGTGTCGGTACGTGTAGGCAAGTGTTTCCAACGGATGAATCGATTCAGTATAGATATAAACCACACGATACAGTACCCATGTCGATGTTGATTGTAGGGTATCCCTCTTCTTCATTTCTCTTTTGTTTTCTTTTGAATCATTGAGTTGGAAGTTTGAAAGAGTGGATGATGGTTAATAGATTTGAGTTTAGGTTTATGCGGTGATTATTCCTGTTGTACTTATTATTGCGATTTCGACGTTGATTAAAAAGAAGGAAGTTAAGAAAGAGTTAACCATCGGGTTAATAGGTTTGTAGCTTTCAATTTTATTTTTCTTTTACTTCAAAATTTAGAAATCTGAATGAACATTTTCTTTGAACTGTATTTATGCATGTTAAATGTACGCGCGATAATTGAATTTGAATGGTATGGTGGATATTAATGTTTTTGGTCAATGAATAGCATTTTGTTTGGCTTGTGCGGCGACTGTGTTGGTAACGCAGATTATAAAAGTGACATCAGGAAAATTAAGACCCGATTTTTTAGATCGTTGTAAAGTTAGTATCTAGTTTCCCTTTTTACTCTCTCACTCCCTCACTCTTTTTGCCCCTAACTCACCACATTTCCTCTACCCTTCACAAGCCTCAACTCCCTCTACCTCCATCCACGTCTGACTTAATTTGTACTGGTGATCCCACCGTCGTAAAAGACGGTCGTAAATCGTTTCCATCCGGTCACGCTTCCCTCGCTTTTGCGGGGTTATCATTTTTATCCTTTTATTATGCCGGTGCGGTAAAGTTATACGCGAACGGTAAATCGAGAAGTTTTCATGGATTTTTGACATTGATACCTATCTGTGGAGCTATATTAATTGCTATTTCGGTTTGTGATTTTCTTTTTCTTTTTCTTTTTTTCTTGAATTTTATGTTCTGATTTTTATTGTGGCCTGTGAATGTTAATCATGGTGTTTTGATGAATAGAGAACAACGGATAACAAACATACCGATCGAGATGTATTCTTTGGTGGACTTATTGGTTTGATTTTCGGGTACGGTGTTTACAGATTTTACTACCCGAAATTGAATTCAAGGAATTGTAAAGTCCCGTATAGAATATTAGTTTTGGAAAAGCAAAGTTGTTTACCTGTTCATACAAATGATCAAGAATTGGTGTTTCGAAGGAACGATGGGGAATGTTGCGGCGTTGAGAGCCCTGAGGGGACGCGGGGAGAAGGGTTGGTGGGATGTGTACATGGAGTTGGAGGTGAGAGTGGAGAGACCAGAGTTGATGTGGGGTTTGGGGCGGGAGGAAGTGGGAAATGATTATTTGAGTACAATTGATCTTTTTAAATTATAATGTTGCATGTTGTGTGGTAAATGAGAATGGGATGTATGATTGGTTTTTGGGGACGAAATATACACTCTGGGTCAACGGACTCTCAATTATTAATGAAACCGATCCCGTCAACCGGTGTTGTTTAAGATAAAAAATAAAAATCTATTCTACCTCTATGTTGGTTCTTATTTATAATATTGCAGTAAGACTAATAAATTCAAATTACTCACTCTCGATCCTCTTCAACTCTATCAACTCTAATCACAGTTACTTTAATTCATGGATGCCTTTCTAAGCTTTGCGGCTTTCTTTGGCCCTTTCCCTTCTTCACCATTAGCAGGGCCCCTCTTATCCTTTGCTTTCACATCTTTCTCCTGCTTTGCATTCACTTCGTCAACAGAGTTTCCCACGTCTTTAGATTTCGAAACTTTTTGTCCCTTAGCTTCAAGCGCATCCACCGAGTCCCATTTTCCACGAGCTTTTAAAACTTTTTGCCACCGATCGTCAAAACTCTTCAAAGTCCTTTCAGTAGCTCTCGCATCTTTAGGTGCCATACCTTTAATCATATCTTCCATCTTATTTCGATAATCAATCATACGTCGTTGACAGTACCCCAATTTAGTCAATACCGAATGAGGATGTGTGAAGAGGAATTTATCAAAGAAAAAGAAAAATATAAAAGTGAGGATACCAGCGATAGAACCTAACGCTGAAACACCAATTTTAATCGGACCAAATCCATCTACTATCACGACAAAACTAGTAGACGATGATAACCCATTGATTGCATCTGTGGCCGTAATATTCACGATTAATCCACCTGTATCCATCACACCAGGGGTACCAGTGAATGCTTTTTTTGCGGGAGTAAATTTTAACCAGTCAGCTTTACCAGCGTATGGAGCCCAACTATCGAGTTTTGCGTCTTTCATTGTGACTGTGAAATTGATACCTTCTCCCGTTTGAGTTACGAATACGTCGGGATCAATTGACATTTGGAATGGGGCACCGATTGAAACGCGTTGATTGACAATAACTTTTTTGTTGACAGGGGCTGTGGAGCGGTCTACCGTTAATTTCATGCTAGACGAAACTGCCTGACCGTTTACTGTAGAATACGCAACAATTTTAACTTGATATTCACCAATATGTTGTTCCGATGGGTTGGTGACGGTAAAAGACAAGGTGGTCGCGTTAAATTTGATCCAAGGTGGTAGGGCAGAGTCATTTTGAAGTGTCGCGACATAGATAAGAGAGTCACCGTTGGGGTAGTAAAATGTGGATGGATCAACTTTGACAACGCGAGTACTGTTCACCACACCAACAGCTGTGAATTAAAATGGTGTTAGTTAGTGTATATGATACATATATTGGTCCCCTCTCTTACTTACCTGGCGGAATGGGTTTCGCCGAGGGAAGATTACTATTACTAGTGCCTCCAGTTCCACCTGCACTATCAACTGGCTGTACTAATATATTTATATTGGTAGATAACCAAGTACCATTTGAGTTCGTCGCGATAAACTGGAATGTGGTATTACCGATATGAGCAGCGGTCGGTGTACCTTGGAGAACGATTGGATAAGACAAGAATGATTCCTTTGCGACCAACCAATCGGGTAAATTATTGAAGGAATAAGTCAAGTTATCGCCATCGGGGTCTACAAATGTAGCACCAAGTATATCACCAGTTGAAGGATTATAAGAAGTATAAAATCTGTTGATATCTGCCACAAGAGTTGGGACTTTAGATTTCAATACTGGAGGACGTTTGTGAATCGACAAGCTGAACGAGGAATACGCGCTGCCTGCACTGTTGATGGCATAAAGTCGAACTGTGACAGTCTTATTGGCAAAGCTCAAGTTGGTGACTTTTCCGCTAAAGACGTTTGAAGCATTGAATTGAATCCATGACCCAGATTGAGGTATTGCGGTGAATGTGACTCCATCCCACGAATAATTAGCTTGATATTTCAACACTTCACCGTTGGAGTCCGAGAAGATGCTTGCGACGGGGTAAGTAAAGTTGAATTCAACTCCAGTTTGCACAACACGATTACTTAAAGTCGAAAATACGACACTTGGCAAAGATGCGGGATACGGTGTTGGAACTGAACAATTAATGAATTCGCTTGCCGACATGTTATGTGGAAGCAATTCCAAAGTCGAACCACTTTCGAAAAAGATAGAGGAACCAGGTTCAAAGGTAATCGACTCTGCCCTCGCTCTTCCCGCGATGGAAACGTTCGTATTACTGGCTAAAGAAACAGTATCTCCTCTGCAAATTTCACCAGTATTGAGGAGGTAATTCTCCCAAGACGTGGACGAATTAAACCAAACCAAATTTGTTGTTGCACTCGCCATAGCCAAAAATTGGAACAGCAGCATGTACTTTCGAAACTTGGCCATGGTTGCTGCCTTTGTTGAACTTCTGGGAACTAGCACAGTAATGAAATACTGTAAGACTGAGAAACATCAACGAATTTTTCAAATCCCGCGGCCCGCCCCACCTTTATGCCCCTCGGAACCTGGGACCCCTCGGTCCAAAATACAAGACACAAGTTACACGAACACTACGAGAATTCATGAAAAGTTGGATATATGTAGCATACCGGGAGACGCGCGACTTGACATGTATAAATAATACATATATCATTTACATAACTTTTAAACAATCTGGTATTCATAATTCCGGAGAAATTCAGCCTCGAGAATCTGGCCTCGGGCAGTCGGGCTTCCAGGCTTCTTTATTCAGGAGATGGACTCAGGAGAGTCTTTTTCGCGGTCACGTGCAATTAAACCGGAAGACTTGGTTATGCACTTTGAATATAACAAGTATTCTAACGACGCTACAGTTTCTTTCCAGATAAGGGTATCACATAGTGCGTTTATGGTCAATTCGAGGGAAACCGATGCCAAACAATTTATCTGGCGGGAGATACCCATTTGGTCTATTTTTGCGTGTGTGCATAGTCTTCCCTATGATACCTGTAGATTTTCCAAGTTATTTACTATTCAAATGTTTTGAAACTTCTCTATGTAATTGAAGCGAAGGTAAGCTAATGCGGAAGATTCATAGGGCGCGATGCTAAATAAGTTCGGACAGTTCGCTTTATACAAATCGTGAAATCACCGCCAAAGGAATATCGCACAGCAGTTTATAATATGTAATTATCAATTAACGAGGGAAACATTTCTGGTATTACTCATTACAATTTGTTTAAGAGGTTTTCCAATCGAGTGTTTCCCTTTGCTATTATCACATGCCACCCAGATATTCTAACTGAAAGAAATACGCGACATCTTTACTTCCCCTTCCGAACGATACTTCCATCGGACTGTACACTTTTAACTCTACTTTCTGATCCTTGAGCAAGCTAACCATCACATTGTAGGCCGGCATAGGCGTATCTACTCCGGACAGTTGGCCCCCACCAGAGTAAGAGTTTGTTCCATTAATGGAGAGCATGAGTGCAATTCTGACATCAGCGGTGGAGCCGGCTGACGATGGGACCAATCCTTGAGCACCAATACGGTAGATTCCATTGTATGGGACAGTAAAAACGCCATTAGTTGTATTGAATACGTTAGAAACTAAGAAAGTGTTGAAATCCAGTTGGTTGAAAACAATAGTTGACCAATTATTCACATTTGATGTGAAGCCAACCGTGTAATAAGATAAAACTTCTGGTCTCTGTGCAACAACGCGGCCTACACAAAGAAAGTTGGGAAGTCAGGAGCGAAAATCATGTAAGGAAGACAGCATTTCTGTTCAAACCTGCAACTTCAACATTCCCATTAATCAGAATTGTCTCATTACTGAAAGCAACTAATGAAAGAACTGAGCAGTTGGTCAGAAGGAATGTACTGAAAAGGAACGAAATTAGAAAAGATTGAATTCGTGCATCCATAAAGTGTAATTGTACTTGGCTGACACTATATATTGCGTAAAAAGTGGATCATCATTATTTTTCTCACATTGATCCAGATATAGGGTTAGAGACTTCAAGTACAGATGTTTACGGAACGGTAGAGAACGTTACACGCTTCCATGAAACCGAAAAATTGTAGTCGTCTGTCTCCTGTCTTTTGTATTTTTATGGTTATGAACGAATAGAAACCGCCGCAGAAAAATCAGGATTTCCCCGGATGTTCTTGTTGTTTTATACACAAATAAATTTTTGTTGCTTGAATATTATATTCATTCAATTACGATGAATGTAATTACAATGCGAGTGGATAACCGAATGCACGGTAACTCATAACCTGCTTTCGCCCCCTAGAAGAAGACATCATTCCCGTCTACAACACTAACGGAATATAAAATTCTTAAGTGTTCTCTACATTGCTATCTTACGGGCGCGTAGCCTCTCCAACTGGCCGTATACGAGTTCCAATTATCCCATCCTGACATGGAATCCCCAATGGCGACGCACGGTAACAAACAGCATAGACAACAGGGACCACAAATTACCAGGAAGACCAAGAACATCCACAGCATCACGAATAGACTATATATTGAAGATAAAGAGCGATGTTTGCGAGGTGGTGGGTACGGATAATACGGCGGTGGAGGATGATCTGGGGGGTGCTTTGAAGTTTCCGCTATTTCGTCACTGTGGGATGTAGTACCCGAGATAGGATTTGAACGATAAGCATCGTTAGAAGCAGAGATATGTTCTGTGGAAATCTGAACTTGCGAAGTTACGGATGAGAGCGTAGTCGGTAATTGACGTTTTTGGTCTGAATCAGCTGAGTCGGGCTGGAGATTTTGCGTCTGTTTCTGCAGCTGTTCCAACTTATCTACATGCTGTTGACAATTTAAGGGCTTCTCAATGCCTATACAATTGGCGGAAGGTGTGACCGGGAGTGATAATACTGGCTGGAGGCAACATTGAAAAACGGTCACGCTGAATGAGACTATAAAAATGAATTTGACCAAGACAGTCATCTGTGAGGAATATGTAAATGTATAGTATGAGAGAAATACGGAAAAGATTGGGTGTTTCTCTGGGTCTAAATTGTTTTTACAATGCAATGTCGCATTCTTCCATGACGAAGGTCAATAAAATTACATGTTTAAGAGTGACGTCACTGGATTCATTCTGCTCTGCAATATTCGCGAATTCCATCACAAAGCCATAAAGGAACAGAAAGAGTTTTCGATCAGTGCTGGGTTATTTTTATCAAATGACCATCGTTGATTCGAATAAAATTAAGTCGTGCCTCAAGATATGCTTACCCAGGAACAATGCCAGTAACCCATATTGTTCTAAATATAGACGGTATTGTCCCCATTGCACCAATTACCCGTCGTCTCCGGAATGATTCGTTTTACTGAGGCCGACTGCCGACTGTCCTAGCCGCCTCTCTAATCGACAGTGACGACCGTCTTCTTTAAATTGGTATATGTCCTGTACATCTGCTTCGCTCCATATTAAGATATAAAATAGATATGAAGGCGCTAAACTCTTTGACTAAAGTCATTATCATCGATTTTCTGGTGGTCATTGTCTTGGCGGCGGCAGCATATTTAGTTGACAGGATTCCACCATTTGAAAGGTAATTTTGTTTGATATGTTCTTACCTGATTCGGGACCTTTCTCTTTGTATCGAAGAATTGGACGAAAATGCTTACAATTTGTTTTTGACTGTCGCTTCCTTCGAATAATACGTTATGCGCACAGAAAATTCTTCACAGACGATGATACCATCCGGTACCCGTACAAAGACAAAGATACAGTCCCGGAGTCGATGTTGATTGTATGTATTGTTTCGGACCTATTGATATTTTTTGGTTGTACACTGGAGTAGATGTTACTTTCAGGCAAAACAATGAATGGGCAGTGAAAATACAATTACTGACGACGATTTCTTCCTTGTCCCCTTGAATAGCTCTATGCCGGGATCATTCCTCTTATTTCAGTTATATTGATTTCGATATTTATTAAGAAAGGAAATTATTTAAAGGAGATGCCGATAGCAGTAAATGGTTCGTACGAGATCCACCCGTTAAACTTAAGCCATATGAAGATGGAATTTCCTCGAGCTATGCATCTAACTGGATATTCTTCATGTCTCCTGTATTATCAATCTAGCCCTGTTATTGGCATGTGTGTCTACCATCCTCCTCACACATATCATCAAAATCAGTGCAGGTCGACTACGACCAGATTTCTTGGCCCGCTGCAAAGTAAGTGAGCAACGCAGTCTTTCCAGCATTGGCAAATCTCTTTACTGGCTCTTTCAAATCCTAATTGCATTTTTCTCAATGCTTCATTGTAGCCGCAACAAATCGAATCCTCTTCTGAGGCCACCTGTACGGGTGATCCTGCTGTCATCATCGAAGGTCGTAAATCCTTTCCATCCGGCCATGCATCGTTCTCTTTTGCAGGATTATCGTTTCTGGCTTTTTATCTTGCTGGTGCATTGAAAGCATATGTTGATGTAAGAAGACATTCATGGAAAGTCGCAGTCACGATGCTTCCCATTTTTGGAGCGTTTTTGATAGCTATTTCGGTATGTTTGTGGTACTCGGAGTCTAAATGTTGATTCATTCTTTCAAGACAAATGGGCATAACACTAAATCCTGCTCACTTTTATATTAAATAGAGAACGACAGACTACAGACATCACTATCAAGATGTTTTCGTCGGTGGTCTCATCGGTTTAATTTTTGCATTCGGCACATACAGATTCTTTTATCCCACTTTACTCTGCAACGAATGTAAAGTGCCATATAGAATCAGCGAAATTGAAGAGGTGTTGCCGTCTTCTATACCTTTGATTTCCTCTGGTAATGATAGTAGGGATGACAGAAGAGGCAGTGAAAGTGTGGGGTTACAAGCTGTTGTCACAGACAGAAGGGATGTTTAGAACATAACTTTTGAAAACTAGAACATTGTTGGTTTCAAGGTGTGACTCTCAATAAAGGGCGGATGTTGTATTTAATTGCCGTTGATACGGATCAATCATTGGACAATTATCACGAGAAGCATATGAAGGGGAGAATGGAATCAATATCGGCTACTGGACAGTCGAACCAAATGATCAATCTCCGCATAACTTGATTTCATAAATAATTTGTTAAAATAAATTAATTGAAAGCAGAAAGTTGCAAGCGCTCTTATTGACCATTGCTGCAAACAGTACGTATATTCCAATGTATCACTGCGAACACCAAAAATGTCAAATCTAAAGTAGCCTCTTCTTTCATGCATGTTACATCGTTGTATTATTCTACATTCTTCCATATTCTTATAAATACAGAGTACATAGATATTCAAAACAAATAGATCAACAATCAGTCGTACATTAGTCCAGACATATTTAGTCGAATTTAGTTTGAGGCTTCTGGTCTTTCGGGTAAGTTGGACCACTACGTCTAATGACAATATTGGCCAAATAATTTCCAGCTTTGACACAAGTTTCAATACTCTTTCCTTGAACCAATTGACTTAAATATCCACCAACGAAAGCATCACCGGCACCATTGGTATCGATAATCTCTTCTCTCTTGATGGGAATAATAGGATATTCTACAATTTTTCCTTCGGTGGCAACTACGACGGGGTCAGCACCTTGGGTGAAGACAACAATTCTGGGGCGGTTTTTATTGACCTTTGGCATTTGGGACAATTTTAAAGCGATTTCCGGTACGGATTTTGTTCCGAGATTGTGCGATTCTGCGAAAGCTACAGCCTCGGTTTCGTTTCCGAAGATGTAATCCCAGTATGGTAAGACGGAATCCATCGGTTCTTTGAAGAATTGAGACAAGAATGGGGCCGAAAGATTCATGCAAAACAACTTATTCTTTTCTGCCGCATGCTGAGCAACGGTCATGATACTGGCGGGAGAAACGGTCAAAAAGAAACCACTAATGTAGAAATATTTTGCCTTTTCAACCAGTGACCAAATTGATGGTGTTTTCAAGTGCTCGACTTGGTACTTCTCGGCGGCTGATAAGTTGGCCACTAGGGAGCGGTTGATACCGGTGATCAGAACAGCACAAGTGCCAGTTGGAATTTCCGAAGTCTTCATGTATTCCACACGAACACCTTCACTTTCGGCGGCCTTCTGAAGAGTAGCGGCGTATTCATCTTCTCCGACGCATCCAATGTAGACGGTGGATTTCGCAGGGAGCATCCATTGAGCTCCTCGGATACTGTTCTGCGCAGCTCCTCCTGCAACATATTCGACCTTGTACTTGTTTACCAGTTCAGGGTACCTGGTTTTCGAAATGTGAACAGAAGATGTATTATACAGTTAGCAAAGGCGTCGAATAAGTGGTTCTCAAGTCCGCTATGTTCTCGATCTGAGGATGCTGCCAGCTTGTCTTAAACAAGGTTCAAACCTTCGATCTACTACAACACGACATAGCACCGCTCTTCCAAAAGTATGAAAATCAGTTTGAGTACATACAAAGCGGTGTGTTTTTTTTCTGCCAAAATAGCATTGTTTGCTTGCAACTCATATTTGGATAAAAGGGCATCGTCGACTTCAGCAGAGATATCCAATAGAGGATTACCCATACCGAGGAGGACTCCTTCGAGGTTGTGAGATTCGACAGTCATTGTTAAGATTGGACGTGGAGACGAAAAAGAGAGAGAGGTATAAAAAATCTTTCTTTTTTCTGTTGTTGGATAAATGAATCCTCGCCGAGTAATGGTCAATTAAACACGCGAAAAGGCTGGGAATGAAATGTATTTGGTTGCCATGGTGATATACACGTGCTTTGCACTAATGCTCTCTTGATTGCCACAGAATTCTGATGTTTGTCAATCAATTCCCTAAGAAATACATCAGCATGAGTCCTCCTGATTTTAAAGACGTGAAAATTGCTGTCATCGGTGGTTCAGGTAAAGGTTTACTTTTTAATTTGCTGCCGTACCCAGGTTTCTTCACTCGTCCATTCGCTGAGATTCTAATTTTATAATACAGGATTATACCATCTTGATAATCTCACGCATATTGCGAACGTTTTTCCTAACACGCCATGGGGTTTTCCTTCATCTGAGATACTCATTTGCGAAACACCTTCGAAAACCAAGATTGCGTTTTTGGCTCGTCACGGCAAAGGACATGTGTACAATCCGTCGGAAATTCCAAATAGAGCAAATATCGCTGCCTTGAAAAGCATTGGCGTTGAAGTAATAGTGGCTTTCAGTGCTGTTGGTAGTTTGAGAGAAGAAATCAAGCCTAGGGATTTTGTTATTCCAATGCAGGCTATTGATAGGACAAAAGGCATTAGACCAAGGTACGATTGCTAGATGTAATACTGACAGCACATATTTGCACTCCGATTGGTATTGACCGGGCACACATTTTTCCAACAGTACTTTTTTTGAAAATGGCTTTGCCGCTCATGCCATGTTTGGCGATCCATTCCACGTCCCTCTTGTCCGACTTTTATCCAATCACGCCGATATTCTACAAAACTGTACATTACATACCGACAAAACACTGGTTTGTATGGAGGGGCCGGCATTTTCTACCCGTGCAGAATCTAATTTGTATCGAACGTGGGGCGCTGATATTATTAATATGAGTGCCATCCCAGAATCAAAACTAGCTAGAGAAGCCGAAATAGCGTATGCTATGGTTTGTATGAGTACTGATTATGACGCATGGAGGGAAGATGAAGAAGCTGTAACTGTCGAAACTGTCATGGAAAATTTGCACGCAAATTCGGAAAACGCAAAAAGAATGGTATTGAGTATCATCCCTGATCTGGAAAAGGTTGTCAAGGAAGACTCATTCAATGGCAAGAGCTTTTGGAATGGATTAAAAGGCAGTATGAAATTCGCCTGCATTACATCCAAGGAAAAAAGGAACCCGGAGACTGAAGCCAAAATAGATTATCTTCTCCGCGGATATTTTTAAATCTAAATGTTGTTTGACATAATAAGGCTGTAATTATGGGGTGACGACAGATAGTCTTGTCTTCTGTATAACAAGCAGAGCAAAAAATTATTATCCGAGTTCAAGATGAAATTTCCCAGTGAACGCGAAGAAATATATTGAAGTATTGGGTGGAGACTGGAATATCGTTTGAGTCACATCTTTGCTAAAATATTCTTTGGAGCCGTTTTGCTGCGGTACATCAATTGATATGACAAATTTGAGTTCGGAAATTTTGCATCACGGTTGATTATGCATAGAGATCAGCCGAAGACGCACTCTTGGTTGGTTGAACTCTAAGCTTGCGATGGCATTCGTTCCATATCACTCGTCAATATAATATAAACGCATATCCTTGCTAGTACAAAAATTGGGTTGTCCTGTTCTAGGACGTCTGACGTCAGACTGTTGAGTCCGACGGAAAGGAATAAAATTATCATCCTCTCGGTCCCTGCGATATTGTTCTAGCTGGCACGATCCTCGAGTCACGGAAAAGTCGTATTCAAATATCCGTTCCCTCTCTGCAATATTTGAACGCACTCGCTCCCTGAAATCGATATCCTCCCTCCTCACTCCAGTTCCCAATTTCGCTGCGTTAGATGGAAAACAAAGCTTTTTCCTCACAACTTGCAACAACCTCCCCTCCGAATTCATCTTTATCATCTACCGTCCCCCAACAGCCTTTACACAGTGGACATTCAGACATTTCCTCTGGCTCCTCCATAGCTCAATCATCACAGTCCCTCAATATGAAAGACGTTGTCATTAGCAACCCATCTTCTGGTGCCACGACACATCCAAAACCCTTGTCTCGAAGGAACTCTGCGTTAATAGAGAACTTTGAATTAGCCGATGCTCTGTTGAATCTAGCCGATATCATTTCACCTGAAATCAATAATATTAAAGATAATTCAAAGAAAGAGCAAAGTGATATTAGTAAAGGTAATTTTCGCTGCATTCAAATGTTTCTCTCAATCTCCGGACATTAACAACGCGACGACTGGTTTCACGAAAAATTCCCGGCTTGGATTTTTATAGCCGAGAAGTCACCCAATTCTCCCCCTCACATTGTTACAAAACATAAAGAAGGTGTTTCGTCTGTAAACACCTCAAGTAATGCCGCCAGTAATCCTAATCCCTCATCCTCTCAACCACAAGCACTCGAAGATCTCCGAAAACGTGCCAATTCAGTTTTAGCGAGTCAAATTACAGATTTTATTGCCCAAGATAATCTACAACTAGTCCATCACACAATCTACAAAGCTTTGAAAGAGCAAGAGTTGTCGAATTTCGATGCCAGTTTGAGTACTCTGTATTCAAAATTATTGGTTGCCTTTATTCAAGGTGACATCGACAACGTGTTAAGTAGGTGGACCAGTGAAGACTTGTTTGAAGAAAAACGGAACTCCGAAAATCAAAAAGAAGTTATGAAGAACAATAAAGGTGAGAACCCGGTGGATGAGGTTGACACCGAAGTTGAAAAAATCATCAGAGAGTTGGCAAAGGCAGAGTGTGGACCAGGGATAAAGCCATCTCCGAGCGAAACAGATTTAGGTGATGGACTCAAATCCACCAAGAATGTCGAAGAAAAAGAAAAAACGAAAGAGAACACAAATGAAACGCCAAGTACGGAACTAAATAAGGTAGTTACAAGTGAAGCTAATGTTCAAAAAGAGACCGATAAAGCCCCCGGTTTGGTTGCCGACACAACGCAAGGTCACGGCAAAGGCACAAAGGAAACTAAGAGAATAGTCGCGGATGATGACGACCCGTTTGAAAAGTTTGAACCAGAAGAAAAAAAGAGTGTGACATTTAAATTGTATGAAAAGATCATCCAAGCTGGTGTAAGGCTAGAGGTAAATACTACTTTTCTGAAACAATTCTTCTGGAAAATTGCTTATTAAGAATCTCTCTTAGAACGAAACTTATCGAGTGCTAGCTGAAAAGTTCAGCTCCCGAAATGAACCGACTCGGTAACTTATTTCCTTACCTGAAGTGTATTTATGACCAAACTAATGCCTTCATTCATGTTTTTACCGTCCTTTCCTTGACCAATCAATTTCTCACATTCCAAAATCAGTGCGCTTAAAGTTTTGCGGGCCTACGGTCAAGAAAATTGGACCACCAGCGAGTATAAACTTGCTATTGCAATGTGTCTTCAAACTCGCCCCCGTTCAATTACCTTAGCGGAACGATACCTTCGCAGCTATGGACAATCTCAAATAGAAGTTAGCAGTAGGCCAGCTGAAAGTTCTGCGTCCTCAAAATATCTCACTCCCCTACATACAGCAAACGTATCTGAAGCGGAAAAGCAAGCGCTATGGCTCTATTATCAAGGACAAGTCAAAAGTGTCCGGTGGACAGACTGTTTAATCACATATGAAGGAACAAGAGCTCAACACAACGAGTCCCCTGCAATTTTACTCGATTTAGATAACGCCATGATGGAAGTATGTCTGACTTACCAACAATATGAGTACGGATGGAAAATTTATGAGTCGATGACACATGTTAATCGAAACTCGCCGCCAATTGTTGTTTCAATTTGTCGACATGCATTCTTCTATCCGCAAGACATTGATACAACAAACGTAGAGCTACTTAAAGAATGGCAATTAAAATGGGAAGCTAGAGCTTGGGCAGTTTACATGCGTTGTCAGGTTGATCCTGAATTGCGAAGTTCAAACGTTGCATTGTCGTCTTCTTCTCTAATGATCCATGAATTATTGGAAATTGTCGCGTATTCTCCTGAAGTACAGAGTCGGTTTTCTAAGATTAATCGAATCTATGAAGCCATCAAAAAGGAGAACCCACACGGTGTTCGAGATGATTATCTGGTTACCCCGATTTTAAAGTTCTGTTTGGAAAATGCGAGAGTTCTGGCTGTCAATGGCCAGCACGGCGTTACAGATGCGGAAGCCCAACACCAACCGACCCCGCCCTCCACACCGATGAATTCCATACCCAACGGTATTACTGGACTCCACAATAGCGGTTCTCCCGATGCTTCCGCCATTTTTACAAATAAAGCGTTCGAAATTTACTCCGAGCTTCGTCAAATTACCGCGAAAGCTCCACATGCTAAAACACATGTATTTCACATCCCAATTCACTCGCATAATAAAAATAACGGCAGCAACACCGATGCAGGCCATAGTATCGCGGTGCCAAGTCATGTTTCACCTTATACGTATTCGTTGCTTCTTCAGCTCAGTTTACTTAAGGGTGATTTCGCAACCATCGCGAATATTTGTCGTGATATCGTCGAATCAGACATGAGCATTTCTTCTCAAGAGGAAGTACTGGATCTTGTCAGAAAAGTTCATGATCGTTTGGAATGTTCAAGCGTAGACTGTAAATGGTGCGCAGAAGCAGAAGCAGGTGCGAGCCGCAAAGAAAAAACCGAAGACTCCAACAAAGCTCCAGCAGTATCAGAGATGTCTGTGAACACACAATCATCAGTTCCTCCGGTACATCTTCCAGGACTGTCAAAACCGTCGCCTGCTCACACCAGATCAAGCGAAATCGCGGATGCTACCGAAATGAGTGAGCAGTCTACATCGCAATCGACTGTATCGTCTCCGGCATTCGCCCCCAATGTTTCAACCAACCGACCTCACAACAATTCTAATTTCAGCCCTATGCCTAGCCCAAGTTTTCAGCGAGAACCGAAATACGATTCAATGCCCTCTCGTCCAACTGATGTTGCATATTCTCCGAGGTCACCAACCACTCGATACATGTCCCAAGGCACGTTCCATTCCTTCAGCCATTTTAATCATATGAAAACGGTAGATAAAGATTGGTCAGAAGAGGAAGCAAGAGAATTGGTTAAACACTGCATCAAGTCCTCTCTGAATCAATCGCCAGGACAGGCAGGATTGAATCCTCAAAATCATCTTGGTAACAGCACGAATGCGGGAATAGGAGGGGGAGCTGGAGGAGGGTTGAACGCCAGTCACGGAGCACATAAAGATCCGAAAGACGTTGGCACTCCGACTGCACCGGGAGCAGGATTCCAGCTGTTCGCGAAAAGAAAGATGTCCCAGGGCGCTGGCGGTGCAGGAATGTAAGTTAACGATTGAACTCATGATGTAGCAATGAGAGTTCATGACGGCAGTTGAGAACTACTGTTTATTAATTAGACTGAACTATATTAACATTACTGCATAAATATGTAAAAGGCTGTTATATACTGTGGATATTACCTTTTATTAAATTATTAGTCTGATGTTAAAAGCCAAGAGCATTCAGCAATTCGATCAAAGCCCTGTTCGGGTTGCTAGGATACAGGCCACGTGATCATATGTACACAGACATATCATCTTACGAGCTTAATTGGTGAGCTTGAAGTGTTATTCCATAGTCACCATGATATCACCGTCGGCATATCGATGCATACTCCGTGACAGGCAAATGCTACGCAAATTTTCTTCCACATCAATTTCATCATCCCACATTGGCAAGGCGACTATTCGTGTCGACCCTAAGCAAGTCACAGTAGCGTGGACGCATCAATATCCATCAGTTCCTCCAAATTCAAATCCTCCCTCAAAGCATGCGATAGACTCTCGAGAACCATACACAGTAACTGTGAAAGGTCCAAAAACCACACTCAACCTGACAGTTCCACCTTTCGTTCACCTTGACCTTACCCCTAATCCTAAAACCAATGCTTCCGATTTATTGGTGTCTGTCGATTACCCTTCGTTGCCGAAACAGAAATCTATGTGGGGCACAACTAGAGCATTATTATCTAATATGGTGAAAGGGGTTGTTGAAGGATTTACAGTAAATTTGCGTCTCGTGGGTGTTGGTTATAGGGCAGCAGTAGATACTAAAGAGAATACGGTACAATTGAAACTTGGGTTTGCAAATACCATCAAATTGAAAATACCGGAACATGTTGAGGTGAAAGTGCCGCAACCGGATATGATTGTGTTGAATGGGCCCGATAAAAATGTAGTGACTCAATTTGCGGCTAGTATTCGGGCACTCAGGAAGCCTGAACCGTACAATCAGAAGGGTATATTCGTGAATGACGAAACTATTGCCAAGAAGAAGGGCAAGAAACGATAGAAAGATATTTAGGTATTTGTGATGGAAAACTTGTCTATATAATAATAAACCTCGCCCTATTGAGGCCTGATCACCCTATTATGGCGTTCCAACTCACGGAATCAAGTTATACAACGCTACTCATATTAGACTACTTAGGAACTGGCCGGTCCCTAAATCTAATACGGCGGCATGCCACCTATTCAGCGTCGCAATACGGAATCAGATAAACGGACAAACAATAAATCTGATTCTGTTGATGGCAACTCGAGTCCATTGGAAGAAGAAATCAACAAGCCACTTCATGAATCCGATTTCAAACGGCATACAGATGAACCGGCTTCTTTGCCATCTCGATCAAAACGAATTAAAGTGATTAAAGAAGCGATAAAATCTAAATACATTGGAGAATTAAGGGAAATTGGTATAAACGAAGGATTTGTTAATGATGAACTCAGGAAGTCAGCCTGGCCCATAGTCTTGTTCGGATCTGAGGACGGATTCCCTTTAAGTCCGTCAAAAGAAGATGATGATAAAAGTGAAGGCAAAAATGGACATGCCGATAGAGGGTTAAGACATAGAAAATCGAAGACCGTAGAGACAAATGCAGATGATTCTGATGAAGGTGGGTTTGCATTTTCTTATGAGAACACTTCGTGTAGTATCTTATTTACAATAATCCATATCAGATCCCTCGTCATCCCCAGTAGAGTCACATCCGTATTCGCGGCAAGTTGCGTTGGATGTACAAAGATCTATGTCTATAATACCTATCAGTTACTCCGAGTCGGAACGGAAGCAAAGGTTGATCGAGCTTAGTAGTGTCATTCATTATGTGTTGGCAAGAAACCCATTTTTACATTATTACCAGGTAAATGATCTCTGTATATATTCATGCCGGCATTATCTAACTTAATATATGCATATTTACAAAGGGTTTCCATGACATCTGTGCAGTTTTACTCCTCACTTTGGGCGAATCAAAAGCGTCCATGGTCGCTGAGAGATTAGCCTTGCTGTATTTACGATATCCTTTTCCATCACTCACTTGCTCTTCCATGCCGTCTGAAACGATTGCTTCTTAATGACAATTATACAGATGCAATGCATTCAAAACTTGAGCCGACAATGCAACAAATTTTATTTATTTTACCTATTTTAAAACAGGAAGATGAAGCGCTCTTTCAGTTGTTTGAGCGGTATGAAAACGTATTACAAGAAATCTGATTTTCTGGTTGTTTTTCTAACTATAATCTCAACAGTGTGAGTTTGCAGCCATACTTCTGTTTGAGTTGGGTCATAGCATGGCTAGCGCACGATATAAAGGAATTAGGACTCGTGTCACGAATTTTTGATTTCTTTATCTGTTCAAACCCGATGATGCCAGTCTATTTCTCCGCAGCAGTAGTATTCTTTGTTCCCCTCGAATATTATATTCACTTTAAATAACTTTTTCAATTTGTCAGATAGTACTTTCGCGAAGATCTCAACTCTTTGAGGTAGATGAAGATTACTCGACAATTCACACGTCTCTCTGTGATATTCAAGAAACAACAGAAAAGGAAGTTGGCGCTTGGGTACAACTTTCTAGAGATCTTTATGCTAAATATTCGATAGAGGCTCTGGAAGAATATACTGGCTGGAAGCTGCCTGAAACGTACGTATTTCTTTGTTGAACAGAACGGATCTAATTGATGAAAACTGACTTTCCACTTTGAAGATCATGTCCTCGCACTTGGAATTCGAATATCATTTCCGACTCCTCACTTTTAGTTGTTCCAGACAAAGATGTCTTACGGGAATACATGGAAGATAATGCCGTCGTCTCGAACTCTCTTCCGGATCCATATGTGTTTGGAAATGATAGATCAATACGCCCAGTTGACCGAACTGGTCTTCATTCCGTGTCCCGCTGGAAAACACTTCCCAAAAATATCATTATAACGGCTCTGATGGCGACGTCGGTGTGGGTCATTTTAGGCACTGAGGGTGTAGCTGACTGGACTGAGCACATTTCCTTGTACGTTCAAGAGTTCACGGAGTGGGCGGTTGGTCCTGTAATGATATGACGCCCATAATTTATTATTGGAAATGGATACCGTGCACGGTTTTACAAATTGTACAGAAATACACTTGCAGTTATAATAACAAATGCCTTGTCGCGTTAAAGTTTTTAATTGAAGATATAGCCTTAAAATTGATGGAGTAATATTGTCAGGGGCTTTGGTGGGCTAAAAAACAATCTCCATTCCTTGTTTGATTTAATTAGGCTTACGAGAGGAGATGATCAATATTAAGCTCGAGTTGCAGATAGAAACTTTATGTGAGTTAAGCAGCGCAGGAAGCGTGGAGTGTGGACAATGTCAATGACCTCACATTTAGGGCTCCACAAGTCAATGATGGAGGATTGTTTGTACTCCCGATTAAAGATAATCGCGCACAGAGTGGCAATACGCCGTCTTTGTATGGTTACGCAAAACTGACAATTGCGTACAAAATATTCTATTAATTGGCAAGCCGGCAAGTCCAAAGTAATAATAAGCCATCAGGAACAACTCTAACCACTTTGTCGATATACTCGCTGTCGGCTTGTTTCGGCTATTGGAGGCCTCGGGAAATGACCTGGCCAATTGGAAGCCACGGACCGACGCGTGTCGGGCGCGCCTCAACAATTGCGAATTTGGTAAAACAAGTTTGTCGAATTAATGCTTCAAAGGACAACTGCGTCCTCTTTCATCTCTCCTCAAACACTCATACTATAGCCGGCCTGTATTTCGCAAATATGTCTGCCACAGAATCATTTTTCGGTTTAGTCGATACGGTGCTTGATGCACTCATCCTCATTGAGGTAAGTTTTGCAAGTCCGTCTTAGGTCGCGGACGAACTACGAGTCTGACAAGGCAATTCTCTTACTCACAGGCTGCGAGAAGGAATGAAATTTCCAGAGTGAAGAGTCGTCAAAACATTGGACCAATTCGTTCTGGTAGCTGTTTCCTGTACGAAGAGTCTGAGAGTGGTATAAAGCGATGGACAGATAAGAGGAGCTGGTCTGCAACCAGAGTCAACGGGTTCTTCCTATGTTCACGAGAATGCCATATTCATCCTAACAACTCAAAAACAGTCAGCGGGCCTGACTCAATTACTGCATCTGAAAACTACTTTGTTAAAAACGGACTTATCAAGAAATCTTTTGCTTGTAAACTTGTAACCGGAGAACGATACCACTTGGTGTCTTATTACAAGATTGAGAATTCAAAAAGTGCAGACACCGAGTTATTGACACCCTCAAAAGCACCTTGGTTTTCACATATTCGTATTCCTCTGGGATTATACGTCAGTGTTGAAGCCAAGTTAGATATTCGGAATGTATTCGGGGAACGGGTCACCCAAACGAACGAATTCTACAATCATCCAGTGACCCCTCAACGCCTACACCATCAGCAGCAGCCAAACCATCCTGGACAGAATTACTCGCTACCTCCGTCACCATCTGGAATGTCTCCTGTCCACCATGGCTTCCATCCTCCCAATTCTCCTCACTACCCTCCACCGTCCCCATCTACACCTGGCGCGCGACATCCACAGATGGCGCATTCTCAAGAAGCACAAGTATACCGACGTTCATCTGCTCCAACATTATCAGTTCAGGTCCAACAACCTCCATCACCATTTATGAAACACAGCGCTCGTTTTGATCCTTATATTCGTCGGCATAGTATCGGTGTTCCAGCCTCTCAATACAACATTCGCCCCATGGATAACCGCCGAATTTTACCTGCGCCTTCGCCGCATGCCAGACAACATCAGCACCCTAATATACTGCCTAAAACCCCATATCCGTATCATCAAGCCCAGCCAACTCCTGCCCAATCGCCGTTGTCTAACTATCATATTGAACATTCAAATTCACACTGTCATGATAAGATAAAGCAAGAACCGCTTAGTCCCTTGCCGCCCAGTCCCATCAACTCCCCTTCAGTAAAGCCGGAAGAACCGGACCTTCCACAAGACAAGGCTGGCCCTCCTTGTCGGCGACCATTAGCAATTAATGACGGAAGGCGAGGAAGTATTGATTTCTTGCTAAACTAGTGTGTGTCAAGCAACAACCCTGTTATCATAGCTTTTATATCCACGTAATTTGTAATATTTATTCAATTCTTAATTATTTTCACGTTTCCCAAATGAACAAATAAAATAAACCAATCTCTTGCCTTAAATCCGATTCAAGCCGCTTTTTTTGTAGTACAAGTACTTTCGGTTCTTAACGAACCCTAAGTTTCGTTTCCTCATTGCAACGCCAATTCAAAAGACTGGTCAAAAGGTCTTTTTCTGTGTATTCGGTATTGGATATCAACTTGGCGATAGAACTCATCAAATCAACTGGTGCAGCTTTCGGACCTACGTTTTCGTTATAAGTAATATAAGATTACAATAAGCGAACAAAAAAGGCAGAATACTATGCTAATAACTACCTAACGGTTCACTTGATTTTCGGAATCCAGATATTACTTCTGGTAACTGCTGCTCGCATAACGCCTGCAGATAATTCCGTGAGTTCAATGTTTGCAAGTTTAACTTTGTAACCTTGTCCCATACCTGAACCATCTTTATCGCCGTCACACGAACTTCGCTATCTGGGTCAATCCAAAGGTCCACGAGCAGATTGATCACGGCCACCCGAATTTCATTATCGCTAATGTAAGCTGACACTCGTGATACCAAGATGATCATGTCGACCCTCTGTCATGGACACGTTAGTGATTGAATGAGTTTGAGTTTTGGTAAGTTCAATAGGATCACTTACCCTGCGATACAACATGTTGTCGGGATCTTTCATTTCATTGATGAAGCCTTTTACCACCTTCTGAACATACGAGATCAGTGCCGTTTCGCTTTGGGAGTTCTTTGACGAATGCGAGGCCACCAATTTCGCGGCAGCTTCAACCGCTATAGCTCGAACGGCACTATATTTGGATTCGTAAGAAAATTGAAATACAGGGACCCATCACATAAGCTTACCGATGCTCATCTGTTAGCATTCCTATTAAAAATTGGAATCCTTGAATGACAGATTCTTCGCTTATAGCTGTACGAGCTGGTTAAAATGTGAAAGTTAGAATACGTAGAAGAAAGAACAAACCAAATGCACTCATGTAAAATCCCCCCAGAGTAACCGTAGCATGCAACTGCAGTACGGTGAATTTTCGAAGCATTTCAGTCTTATTGTCAATTATTTCATTCATAGCCATTTTCTTGTCTTGGAATTTGTGAAAACTTTCAAATTGACCAGTTCTTACGGCCTCTAATGTGGCTTCTTGGGACTCGAGTTTAAGACTTTCTAAAGCTTCGTACTGTTCGTCCGATGTAATTGGAATATCGCTGTACTCGTTGAAGAAAAACAAGGAACGCTCCATATCGGCATAAAGCTCCTCACGAATTTTCTGCGCCCTAAGTGAAAATATCAGTTGCGGTAGGACAGCAGTATGAAATAATGACGCATTACCGTTCCGAGCAGGCGCTTATTATTTGTCGGAGACGTTCCACATATGCCATATGTTGGTCAATAACGCCTGAAGCGATGTGATAATTAGGGACGGATATCTCATTAAGATGGCGGCATGACATTCCTCATACCATCCGACGCTACCAACAATTCACTCAAATTCTTTAATGCGTGAGTAGCAGACAGTAACCGTTTCTCGGTGTCATCGTGACTACTGTTTAAGGTTATCTTGTTGAAGACTAAAGACAATATTTAGTATGAGAGCACCCTACGACTGAAGTATCATACTTACGGTTTTCCAAGACACCCAATATATCGTCCATAACAGACACCGCTTGTGTCGAAAATTTCCTTAAGCATTCTCGGAGAATTATCAAACTGTCGACCTGTGACACCTAAAATATCTTCGTTAACAACCTATGCAGTTACAATGAAGAGCAGATATATTGATAGCTACTTTGTCCAGTAATAACTGCTGATCCTGTGTCAATGCATCCTCGTAAGGCATGTTTGAGCAACTCTCAATAAAATCTGTCGCACAGGTCTTCGCAAAGCGGTCGAAGCGATCCTCTTTTAACTTATATCGCCGACACAGCATTTTTCTTTTCTTGCTTGCATAATATTCGGAGTTAAATTTATCGTTGATATAATTAGAAACTGATGGTTGTTCCAATTCTTCGATAAGGTCATCTTGATCAGAAATCACCAACGAGTGAACCGGGGGTTGCGAAAGAAAATTTCGAAATTCGGTCTTTTAGAGAACTTTATTAGCTATTCCATTGCTGAGATGAAGCAGCGCTGGAGACACCCACCGCAACATCCATAAATTCCTTGACTCCAATTTTCCCAACTTGATCATTCAAAAAGTCAAACTCGCCTGTCCGAATCATTGTTTCAATTACCATACGACGGATCTATGTACACATCAAACAGATTTAGCAATGTTAGATACGTGAATCAAATAAAAATACAAGACTCACCTCATTTCGCGGGTCCGACAATCCTCGTAAGCAAAACCAAAGTTTCTCTTGCATAATCAATGAAGGTGAGATAATTCGGAATAACGAGAACCCGCGCTGTCGATTTGAGAACACCGGACTTGCAATATCCTACGCAGGTAGTGGTTCGATTACCATTAACCATCAACATTGCTAAGTATCTTCGCCGAATCAGACTTACAGTTTTCGCACTCTCAATCAAAGTTTTGAATAATTCGTGGTCAGGAGTCAGGTGTTGTAGAATTTTCTTTAACGGACCGTACAAGTTTGTTCTAAATCCCTCCTCTGCATTTTTAAATAAAACAAGCATTGCTTCTGCAACGCTTTCAATCTGCCCTTCTGCATCGATCAATGCAAGCTTAACTGTAGAAAGAATTCAGTTCACCGATCAAAAATGATCTGCAGAGACCTGAATGACGTACCACACAATTGAGCTGCCCAAACTCGTGTACTCGTTGCGTAACGCGGACTGCTCATCATCAGGAGATGCTTCTTCATTAAATCTGGCAATTTATGGGCAGCATGAGCCTTGATAAAGTCGCATAAGCTGATAAGTGCGAATATACTGCTGTCAGTAGGAATCGCCGTTGAGATCTTCGAAAGAATGTTTCTGAACGAATCGGGCAACGTTTCTAATGATTATAACTATAACGTCAGAAGGAGAATTAGAAAATAGACAAGGAGGGGGCAACATTACCGGATACATTGTGGAGAGCCAATAAGCATGAATTTGTCATGACTCGATTACTACCTTTCAAGTCACCTTTGAGAGGAGCCAGCCACACATCTTGAATACTTGCTAAAACTCCGTCATGTGCACACGCAAACTCTGATAGCACCAAAACAGCAAAAGGCTTCATAAAATACAATGTTAGCTATATATCTTGTAATGGCGAGAGAAATCGTGTGAATATCATACCGCAATCGATTTTATGCTTAAAAATTCCTGCAAATAGTACAACACCTCACTGATATATTGTTCTGGAACTTTTGTCGTCATATCTCGGACCAAAGTCTTTAACTTGGCGACAGTGCCCACGGACATGGTATGCAAATTTAAGTGATCATCTTCCAGAGCCTACCTTGGAACTGTCAGTGAAGAGGTGAAGTCAACTAACGCAAACTTAATATTACCAAAACCCCATCATTTTCTTGGTAGGATACCGGTGAATCGTTGAATGGTAGCGCATAACTTAAAGTCTCAGGTGTAACAGACAAAATGGCCGTTTCCGGTAAAATCTCTTCAAGCGGACTGAGAAATTGAAACCAAAGAAAGTATGAGCCACCAATTAGCTAACCGCTTGTAGCGATCGTTGGTAACAAATTTAACACACCCGGAGGTCATCACATCTGTGTCGTCTGGATAAGGAAGGATTGTGTCACACGCAATGTCCAGTGCACTTGGTAATTTGCGAATGAATCTTGAAAATGCCAGACGAAACGGTGCAGAGGAATCCCCATACAGAGGAAGAACAATCCAGAGGATGACAGGTTTTTGGGAATCCGGAAGTAAACGAGACTAGATGGGGCATGTTAATTATATATTTTCATGGAGGCTGAGGTACATTGACAAAAGAGAACATACTTGAGAAAGAAGTCCATTGAGAGCAGCGTTCCGAAAATCCGGATCGGAATGGACAATATATTTCAAACATTCTCGACAATTCTGTGAAGCAGATTGCCTATGTTTCATAGCACTCAATGCTAGCAAATTCATCATCACCATTTCTCAACAATACCAAACCAATTTAGTCCCACCATCCAAACGCTGTGCCGTATAAATTTTTACACCAACCTTTTTTTTCGTGTGGTTCAAGATGCTTGATGAATGGATCCCCTGCTGCTTCTACCCCTCCTTTCATAATGACCGCATTCTCATCGACAATGTATTTGGAGTATTCTAATGCGCTTTCAGAAGGAGCTGAACGAAACACCAATGGCCACACCCGGCGAGCTACCCAAGAAATTTCAGGAGCTTTATCCATGACCGCAATCCTATTTCAATGCCGCAGTCGATATCAATCCAATGAGTCTCTTCTCCAAATGCAAAATATAAAGGCTTACCGTATTGTATCACGGATATCTTGTAGTTTTGAACTCATACCGCGAGGAAACACCATCAAGACAGTTTCCACCAACTCGATCGCTCCAATTCTCAAAAGATTATTTGGATTATTGATAATAATGTCGAGTGCTGTATCCATATATTGTAATGTCAGGTACTGACTAATTTGCGGTAACTTGAGTTTGATAATTGCTTTGATTATATCCAACGCAGAGCTAAATTAACTGGCAGAGTTATGTCGGGACCGAGAAGATGCAGTCGCAGTAATTTATACAAACGTTTGGAAAGCCCACGACTGATGCATGATGAATTGTAATGATATGAAATCTAGCAACGCCCGCAGTAATGACGGCATCAGATTACTTGACTGTCGAAAGCAGCAGCGAACCATTGTCAGGCAAGCAAGACTGTACCCCGCCATGGAAGAACATGGTTACAAATCAATGTGGTGAAGCAAGGGAAGAAGAGCAAATAACATACTGTCTACTTGTTTTATCTGGAATGCCGCACAAAGGAAGGCTAGCCAACATAAAACCAGCTATATATCGACGTCTGATACCAACAGTAGCAGGGACAGTTGTTCGTTTTTCTGTTGCCTTCACATCAAAGTATTCAGTTAGTATTTCATAGCTAAATAGAAATGGTACAGACAATAGAAGAAACGTACAGGGTAAGGAGGCGGTCTCACACTGAATTTTGTCAATAAAATTGAAATCCAATAAGGAGAATGAATCGAAGCACGACTATAATTGTACTCGTCTGGATTCATTGCAAAGTTCTCGGGAACGTCGTGTAAAAAAAAGTTCCAAAAAGCATCTACTATATCATCTGAAGTCATTATTCTAAGAAGTGTTTCATACTCCTCTCTATCCCGTAGAAGCGCGTTTGCTATACTACCAAAAGTACAGAGTCGTTAAGCATAATTGATGTTATGTTGATGACGGGTATGCAACAAAATGCACTCAAAAGGATATCATTCAATGGTTTTGAAGGAGGTAGGTTGATCTGTGATGTCTTGAAGCTTTCGGATACCGTCTAAGAGCCCAGGATATCTGATTTGAACAGCTTGCGCGATATGTCGAATGACAATGTGCAAGCTATAAGCTACGTCAGTTTAAGTAAACGCGAATATGAGAAAACGAGGAAGACTGACCACTCTCTATCTTGTTCACCGAGAGCCATGATCAGAATTGCGACAGAATTGCCATTTAAGTCGGCACCCGTCAGCTGACCCAGTTTTGATCCAAATAGGTCGTAAACTAGAAATCTAACGTGTCTTGATTTGTGCAAGAAGAGTTTATAGAGTGTCATACAAAGCTAACGAAAATTATCAGCGAACGCAACTGTTGACCCGGAGTTGAAATAGAATCGTACATCGAATTGATTTTCGCCACTCAATTTATTGATCGGGAAGACGAACCACATTTTTAAAACCTCTTGCAACACATCCTTCGAAAAAGAGTTATTTCGTCTGTAATCAATAGAATGGACGCCAAAATTATACATACCAGAGGCAAATTTTTATGATTCATTAGAGCTTTAAAGTGAGGCCACAACATCGAGATATCAGATGATGTCGCCGTCGGAAAACTTTTGGAAAGGTTCGATAACACTCTGAGAGCTGCAATTTGAATATCTTGATCGGTATTTGTCAAAAATGGAAGCATAGATTGTAAAAGCGGTGTATCGAACTTTAAAAGATTTTTAGTCAAAACGTTAGGAATTCGGATAAAAATCTGAAAGATGTTTACTTTCTCCATTTTCCCAGACCATAGCCTAAGTAAGTTGAGCTGTTTTAATTTCATGTTTTTGGGAAAGTATTCCAAGGAAGCAGCCATTTTGTGAAGCATTTTGACTGATAACGCTGGCAAGTCCTTTGCGAACTCATCAATGATTTGACTAAAGTAGCTTTGGTTATTAAGTCCGTTCGTATCAGTCACATAAAGTGTATCGTAGTTTAATTGCGACACATCGGTTCGTTGATATAACCCGATTAAGTTCGAAAGGTTCCCATCGGTACCACCGTTTAGACGTTGCACTAAGCTCATGTAGAGCGTTGATACGGCGAAATCAGAGTCTAACAATCCGCTCACAATGTACACATATATTTGGGGTAACTCTGCAAGCAGTGCTTTTTCAATGATGACAGCTGAGTGAAGGGTAAGTGCTGCTCCGAAGCGAACTAGCGGATGCGTCGCTTGAAAATGATTCATTAAAGATTCGATGTACTTGGTGATGCCGACGACTTCTTTCACGGAAACAATGCGATCGGTAGTCTCTGAAACAGATTTTGAATAGTACTGTTCGATTGTCCATGGTAATAAGTCATAGGGGTTCTCATCATGAGGATTGACCAGACCCAGGAACATTTTATAAAGATCTGTTATCATTGAGGTTAGACATATTTTCAGAGGAAAATAAATTTATTCCGTAACAAACCGCTTTTGGCTCCAATTTCCGAAAATATGACAACCAACGTATCCTTGATACATGCGGTTTCAAGTTTGGTCTGTAAAGATACTTTGGTTCAGTGTCCTTTCCTTATCATTACGAATACGCCGTAGTGTATATATCAAACCTTTTTCTTGAGCTTCAACAAACATTCTACAATCCTGTACGTCAATACAATATCTTCTAGACAATAAAGTGGAGCTAACAAGTGTAGTGCCTGTTTCGGAATATAACGTCAGTACGATCGTAAACTTCGCGACATCGCAAACTCAATAACGAAAAGAGCAATTCACCTTAATGATTACAAGTCTTTCAGGATAATATTTGGATGCCTGATGCTCAGACTGTAACGTAAAAAATAGATTCCAAATCGCAGCTAGTATACCATACAAGTAAAAGTCAAGGAAACAACAAGATTTTTCCCAATACACTTTGCACCACTAACTTTCCTATCGCAAAAAGGATATAATGATCTTCTTCGAGAAACACTTTTTGATTCTCATGAATGATTCTGGTTAATGCAGTGACGCAAACGGCTCTGATAGTTTGATTTGAAACCGTGTAGAAACATTCTAATCCGGCCACCAATGCGACAGACATGTCTGATAAAGAAGGACCAATCGTATTAAACAACTCATGAATGGCTTCATGCAATCCTTTTATACCATAAAGAAAAGCATAATGTTTGACAAATGAGTGCCGCCAAGTTCAACCAGAAAGCAGAAATGATCACATTCACTTACCATGACCATCAACTTGAAACTTGGAGTTCAAGTTCACGAGTCGAGAACCGTACTTTGAGTTTAACTCTGAATCAAGAATACCAGCCAAGCTCCAAAGAAAATGAATCGACTGAATTCTAACTGTTTCAATAGGATTCCAGAGGTTTGAAATAAGTTGAACCGCAAGGTTAACTGTAACGCTTTCAAGAACATCTTCAAAGTGAGGGAACGACGGTTCAAAAGTGGATTCTGCTTGAGAGGGGTCCGTGAAGATTTGGACAGAGTGTGTGAGGGATTGGGATTGGAGTTTGTGAGGAGTGAGGGTGGAGAGGAATTGACGAACTTCGGACGCCCAGGACGAAAGTGGTTGGCGATGGAGAGGATTGACAGAAAAGGTGATATTGTGTGAGCGAAGTGCAGTGTCCATTGAGATACTTCACAAATGATGCATATCGCAAATGCGCAGGAAGATAGCTGTCGGGAATGTCTTCAGAATGCAGAGTCTAAATGCAACACAGTGTGAGTGTTTCGCTTTGACAATGATATAGATATAGATGCTATGATTTGAACAGAGAGGGACACGACTCTGCAGCAAGGAAGACGCGACTTCAAAACAAACAATAACTTGGTTCTTGTTTCACTCCAAGTTTATGCTGCAAAGCTTAAGACATTGGATCTATCATGTTCCTAAAAAACGACATTTAATATTCAAAGAGGACAGGGGTGGTAATAGATTTTTTATCACTCTTTTACATTCTTTTAATAATTAGTGACTGATAGGATGTACAAAGGCATACAAGTAATACGATAGTCTAATTTATACTACACGACATCTAAAAAATAAATCTATATATTATATTAACATTATCAAAATAAAATTACAACGAAAAGGTGGATAGAATAATGATTAATGAAACCGTCTGTAGTGAGAATACAGCTCAGTTGGCAGCTACGTTTCACCAGTTCCGCCAGGGGTCGATCTATTGACTGAACGAAGCAATTTTCCAAGGCCGAGAAGATAGACAACTCCTAAACAACGACTTTAATCTTCATGTCAACTTAGCATAACATTAAGGGTACTCCATACCTGTGCAAATATATAATCTCAACCCCAAATGCCCAACGGCACTGGTAATCGAGCTTTTCCATACTGTATAAGTAATCAGACAGTAGAATCCTAAGGCAAGGTTAAAGATCAAACAAGAGATAACCGATTTTCTTGTGATGTACAAGTCTCGAAGAGTTTCATTGTCAGTTTTGGTGGACCGTGAAGGTGAGATCTTGTCAGAGGAACCTAATCGGAACAGTCTACGTTTCATGCCTACCAGGAGGTAAACAGAACAAAAGGATAAAATAGAATCTAACAGAACGGACCATCTGGTTTACGTTTGATGGAATTAATCATTAATCCCGGTCTGGCTCATTGACACCGGAAATTTCACATACCCGAAGAAGGCAGACGTAAAGTTTCGATAATTGGTTTCATAAAACTCAGTATCGCCGACTGGAGTCAATGCTAATGCATGTAGCACAGCGACTGCAATCCCCAAAATTAATGTAATAATGGTTAATCCGGCTTGAACCCACCGTGGATACCAGACGAACTTGTCAAATGACCTGAATCGAAATATGTTGCATAATACAAATAGTATCATTCCAAGGACGTTGAAAGAGTATCGGATAGATCTGAATATTGAGGAGACAACAAGATGGTCATGACAGAGAATATAAATCAGGTAAGAGACGTCGGAGATGAAGAAGAGGATGGCCGTAACGAAAAGGCAGATGAGAAAATTCGATGTTTGATCCTTTAAACGCCGGGTCAAAAAAATTATCAAGAGCACACTAAGAAAAGTCGCAACAGAGATCAGAATGGTGGTAACAGGAAGGAACGTTTCTGAATCAGTAGTTTTGGATGGATTACGGTGCATGATAGAGTGAGGTGTGACAATTAAAAGTTTGAGCGATATTGTTCCACAAGAGGAACAGGCAGATGTACAAAGAGGGCAAAGAAAATTATTTTTGCCGTACTAAGGACATTGAAATGGCAGTTGTCACACAGAGCTCAACCTTCTTTTTTGAATGACGGCGTAGCAGGTTTGCAGTGGTTACACGAAATATTGGAAACTGAAACTTATCACCAGCAAATTAACAATTGACGGAATCTTCAATGCAGCGTGCGTGTTTCCGATCTCCGATTCCGTCAGCGAAAAGGCGGCAACTGGAACATTTCGAGCCGAGGTTTCTGCCTGATTTCTGCTGCTGATTTCTTAGCTGAAATAGAGTTTAACTGAACGGTAACAATTTATAATAACAGAAGATGCGCCAAAGTAAATATAGATGTATATTGTAGCCAGCCTTAATTTCGCCGCCATCATGATGAAAAGGTACTTGCAAAGGTTCTTTGTGAATTTGGAAGTTAGGATATCCGATCTAGGAAATTCAGCACGACAGGGTGATCAATGTGTCGTGATATCTCCCTCCAGGCCCAGAGATGCCCAGAGTCTTCAGTTGAGAACTCTAAACTCACTTATTGTATCAAGATGCGGTCTAGTACTGTCCACTGGGTTACTAATTACGTCTAGTAACCGATTTGTTGAGTCTAGAGACGTCTAGGGAGCAGAGAACTCACGAGTACAACGAGCAAAGGCGAAAAGCTGCGGATGGGTAACTAAAGATAGACCTTTCTCGATTTGGAAATTGAAAGTGGTCGTCGTTATAAACTGTAATACAGAATCATGGCAGTGCCGATATCTACTGACTGCTGAAATGGCAGTGTAAACTATTTTCAAGTTTTGTGTGGTGGAGTATTGAGAACAGAAAATGTTGTCACGACACTTCAAGTACGATGCAAATAGCAATCAGTAATGGCCAATGAGCAAGGGTACAAGACTTAAAAAAGTTACACCAAGAGTCTCTGAAGAGATAACAGTATCTGGTTCACGTAAAGTTTTTTGTCGTGTGGGAAGACAAATATATGAAGAAAGATCTAGACTCTAAAGTCGTGTGAAAGTAGCACTAATAGACCAATCGACCAATCTATCTCTGACATTAACAAAAGAATATAATCCAGTGAATGTGATAGCTGGAGATGACTGGGTGCAACAAGTGAATGTGTAATGATTTCGCAATCTTGGGTGCGTGAATGCAGCATCTGCGGAGAGAATCGGTGTGTTGGGGGCACGAGAGATAAGTGATGAGAGTGATGACTGGTGAGGACGGGGAATGGGATCGGGATTAGCAATGAGAGAGGATGATGGAGAGATCAGAGATGGGGTGATTGTATGTTGTGTGGTGGATCATGGATGAGCAGATGGTGTGATTGTCATTTGTGGGAGGTGACACGAGCGATTGGACGAAGGGAGACTGTTGCGCACAAGGATTCCAGACCCATCCACGCACGTGACACGGCCGAATACTTTTGCTGACCCAGACACGGCCTGGCGGCTGGGCACTGGGTGGGCTGCCTGATGAATGTTCACTCTGCCGGCTGTTCACTCTGCTGGCTGTTCATTCCGCTGGGCTCTGGCAGTTCCGGGGCAGTGACACGAATAGGCAAAAATAGAAGACTCACAGTCACATCCCCCGAGGACATTCACTCGACATTCCTATGGTCCACAGGGTTACACCACAGTTACACCACAGTTACACCTCGATCGACAACAATCCTGTGGCACTGTCACTATCGTCTTCTAGACTTCTGTGCCACTCCTTCAAACTCATCCCCATTGTCTCGTTCTTTTTGATTAGAGACTCGTCCCTATTGTCCTGCCCTTGGCTCGCCGGCATTCCAGGCCCTCCATCCCTCAATGCCCAGACTTGTTGGCTCTGGCCACAGTCGGAAGCTATTTAAAAACCTCTTCTCCCCCCCTTCCTCGCATTCTCCCATCCCCGTTTCGGAGTTTAAACATTCTCGTCCCAATTGAGTACATACTTCCTCTTCAATCATTCCAAGTAAAGCAACTTTGTTCAGAGATGATGTAAGCCCCAATGCCATTGTCCTTATTCGAGTGACCTATCAGTATTGACCTTCCTTCTCTTCTCTCTCGAAAGTAGGGTTTCTGAAGATTCAATGACTTCTATTTCCCCCTCAACAATAAGAGTGGGTCTGGCCGATGACGACCCTGTAAACCAAGCCATTCTCAAGGTACGCTAAACCGAACCTCTTGTTCCCTTGTGTAGACATGCATCACTTGGAGATCTAACACTTTTCTGAATTTATTTTTAGAAAATATTGAAATCTCTTTTGCCACCTTCGGCGGTCATCGATGTTTATTCTAACGGTTTAGAATGTGTCTTGGGTTGTAAAAACCAGAATTACGATGTCCTTTTTGTAAGTTTTTGTGATTTGCAAATTCTCACGAAAAACTTTTTGCTGATAGTCTTCCTCAACATAGCTTGACATTGACATGCCAGTGATGACCGGAGTGGACGCCATAAAGTCCCTGAGAAACCCAGATTCCCCACTAACTCCGCCGACGGAACCATCCACTGCATCATCTTTCCTTTCCCACCTCAATCCTCTCTTTTCTTTCGCATCGTTTAACGCATTCGCCGCCGAGTCACTGCTATCACCATCATTCACTCCTTCAGCAACCTCATATTTTAGTTCAAATCCATTACCATCTCCACCGCCAGACCGGATATCACAAACTTACATTGAACCATCACCCATTGCTCCATCATATGCAACAATTCCAATAATAGCGGTTACGTCAAGTGTTGAACCTTCTCAAGTCCAGTCGTACTATGATGCTGGATTCAATACTGTCATTCCAAAACCAGCGACGCTATCCAACATTCGTCATGCCCTAAACAGCCTCCCTTGTATGAAGAACTGATTCATCGGATGCTACCGTTGTGGGCTTATAATGAGGTTGGCAATAGAAGGTCCTGGGTTGCACACTTTTACTTTAGTAGTTGATACGAACTAGACTCAAATTAATTTGGTTATATATTATAATTCTGCGATTCCGTCACTCTGTACAGTCAGTGTAAATATGTGACAATCGTCTATCATGTATAAATATCACTTACAACTAAAAACCCGTCTCATCATCTTGTTATCACAACCATTTAGACATTTGACAATAATAGACAACAACTCTTTAGCAAACCATAAATAAATCTTCAGACCTCTTGTCCATTTTCCATAATTTCAAAGAATAAAGAGACCAAGGAGTGAGGAGTCGAGCACATTATTGAAGATGAGAGAAATCTCAGTAACTCAGTTGCGTCTAGAACACTGGGAGACAAGGACTCGGCCAGATGTTCCGCGAAAAAGCCGCTGGCCTGGAATCTGGATTTCCGTCGGTCTCGGTGGAGCGAGAGACACTACGCCGACATGAACACACTTGATTATTTTGATTTCCAAACAACAGAGTACTCCATGTCTGTTATCTCTATGCGAAGAATTTCTGCTGGTCTGAGTCTCTGACTCTACACGACAAATCTTCGCTCTATCGCTGTTCTGGCCTTTGCGAGTGGAATGCGGTTTGGGAATTGGTTTGTATGACTGGCTTGTCGCCGTGTTACGCTAGCTGGGAAATTGGGAATCCCTGCTCGTCCCATGAATTGTGTCTGCATTCCGATCTAATCACGATTTCAACCTCCAATCGACTCTTCCCAGTTGACTGTTGAATCCTTGGTGGAACAGTTACACTTAATGTTTATCGGAATGCAAACAATTCAAGAATTCCCAACTGATATGCAAATGTAGGGGTACCGGGTGGGCCCTGGTACAAAGTTTGTGGTCATGGGAAGGGAGTTCTAGACTCTTTCTCTAAAGCGTCCCTTCAATCATCAAATAATACTTTTAGTGGTTTGTGACTAAGAAATTGTAAGGTTTTGGTTTTGTTGAAATGGTTATACAATGTAACGATATACATCGCATCTCATTATATACTCACAGTCGGTCAGGTTATCTATCGGTTGGCGAATTTCTCATCAGCTGGTTCGGAAGGAGGTGCTACGCAAACAAAATGAAAACTGAAAGTTTATTGAGACCACATTCTTTTATGACTTTCTGACATCGTTATATTTCCTCTAACACCATCATTGATTTGCACGGAAAATAGTTTCGTCGTTTGAAGATTCTTTGGTACATATACCTTGAATCGTCCGACAATACTGTGAAATTGTCAATTATCATTCCTGAAACGACACGACCTTAAATCTACCAACTGATATTGCTACCAAACGATTTTTCATTGTACAACCGACCCGTATATTGAATATACTTTACATATAAGGATGGATGGCGTTACCTCGCGATGCAAGAACTACGACCCGCACAGCTCATGTAGCTTACAAGTTGATATCAATATCGCGATTATCATGGACTGGTATCAATTTATCCGGTACAAAGCGGATATGTCTGCTGCTTACTAGCTGAATCAATATGCAATTGGCGCAATTTTAGAACAGGCGCTGAAGGCTTGTCGGTTCATCAGCAAACCAGATGGGGATTGCGGAGCTGAGGTATCAAGTTCTTTCGATTAATTTCGGAATGAAGGAGAAGGGTTGCATTTTCTGATATTGTAAACTAATAGGATAGAATGATTTGTGTTAAGAGATAGTTGAGAATACAGTAGCATTTTTTTGGCGAAATATAATTGCAGGGTTCAATGACCTTACTACATTTTAGGCGATATTTAAGGAAAATCCAAAGACGAGTCAAGTCGTTCAATATATCGCAGGATATATTCCCTCATCTCATTATATGTCAATAAGCAATAAAATTTATTCAATTTTTACTTTAAACAACTGCACAACTCCTCTGTTCTCTGTCGACTCCCTCTACACGTGACTCGTGTGGCTGAAGAGATTCTGGGGGTTGTCGACTTCAGGAAAAAACGCATCCAAATTTTTCCTTCCCATTAAGTTGTTGACTCGGTAAGTATCCATCCATCCTATTTTACTAGTTTGATCAAAATATCCATCCATCGGAAACGGTTAGGACGACTTTGGTTTTTTTTGAGTGAACACAAGATTGGTCATCTATATCGGAGGTTTTGATAATTTTAGATTCGCTAGTTCGGTTTCGTTTGGCCTCGGTTGATATTTGGATTTCGTCGGGACTCTAAGACTGGGGGTACACCGAGGCTACATTGCTGATATTGGACGAATGTTGGGAATGTTTTATGTGTTGGATCTTTAGATATGATTTGAGATGACGAATCTTGTGTTCTTCGGATAGGCTATGGATGGACCTTTGGACTTTGATGATCACTGAGCGATCGGAATTAACAACTTTCGTTTGTCTTTTGTTATTTTATCTATTTACAACAGGCTTGGTAGTTAAATTCGAGATGAAGAACATTAACCAATACCAAGATATCGTCATTCCCGAAGGAGGTACGAGTGATAACCTTTCTTTCGACCGACTTTGTATTTCGAGTTTATGTTTTATTATTCGGTATTAATACGACTTGGTTTTTTCTTTGTGTTCTATCATTACAGTTAAAATCGAGGTTAAGGCCCGCGATGTCAGAGTAACTGGACCCCGTGGTGTCCTCAAGAAATCTTTCAAGCACGTCGATGTTGAAATTCAACGTATCGGTAAAAATAAGATTAGAGTTTTGGTGTGGCACGGTGCCCGCAAACATGTTGCTTGCATTCGTACCGTCTGCACTCACATCCAAAATATGGTCAAGGGTGTCACCAAGGTACAACGACAGAATCTCTGTGGTTTCGTCAAATGATTGAGATCAACATAATTGACGATTATTTGTTTTTTAAAGGGCTTCCTTTACAAAATGCGTCTCGTATATGCTCATTTCCCTATTAACGCTAACATCGTCGATGACGGCAAATCTGTCGAAATCCGTAACTTTTTGGGAGAAAAAGTTATCCGAAGAGTTCGTATGTTGGAAGGTGTAAAGATTGAGCACTCTACTGCCCAAAAAGACGAATTGATCTTGACCGGTAACGATATTGAAAATGTTTCACAATCTGGTATGTTTCTCAATGTCGTCATTCGCTGTTCGCTCCTGTTAACCGATGATTTGACTCACGTTTTTTTGATTCTCGCAGCTGCCAACATCCAACAATCTACCGATGTCAAGAACAAGGATATCCGTAAATTTTTGGACGGTTTGTATTACATTTTCTCTGCTTTTGTTGCGTTTGTCCGCTTGGGTTCTGACATGTCGGCTCTTTTAATGTCACAGGTATCTACGTCTCTGAAAAGTCCAACATTGTTCAAGAATAAATTAGTCCCATCTTATCATGTTTCATACGTGCTTGTGAATTTGCCATAATAAAAATCTAAATACTTTCTGTTTCGGATAATCAATGAAATGTCGAATAACCTCGACCTTAGGGCCTCTTTCAAAAAGATCATGTTGGTTGTTGCAAGGGGCACATCTTTCGCAACACAGGGCAATGGGGTCCCTTTTAACATCTTGCCAAGAACCAACATTTCCGTAAATTCCATACCAGTGAATGTGTTGAATTGTTATGAAATGAACGAGCAGTTCCAAGTGAGGATCGGCCGAAACGACTGACAAAGTGGCATGGTGAAGGACAGAGGGAACTTTCACCATTAGGCGCGCCATCACTTTTCACATACATTCCATTGATTAAAATACTACCCCATCGCCGCCTCTAGTCTTGATCTAGTATCAACAGATATTCTTTGCTTATATACAGAATTTCTACTCAACAACGCCCATACTTGATTGAATATGCTGAGCGCCCCAGAATTCACATCGACACGGACCCGTCGAAAACTCAACCAGACCGATTCCCAAGATGAGCTCATGACAATCGAGGATAAAATCCAAAATGTTACAGATAAAGCTAGATCTCTTAGAGTTGGTTTCTACATTGTTGTTCTAATGTTAAAGATTACCTGGTTGCCCGTTTCGCTTTTGTAAAGGAAGGACTTTGGAACTGACGTATTTTTTTGTTTTTATTTTTATAGACGTTAACTTACGAAACGATTAACAGGTAAAATTGTGTTACTTCGCAAATTGTGAATAGAGCAGTATGATTGACTGACTGTATGATTATGGATTTGATGATTAGCCACTATAAAGTCTTCATCAATACATACCTCTACCTCACCGATCTCGAAAATGAAGTGAACTCATTACTCGATCAACTTGAAATCATAGAAAACGAGTTCTCAGAGGAAAACAACATCCCACCTTCTTTTGAAAATTTAAAGAATGATATTGGGATATTAAATTATTTGGCAAAGGTACTGATATTCGACTTTTTGGTCAAGACAATCACACGCGAAAGGCCGGAGGATAACGAACATGTTGTTGTAGCTTCATTCTCATTTACAGAATTTCGATGGGTTGGTTGATATGGGAGAGTTTATTTCGGCTGCTAGTTCAATCAAAGAAATGGTAAGATTGCGTCAACGATTTGAAGTGCACGGAAATAACGTTTCTAACGCCGTTTGTGCAGGGTGAAATACTGGTTTTCATTGCGGAAACTGAAGAAGGAGTGGACAAGTTGATTCTCAATTTATTGAAGGTTTGAGTTCTGTTGAAGTCAAGTGTTTGTGGACTCAAACTGACAATGTTGAATTAGAACCAATTCATTAAGAAGAAGGCAACGTTAATAGCCCGTCTCAACGATTTATTTGCTCAAGCCTTCGTCTTCAGTCCTCGCACAAATTCCGTCCCACAAGCTAAACTCACTGTCACATTCCGACTGACGAACACGTACGCCAAAAAATACTTTGACAATCCCATCACTATTGCCGATTTGTTCACTTCCTCGGAACTGTTGGGGAACATTGATATGAAGGCGGAAGAGTTTGGGAAATGGTTGTTGGATGTGTTAATTGAACCAATTATCAGAAGTGATAAAGAGGAAGTCGCTTTTAGTAGTAATAAGTTACACGCGACTTTGTCTTTTGGCAAACAAAGCGCTGGGTCCGCAAATAAGACCAACAAAGAAGGTAACTTTGAAGCGCTGTCTATAGTAAGTAATTCTTACATCATCTAACGTTGCTGGTTTTGCAGCACCACCGCCATCACCTACTGTGTTCCAGAAGCTACGCACACTGGTCGACTTTTTAAATGAACATATATTTTCTGCATCTGGTTCTGAAAATCAAAATGCCTTCCTTCACGCTGTTGGAAGCTTGATTGGCGATAAATTGGTTTCTCTTCTGATAGATGAAATTTTGATACCGTCGATTCCGGACGACAGAAGCGAAGTCGATGGTTACATTGACCGCGTCAAACAAGAGATTTTAGACTTTGAAGGCGACCTTATCAAACTAGGTATGGCATAAATAGATCCATAGTATCTTTGGCGACAGCGGTATTGACCCACTGATTTTGAAATTCTGCTGTAGGCCTGATCTCGGATAATCAGCAGGGATTGTCCAATTTCATTGTCAATATCCGTACGTTCTACGCAAAGAAAAGGAGGACGAATATGCTTACGATTGCTCGTGATCTTTTAATCAGTGATGATATGAACACAGTCGAAGTTACAGAACAAGGTACACTACACTCTGTTGTCTCATTGTACAGCTTTGTAACATTGACTTACTTTGTATTCTGAAACAGTGGGTGTACGGATGTCCAGTGAGGAAAAGCATCAAGCGCAGGATGCAAATGGCAAGGCTGGTTATGAAGGTGGTAAAGCCAAAGAGGGAGCGGAGAACGATGAAAGCGATTTTATATTTCCTAGATGTCATGTTAGCATTCAAACGCAGACTTTGATTGAATTGGCTTATCAAACTTTGCAAGACATGATGACATCTGATGAAACTGGGTAATTATAAACCTCTTACATGACTGCAACCCGCCTCTCTTTTCAACGTATTTAATTTCTGCCGGTATTTGAAATAGTGCGACTGAATTATACCTGGCTACCCGAGACATGTTCGACCTGTTTCGCGCTGTGGTTCCATTACAGCATGCTGAACTACTCGAAGAATCTCCGGCTCGAGCTATGATTTTCTACAACGATTGCAGTTATATAGTTCACCATTTGCTTACGATGGGATATCCGTATCGAGATAAATTGCCAAAGACTATAAAAGAAACTGCCGGATTCGTTGACATGATTCCATTATTCCGGGATCTAGGAAAGAAGATATTTCTAGAGATGATTGTATGTTTTCTGGTTGATTTTCTGCGAGCGTCGCTATTGATTTTGAATTTCAACTCATATAAATTCTCATTCATGCAGAGAAAACAAAGGGACATTTTGTTACGGCACTTCCCGCAGTCATTCACATTCCGCGACATCTCGTCAGACAGGGAATACGAAAAGATAGAGAAAATTGTAAAATCAGCAAACTATCAGCTGATATCTCTCGACAAAACATGGAAAGTATGTACCTTGTATATGTTTTTGTTCTTACCAACATCACTTTGTGTCTGTCGACTGCTCCTATATATCATTAATGACATGACTTGAATAGCCAATCATGCCGTCGGAAACATATTTTAAAACAATTGCCTTGCTATTCGATCAATATCTGTCGACCATGTTTGATTATGTACTGAAATTGGAGCACATATCGCAAAACCAGTGTCATCCGATACGATACATCTTGGGATTAGTATTGAAACTCGAATCTTTATTCGAAAAACGAGTATCAAAACCGAAAAGTATTGCTGAACTTGGAAAGAGCAAGGCTTCTTCTGCTGCAAAAGGGAGAAAAGTGGGGGAAATGGTACAGTTCAACTACTTTGTCATGTGTCGTCAGTGTATCGCTTATATTGGTGACAGCGAAAGGCGATCTTTGATTCACTCTGACTTTTTTTCTATTCAGGTGGCCATCCCGAAATATTCGGAGCAGTATCTGAAATTCAAACAGTTGATATTGTTTCTTGAATTAGGATCGTATGAAGTAGCTAAGGAAAAGTACAATAGTGGTATGCTGAAAGAATTACGCGAAGAAGAGTACGCAGCATTGATAAAGAAACGGTGGGATGTAGATATGATTTAAATATTCGCCGTTTGTGGGCTCAAGATCAATTGTAATATAAAGTAACAGTCGGTGCGCGGTGTAAAGAGTAACAGAGTTTAATATTCTGCTTAAAACAGACAATTGGACCATTGCAGGCAATTTTCACTCTGTATGATACAAGATTATTATCGTTATCAATACCTCTTCCTTGACGAGGACTCATACAGAACAGAGTCCGATGGTCGGCGTTCATTAGTCTGATCGTATTCCTTCCTTACAGCTAAAGCTTCCGAGGGCCTTCTCCCATATCCTGCCGAAATATTCGGTCTTGATGAAATAGATGACGACGGCACAGGAAAATTTCTTAGCGTGAAATCCGTCGCGGTAGACAAAGTATTCTTTTTTCTTTTCATTCCTTTTCGCGGTTTGGTTCGCAATGTTGTGGTGGTTTCAACGGGGTTGCCGTATTCATCAACATCCTCGAGAGTATATATCATGTCCTCATCTTCCTCCTCGTCTTCTTCGTCGTCGTCTTCATCTGAATAAAAATCATCGTCGAATAAAGCTTGAGTTGTGATGGTTAAACGTGAATCCTGTACTCCGTATTTGGCTTTCAAGAAATTGTTAACTGCTTCAGACGACTGTAGATCTGCTGGCGGCGGTTGAGGAGATTGTGGTTCTTGGTTATTAAAGGGTATTCCTGTTTCTCGCTCCTCATCAAACAATTCACTGGAATCGGACTCGGCATATTCGTATTCAATCAGATATTCTTCTGGTTCTTCGTACCGTAACTCTGTAGGTACTTTCGGAGTTGGAAGCGGAAGCGGGGAAAGCGGCGGAGGTACCGCGTTCTGATTATACTTCTGATTGGGGTAAAAGTTGCGTTGGCTACTTGTTGAAGTTACCTCGGAAAGCGGCAATGATTGAGTCTCCACATTCGCTGTCAAACCAAAAGGAGAGTCTTCTATGTTTGATCCGACTAATTTAGCGAATGTTTCGACTTTTGAGGAACTTGACAATTCATTTACTCTGCTATCAGAGGCGTTAAGACTCGAATTCCCAGACGGCCGTCTAGATTGAGAAAGAGGTGTAGTCCACCCACGAGTGCTGCTGGAACCATTCGACTTTTTGGAATAATTTGATTTGCTAGATCTGGATGTTCCATATGTTAAGGTACTGCTAGTATCATTACTCGATCTGTGGATAGGTGACCGATATACCGGACTGGGACTTGCTTGCTGATATAAGTCGGGGTTCATCGGGGCATTCATATACGGGCTTACCCCTCTTTGACTACCAGGTGGTGGTAGCTGCTGATTAGTCGGGGTCATCGGGTTGATTCTGTGTTGATTGAACTGAGGCTGTAACCTTGGTCCCGGTACATTCATCATGGCCTGATTTGAGCGAGGTTTAACAGTCGGATACAACGCCATTATTTTGTCTTGTGATGAAGTCGCATTTTTTGACGTCGATATGAATTCCTCTATTGCAATGAGTTCCTTCGTCACCTGAGGGGCAATCAGCAGGGTGATGAACGAGACAATCCCGGCACCCGCCAGTGCAGATAAAAGGCCTGCGATGTCGTACCTCAAGGGTTGCAATTGACGTTGATTTGTACCGGGTGGCGGAACCAAATAAGTTACAGGCTGAAACGGAAAGAATGATGGAGGTGAGATAAGTCGAAAAGATATTATTGCGAGTAAAACGATGATGACGGCGAATAGGAGATGTACAAGCAGGTACTTCACAAGCAATAGTCAGTTTATATGAATCAGTAAACCTCATCAGAATAGCGAAAGCATTCGCATACCAGTCGCTTAATCCATTTGAACCACTGAGCTCTGCTAGAAAAATTCGCTCTTTCAGCTCTGCTCATAATACTGATGTCAATTCTCTTCGCCCACAGTTTCCATCCCCATATAGATAATATTATGCCAATCCCACTCTCTCCCCAAGCGACATACATGAAGGTGCGGGCTATATACGCTGCGGTATTCTTGTACAACATGTAGAGACCTGCTGCTAATCCAATCTCCGCTAAGAGGAGAAATAGAGTGGCCTGATAGGATGCCGCCATCGAGGGTATTCTTGAACTGGACAACGATGTGACTATAGGCTGGCGGACTTGACGAGTTTTCGGATGTCCACTTCACAAGATAGAGAAATTATGTGCAAAATTAGATATCTTAGATAGGCATATTCTTTCCAACCCAACTTTTTCATTTAACCAGCTTATTAGTGGATGGATGATGGATGGGAGGTCGGGATTGGAAAGCCACTCATTGCCGATTGTTCTTTGGCGCGTACAGACGTAATACGGACTTAAAGTGGCCATGTTCACCAGCCCAGTATTTCGATGCTGATACCCCCTCATAGTTACCGCCAAATTTGTATTGTCGCTGTAAGGAGAGACATCTAATTTTCAAATGAAAGTGTGGATAGTATAGCTTTGGGACTGCGCCCTGCTTAGAATGCGCCACCACCACACCTGAGTTGCAGGTGGCACGTAGTCTGATCCTAGTCGCTCAAAATATTAAAATCAATTAAGATTAGGCAATTGCAGATATCTTAACCTAACTTCTATTATGTGCTCTTTAAATATTACATTTGATGTTATCATATGTCTTTAACAGTCCATTTACCACCGACTTTCAATTTCTTCTTCCTGGTGAGCAATGCATTTGTATCGTGATCACTCGTGTTTGCAGTGTTTTTCGCAACTTTTCGTTTCGTGCCCTTCGAAGGTTTAACGGACGACTTTAATTCGTTTGGCGTTTCTCCGACAGTATCCATTTCATTCCACAACTCATCAACTTCGTCAATGACACCTTCACTCTCTGGGACGGCATCTTCGACACCAAGAGTAGCTAAAACACATTCCAATCGCGATTTCAAAAACACTTTTTTAACCAATTTACGGGAGCCATATACATTCCAGATGCGAAGCCATCGATCCAATCCAACGGCAATCAGATAAATGTCGGTAGGTGCATCACTACGTGAAGATGAATATATGTATAACCCTTTCACTGCACCGACGGGACCTTTGAACACTCCTCTTGGTTTCCCAGTGGCCAAGTCAAAATGGGTTAAAATTCCAGAGGTATCAGTGAAAACGATTTCTCTGTTGAAATGGAAGAGAACACGACGGAAAATAGGATATATGAGTTTCCAGATACCTATACTTAATTAATTTTATATTCTTTTAAAAAGTCCTTCTTACCGCTTTTCTGGTATCACCACAAGTCTTCTGATCGGAAATTCACCATGTTCAACATTTAGGACAGGCCTTCTTGCTCGTTTAGTATCATATAGCCGAATCTAGCCAATTATGTCATCGAAATATCGCAAATATTCACAGAAAAAGGAAAACCAAAACGTATGACATTAGAATACATTGTTTCAAGACTTAGTAGTGATTGCTGTACTTACCTGGTGATATTGCGTACCGACAACGATTTCAGTGCCGTCATTGTTAATTAGCCCCATAGTAGTAATATGTACCGGTTGACGAAGGTCCAACATGTCGTTTTTTACCTGTCGCCAAGAGTAAATATAAAAATTCTGTAAAGAGAAAATTACTCTGACGAGCTTACATTCTTTGCCTTCCAAATTTCAACAACATTCCATTTTTCAGGATCAAACGTTTTCCTGTCTTGTGTGGATAATCCGGTCCACCGATCTTTGGCACTGTTCTGTTTCTTCGATTGCGGCTTCTCAGTTGAGTCGGTCAGGGGCGTATGATTCACGTCGTAGATAGCTAACTCTCGCTCTTTTCCGCCAACAATCACTATATTCGGATGTAAAGGATGAAATATACAGGCGGATATATTAGCCCCGATGTTATGTTTATAAATCTTAAGCGATGAAGCGTTAGATTCAGCTGATGCGCCCGGCGAAGGGTAGGTGGTTGGGGACGGAAGGTTGAATCCAGAAGAGACATCGATGTAGAATAAATTTCCGTGTGTTGTCAAAATCCGAAGAAGACTAATACAGAAAGCAAAATTAAAAAATTAATATTCCTTTGACTTCTTATAATCACAAATCAGACATCAGGTCGTACCCATTAAGGACATCCACGCCGACGAACGCTTCTCTTTCTTTAGTCTCTGGATGAACAGCATTTCCATTGAAAATAGCTAAACTAAATGTCAAAGTCTCTGTGTTTGGGTTAAATACATCTAACTGTCCTGAGTTTCTTCCGATAACCAGCTATGGCAAAATATAATGTTAATAACCATCAAAAATACTGGATGTCAAACAACCTACTTGATTCCCCATTTTCTCACCAAAATCAAACATTCCTAATGTTTGTATACCCAGAGATTTATTCATAGTTCCAAAAGCTTTAATCTCAAGCTTCGGCTTTTCATTCGACTCTGTCTGTGACGATTCATCTTTTGGACTGGGTTTAGGGATCGGGACCTCTTCAGGATTCAGTCGAGAGAGCGGTATGTCAACTGCTTTAAGCAAACCGTTTTCATCCCCTGTATAGATTTGCATTTTACTAGACATACTGACTTGGTTCCTTTGGTGGATCGAAAGAATGGGTGATGTCAAAGTGTGAAGGCCAGCGTCATGAGATGCAACTACATGGAAAACCTTAATTACATAGAGCGCGTGATTCGTGACCATGGAAACAACCACTCCAAATATTTCAGCTGCTCGAATGTTTCTTTTACTGTCATCAGGGAAATTTATATTACAGACCCAAGTACCTTTTTACTTATCATGATATTGGCACAAAGATGAGACCTACGCTATGTATTCTTCAAATATCGCTTCTTCACCCTTCAAAATTTCACTTAACGTATTGGCGACAGTGGCACAAGACCATAAAAACTCTCTCAAATCTTCTTCACTTTCGCTCAACCCTTCTCCACCTTTCTTAGCCAAATTAACTGCTTCTTTTCCTGCTTGTCCTTCATTTTCTATTTGACCGACCAACTCCAGAGGTTGCAATTTACCAAGAACATCAATCAGAGAGTGGATCGATTTCAAAGTCAATTTGATCGTGTCAGCCAAGTATGGAGCCGATGGGATTTCTGAGAGTAACTGTACAGTAGCGTACAATAATGCTGTATGATAGAAAAATCAGTATCCCCCGATCACAATTTGAAAATCTTAAAATGTTCTTACCGGATGAGGATTTACATAACGGGATCGGATTCTCGACTCCGTCTCCTGCTCCTACATTTTCCATTAATTCAGTCATATTTAAACAAAGACTCATGGCATTCGCGCTTTTTATTTGTATTGAATAGAACGAATACATGTTAATTCATATTACAACCGGAGAATTGAAATTGCAAGCCGCACCATTCTTTTACCGCCTTCTTCTTGAGCTTTGATTTATCTCCCTGAGTTCCTTGTCCCTGCTGTTTGGATGAAGGAATAGGAGTGGCAGATGTGGCAGTTGTAATCATTGTTTGTTCACTTTTCGGGTCGCTTGCACTGGACCGTACATTTGTAACTACTACTTAACTGTTGAAGAATGGCGCACGCGCCTTTGAGTGACGTCACTGTCTGTGGAGAATTGGTTGTGAAGCTCAAGAAAGAACTCCGTGTAAATTTTGAAGGAGTCCTTGTTAGTTTGCATTGTGGTCTCAAATCAGTTCGGTATAGAATATAGACTATACTCGATCTGTACCTTTAGTTGAAATAATAAAAATGACGAGCTGATGTGATTTTAAGGGATCTAATTTTGATGTTCTATTCTGGATCCAATCAGGAACATATGTATATCATACATACACTACAGGCATCCGAGACCAAGTGAGAGCCGGGGCAAATTTTTTCCGAAAGCCTAATATTTACAATCCTATCCCATGTTTATTTATTCCTGTGATGCCTGACTTCCACCACCGTTCCCATTAACAACGTTCGGATTTGGAGGTGGCGGTCCATAGGATTGCGGGTACATTGGAGGCGGATAGTTGGGACCGTGTTGGTGCGGACCCGGGGGAGGAGGATAAAAGTGGGGAGGGACGTTGGGTGGCATCATACCCGGTACAGGAACTTGTCCAGGGACATGAGGAGGCATTGATTGGGGTGGGTAATGAGGTGCCGGCACCGGCATTGGGGCACCAGGGTGTTGAGGAATAGGGTGCTGTGCGTGTGGCGGCATGTGTTGAGGAGGGGGCTGCTGCGAAGGAGTTGGGAAATGTGATGGAGCCGTCGCAGATGTCGGCGTCCTAGGTGGCTTTGAAGAGTTATTATGAACCTGCGGATATGGCGGTGCGTTGTGTGTATGGCCGGAGGTATTGCTATGAATATGAGGAGGTGGGACATTGTGAACTCCTGGGTAAGGAGGGACATTATGAAGATGTGGATAGTCGGACGGACCGACTGCAACCGGGCCAGCGTTGCCATTGGCTGGAACCATCCCTGGACTACCGGGATAGGGAGGTACGTTATGCATATGCGGTGGAAGGGGGGCTCCGACGTTGGGAGGGGGCATCATATGAGAATAAGTCGTCGGTACACCACGAGCGGGATAGGTAGGTTGTTGCTGTTGATAGTAATAGTTGGTTGGCGCAGGAGGGTATCCTTGGTTGTAGTATCCTCCCATGTCCTGAGGTGGCGGCTGAGTATTGAAGAAACTTCTATAGCCTCTGCCGGGTTGTCCGTACGGCCATGAGACAGCTGGGCACAGAATCCATGGGGGTAAGAATCTTTCATCGAAAGAGGAACAAGAGCTAAAAAAAAGTACTACGTACCGACGTCTTTAGGTTTCATGGCACGTTCCAAGGTTTTCTTTAAGATTTTCTTGATCGAAACCGGTTCTCTATTCAACTCCTTACCAGCGAAGAAACCGGTCTAAGGACGACAAAAATATGGCCGCTTCAGTCAATGATATGGATTATTTAAAAAATATGAGTGGATTCAGCAGATCATACCCTCTTTTCACGATTTCCTCTATAACCACCCTTGTACTTGGGAGAAGGTGGTACTTTATAAGTTGATCCGGGTGTGTTTGCTGGAGATGTACTTGACGGAGAAGGCAGAGCCGTAGTAGTGGTTGAGGTAGATGGTGTGAAAGACTAAATAGACAGAAGTATCGGGTGATTCAGGGAATCCGTCAGATTATAGATTAAGAAAAATGAACAAATATAAGAATGTACCGGAACGAAGGCGGGAGCATCAAGATTGAAGGAAAAGCTCTTTGATTCTGCCTTATCCTTCTTTTCGCCGGCTTTGGCTTTTTCCGTTTGATCAGGTTTTTTCTTTTTCGCTTCTTCTGTCTTTTCCGAAGTTCTTGATTTCTCCGACTCATCTGTTTCCGATTTCTTCTGGTTTTCATCGCTCTCGTCTATATTTGGAACTATCAGTCAATTGCATGGAATCTTAAATACAGATCGAGGAAAAAATTCTGACCTTTCTTGGCTTTCGCGAACATGGTTTTAATTTCATCTGGGCATTCTGACTTGAGTTTAAACGTTTGACTAAACTCTTTAAATTGCGCCAAAATTTCATCGCGTTTCTCCGGAATCGACGACTGTGGGACTTTCGGAACGACAGGAATAGCCTTAGGAGGACGTTTCACTTTGTCACGCGATGCTTTGTCCTTGGCAGCTTTCTCACTCTCAGAGTATTTGTTAAAACGATCAATGGCAGTCTGTTCAATTGGCTTGTACTTAGTTGTCTGGGGTGGTTGTGATGACGAATCCTGGGACACACGAAAATAAGTGGGTGAGTTTGACTATTCTACGTGTGTGTCCAAGCCGAATATTGGCGAATTTACCTTCGTTGGGGGTAGGGTACTCGTTTTTTGCATAACAGGTTCCAACAGAGTTACTCTCGATACTGGATTTTCAGAAGCATTCTTCGTCAACGGGAATCCTTGTTTTTTCTTATCCAGAGAACTCATGCTCTGATTAAACATCTTATCACCCGACTTGACGTCGCCGAGCTTTCCGGTATCTTTTGCTGCAGCTGCTGTCACTGGTGCAGCACCAGCTGATGAAGACAACGTTGACCTGCTTTCGAAAGATGACGTTCGAAGCGGTCGAGAAGAGGGTGCTTGTTTGCGAGTGGGAGGTTGGACCAAAGCGGTGGGTTTCCGAACAACCGCACCGTATCTAAGAGAACAGCGACGACGGTTAATCAGTTTGTGAAGATAATACGATTAAAGATGCAAAGGTAACATACCTGTCCTCTTCGTCTATAATATTATCGTCCAGTTCGTGTCCTCTTTCTTCCAATACATGGACATTAGTAGCAGATGACTACAGCATCAAAAAGTAAAAACCTATGTCAATATTTCTCAGACAAGCCGCCCAACTTTCCAAAAACTTCATACCTGTTCAATTTCCCTGGCAATCCTCTCGGCTTCTTTGACCCTCTTCTTATAATCTTCACTCTCTCTATTCAATGGTGTGGTGTAAATCTCTTCATCATAGTCAGTCGTTAATCCAAACTTGCTTTCATTCGCTGCAAACTGATCCCACGGTCCATCCGTTGAATCTTCTAAACCCAACATTGTATCGACTGATGGATCTGGTACCCATTTCTGGAGTTCTCTTTCTTTGGTTCCTTTAGCGCCACTGATGGCGGTATCGGTTTGGAAACCTATGTGAGAAGTGCAGTTGTTAGCACACACTTGATTTCCAATGTAGTTTTAGATTTAATCCAAACTTCAAATCAATACCTTTCTTGTTTCTTTTTGAGACTTCTTCATTCACTGTGATATTTTTCGCAGTCATCATTCCAAAATCCTTTCCCGTAATGATCAAAGTGGGAATTGCAGCGCTAGAGCTGAGATTATTAGTAGATGAGTTCGGGCTATTGGTGCCCACTTTAATTTTTCGGGCATGTTTAAGAACGACGGAGTATCCATCTTTTGGATTTGGATTTACGGTGTGCAGGATGCCTTCATAGACGTGATTGCTTGTTGTTGTGACGGTGACGGGATGTCCGAGGAGGGAAGCGTTGGCGTACAGAAATTGAGCGGCGACCCACGATATCATTTAGTTTAATGTCTGATATAAGAAGGTAGATTGTAAAACGGAGGATGAGTGATAGTCAGCTAGATTTGATTCTTGTCCTTAATCTAAGTTTGTGGGTTTGTGTCAGGGCGTGAACACAGGAGGATGTTCGAGAGTCCGCGCATTGTGTTTACATTTAATATCAATGATAATTTCATCAATGCATTAATGTAGTTTCTCGGTTTTCTTGCTGATATTATTCATTATTAATCTACTAATAACACTTTCTACATCAAGTTTATCATGTCTTGATTGATCTCTGTACTTGCTACAGCTACTGTGTTTAAAGTGCCAGCGTCCTGGAAGAGTGTTTGGCCAACTCCAGTACTTTCCATCCTTTGGTAACTGGATGTGCCATCGCACCTCCTTCATCGATAGTCATAACTGCAACATAAGTATTACTTGTTATATGATCCGGTTTTCCAAATTTGACTTCACCTGATATTCGATCGCGGAACAAGAAAATCTCTTGTGTGCTAAATGATAGAATCAATACCGGAACAGAGTTGTCCAAAACTTTCGCTGTCACAAGCTGTAACAAAGGAAAGAAAATCGTTGATAAGAAAAAAATTCGTTTGAGAGCGTATTTCATAATCTACTCACCTCAACGTTGCGCAGATCTACCAATTTGGAATCGCTCCTCAAATTCTCTTGCTCCTGCGTCTTGATTCCCGCAGTCAAAACGTTGTATGCCTAATATGACAATATTCAATGAGATTCATGGGGGGATTTGGGTTTCACATAAATTTAAATTACCCCTTCGCCGCAAAATTCTTTTAGAGTGTCTCTATCACTTAATAAATATGCTTCCATCACTTCGGGTATAATAAATTCTCTAGCTTCCTTCAGAAAATCTTCGACGTTAAAAGTGGGATCCACCATTTGAATTTGTGCAGTCGCTTGTGCTGTTTCTGTTTCTTCAAAAATAGAACCTGCAAAACGATGAACGAATTAGGCTCAATCTCCGTTTGGAGGGACGAAGAAAAACCAAACAAACCAAATCGATCCTGGATTCCTTCTACAAGCCATCTTCCGAAATTCACAACTGGATTATCACTCTCAGTTACTGCCTTTCCAACGCTAAACATTCTTTGCATAACGGGATTGTTTTCCTTGAAGCTACTCCAAGTGGCTTTCCATTTACTATCTTTATGTAAAACCATGCCACTTCCAGCTTCTGGATTTTCTTCCATAAGCTTCTGTTGAGCTTGATAAATCGCTTGCCGCTGTTGACGTATGGCCTGACGGTACGATCTAGGGGTCACTCCACCATATCTTGACGCAGTCTCCGATATCATCGTTTGAACATTCGACGAGACATCTTGGAATGTCCTGGATTCAAAAATTGGTGCGGTAGCTTTGCTTGTTGCTTCGGCTGTTTTCTTGGCCTAAATCCTCAAACGTCAATCCCAAGTCTTTACAGTTCAATCAAACGGAGAGACTGACAGTTTCGCTTGCTTTTTCTCCGACTTTTTCGAACGTCTCTTTCGCAGCTTTCCCTATTTCTGTTTCTAAACCTGTATCCACTGTTTCTTTTACTGTTTTTCCTACCGTTTTCATTCCCTCTTTCACTCCTTCCACACCCTTCTTTAATGTCTCTACTGTTTTTTTCACATTTTCATTTTCCGGAGTTGCCTTCGCTTTCTCGAGTACTTCTTTTGCCTTCTTAAGAGTTTCAGACTCGGATAACGAGGATGTCGAATCGGCTAATTGTTTGACATTTTCTTTGAGTTGACGGTTTTGTTCGATTTGGCGTTTGACGCTGCTGATGAAGGATGAAATAAAGCTGTTATTCTGCGGTTGATTGTCGTTTGAACTATAGCGTCGGGATGAATGAGATAGCTTGAAATGTGACTATTGAATTGGAAAATTGAGTCAACATGGCGCATGTTAGTTGCTATAGGGTGTATCACCGACTCAACCGATGGCATACCTGTACAGTTATACGTGATAGAGAACCAGTTGGGGCCCTTGACCTGCCAGCGACAGACGCCCGTCGAAGTAATGCTTGTGATCGCAACATTTAGATAGATACGACTGAGGATGCGGATTTCACCAGATATGACTTGTCAAGACAATTAAATTCAGCTTGGTCAGAGGACTGTTTACATAGTTGCCACGTGACCGTTGTCACGGTGGAACAGTTCCCTCAAGTTGTTGACAGAAAAATGTGGTTCGGATTTCGGAACAGTATTCGATAATTGTTATATTGAGTACAATCTGCATCAACCGACAGGTTTATTTTTGTTAAGCACCGTGAACGGTAAAGGTGGCCGCGTACAGCACAAGAGATGGGAAGGCTACATTATATACACGTTGTGTGTAGGGGAAATTGTCTACTACAGTATTGCATATAGAGAATTGAATGAATAGTGTGTATGAATAACCAGATATAACCACATATATAACTAAGTACACATTACTGGATTAGAGGTCAAAACATCCATCGCACCACAGCACTGTCTTTGAACGTGAATCATCACTAGGATCACTACATCGGGCTTCACACAGCGGATGCACCCTTTTCCATCAATGTTACATTGCTCAATATAAAATGGCCTAGTTGGGCTTGACTACAAATGCCACAGGATATTTGCGTGAAAAAGAATAGCAAGAGATGTGGGGAGGTCGACGTCACCTGGAGGTACTGCAATACCAGGGACATCTGTGCCTTGGGATGACTGCAAGCAGCCAAAGCCCAGGGCCAGATCCAAAAATTGGAGTGACAGGAATGCACAGTTCAATGAACTGGCTCAAAGCTGTCACTTTGAAGAACAGATACTACACTTGATCTTAGCCAAAAGGCCTGAGAAGGTGAGGACCCAGGAAGCTTCCCAGGCCGCTTTTATACTGAATTCGGTACTTGCTTCGCGCGTAGTTGTGACTAGAAAAAGCAGTTCAATTCACCTGTCTGATTGGCCCAAATTCTTCCATTCGCGTAATTGCCCACGACTGCAATTCCCAACTCATGTCCTCATTTCATGGCATTTCACCATTGGAATCATCATCGGTTCTTGATGCTACACATATTCATTGATATTGCATTAAAAGCTGACATCAGTCTGACATCAGAGACTATAAGTAAAACCGGATACTTGTAACTTTGCCAAAGAATATCCTGATCTGTCATATATTTTAGCCAAAGTAATAGAATAGCAGCCCGTCTTCCTTTGATTTCCAAAGATTCTCTATATATCATCATCTCTTTCCTCCCAATTTGCCTGGTCTGCTTCGTACACATCTGCAATATAAAGACCTGTCACTAACTTTGACAAGACCTACCGACCGTTCAGAGGACATCCCAAACAGAACACCATACACTGAATCTAACATTAATTTAAATCGCCTTTACATTTCACAGACTTCTACCTGTGTATTCGTGTGTTTTCTAAGGGTAGTGTCATGAGTTATAAATCGTAAAATAAGTCAATAGGCGTCGGTCTCGAGTAGAGTATCCCCGCCTGTCATTCCAAATATGCACCCTTGACAGTACATATGGATAGACTGACCGCGGGAGACCGGGGTTCAATTCCCCGCTCGAGAGTTTATGCTTTTTTACTGTGGAAGTAAGTAAAGTTCATCTGATATAAGTGGTTTTTCGACTCGTTTTGTTTCTGTCGCGTTAGTCTGTGTCATGGGGTAGTCAATAATTTCTAAACGATTTATATGTAAATGATTCTTTCTTTTTGTCTGGACTCTTGTTGCGTGAACTTATAAATTAAGTTGCAATGGGCAATTTCTTTGCAGATTGTGAACCTTGGGCGTTCATCGTTCACAGTCAAGTGAAACTGGCTGCCACAACCCGAGAGAACTAAAGTTAGAAAATTTGGTTCAACAATTATGTGGCAAAATGTATATTCAAACTCGTGTCTATCTCAATGATAACGAACAATCCATTTATTCACCAATACAAGCAGTCTCAATTCACTTTGGGCAACCAAAACGTATTGATCATCTACTGATTCACGGATGCAAAATATTCTTTGCTCTTCACCGGATCTCCCTTCATAGTCTTATCTCCTTTGCGCCAATTTGCAGGACAAACTTCGCCGTGTTTATCGGCAAACTGGTAAGCTTCTACAAGTCTGAGAGCTTCATCGACGTTACGGCCAACTGCAGTATCATTGATGGTGATCTGCCGAAGGTTAGAGGCCTGATCAATTATGAAGAGACCTCTGTATTTCGTTTTGGATTATATAGGAACATAAAAGTTAGGCAACAATCCGAGCAGTAAGAGCACCAACACAATTTATCAAGTACCTCAAAGAAAATTTCTCGTCTTTCAATACACCATAGTCACGAGATATGTTCTTAGTAAGGTCGGAGACTTTAAACGTTAAAAGCAACATTAACTATACGGAAGTGCAACCTACAGTGCAGAGAATTCTGAATCGAAATTCTTACCCAAAGGGACTTTCATGGATCCCAAACCACCTGTTTTGAATTAGCCAGCTATTGTCAGTATCGCATCCGATACAGGTGTAAACAAATGATTTTGGTACCTTGTTTTCTCGGGACCTGAGTCCAGGCAAGATGGGAATGCTCAGAGTCAACACTGATGGCTAAAACTTCTGCATTGAGCTTTCTGAAATCTTCTAAACGGTCGTTGAACGAGATGATTTCTGTAGGGCAAACAAAAGTGCTAGAATAATTTTATGGGTTGTTAGAGGGGGATCAGTGATCGGCAAGGTGTCTTGGTTCGGATGGCAGTAAATATAAGAGAATAGATGTACGAGATAAGACAACTTACAAATCCAATGGGTAGAACAACAAGACTACATATTTGCCTTTGTAATCCTTTAAATCGACGGTCTTGAACTTTCCATCGACAACGGCTTGAGCTGTGAATTGGGGTGCCGGCTTTCCAATGAAGGCTAAGAAAGGGGGACAGAAAGGCAGCTGTTTTAGACATACTTTATTTAAAGAGAGAAGATAGCAACACCGATACCAACCCTTGGACAAGAGAGAGGAGGAAGCTGAAAAGGGACGGCAGATGTTGAGCGGTCCGAGGGAGGCGGGCGAGGGACGACGGAGGGCGGAAGTGCGGACAGCGGCGGAGAGCAAGCGGAGGGAAGACATGGTTGTGTCGAGAATATGCTCTTGTCTACTTGTGGTGTGGTTGTGGTTGTGGATACAAGATGTAGTTCAAGCAAAGAGAGGGGAATGTCTCTGTTGCTCAGTGGAGAGGGAATCCCCGAAGGAACGCGCGCATTCCCTTTACGAACTGATAACATCCACAGACACTTTGATTAACATATGGTAACACTAGACATTGAAAACAGGAGAGACAGACAGTCCATCTTTTGATTTTGCGTATCCAACATTCATAGTCTATCGATCTCATACGACTTCTCAATGTGCCCATGACAACATCCTTCTTGGAGCAGTCTAATGTGCCCATTCCTACCGTTACTATAGTGACAGGATAAAAAGTGAATAGTATAATATATATTTGTTAATACACTTCTATTAAATAGTAATAAGTAATCGGGATAGATGAATCGCCAGAGAATGCTGCAGTCCGGTGGTTGCCCGCACAATCCGAGCCATGGCAAGGCCCGCTCTCACCGGTTGCTAAATCAGAACATCTTTGAAATATACCATCTACATACATTCTGCTATACATATGACCGGCATCTAATTTATTGAATGTCTTATTGCATTTCTTTTAATCATTCTATTGTCGTCGTCAGTTTGCTCCATCATCCTATATCATGTCGAGCTCAATTCTCAAGTGGATGGGCATGGTAATCACGACTTATCTATCGTAGTTGGTTTGAGCTTTAAATTCCGGGCCTTTTATCCCAGATACTTGAATGTTAAATAGATTAGCTTTTTAATAATGATGTCTACTCACACCTATTTTGGTTATCTTCTTTGCCAAATCTAGAGCGGTAGCTCGTCGAAAGCTTCCAACATCCAGACACCTAACCTCAGTGATTTGGAAGGATCAGAAAAGTTATTTGGATTTGAGAATGTAAGTTTATTGCCGCCGATTGCCTCTAAGTGTCTACAATAATCTTTTGGTTTTTCATTGTTAATCACGAATATTGAAACTAATGTCTTGATTTATCTCGTATCTTCCTGTTTTGTTTATTTTGATTATTTTCTTTTTATTTGCATTATAGTTTGGCAATACATGGTATGACTTTCCATAACTTATCGTACTGCTTTTATGTGATGGCTAATACGTTGTGGTTGGATGAATGTTTACGTTATAGTTACTGTAATTCAGTTTTACAAGCGCTCTACTTTTGTAAACCGTTTCGAGAATGTGTTCAAAATTATCCTTACCTCACCCTCCTGTCCGAATTAGCACCATCTTCATTCGGTCTTAAACCGGTAGAAAGTTCAGGAATATTACAATCCATCGCTTCCTCTCAGCCATCAGCATCAACACAAGACGAGTCATCCCCTTCGTCCCAATCTAAACCAAACTCAAAAGACAGCAGTAAAAGTCCAATGACGAGATCAAATTCGAGTCCAGCGCTATTAAGAAAGCGAACCACATCGACTTCATTTATACCTTCTTTTTCAAGTTCCGCAAAAACGTCACCGACGATGTCAAGGAAAAATACAAGCGATAGTGCTGCATCTACGTCAGCTTCGGCTGCTAAATCTCCTGGATCGACCACTCCGCCGGTTGTTTTGCCCAATCCAGAAGATGATTCATTATTAACCAGTTTGAAGGACTTATTTATAAAAATCACGAGCCAGAAGAAACGGACAGGAGTCATCGGGCCGACAGGATTTGTACAGAAAGTGAAAAGGGAAAACAGTGCGTATCTCACCGGCTACATTGGGATCAACCATCCCATTCAATGAATCATGCAGAGAATTGACATGCTTGAAATCAATTTCATTCTTGTAGTACTGTTTCGATCAACACAGCAGCAAGACGCCCACGAATTCCTCAATTTCATATTAAACTCCTTGGCAGAAACCCTACAGAAACTAAAGCAATCTCAACCAAACCCGCTCTCCCCATCATCTCCACCATCGCATCCTTCAGCCTCCCAAACTCAACCCGAAACGTCCAGCTCATCTAACACGCCACCTAAAACCTGGATCCATGAACTTTTTGAAGGGGAATTAACGAACGAAACAAGATGTTTGACCTGTGAAACTGTCACCAAAAAGTCCGAATCATTTCTAGATTTGAGTATCGATATTGAGCCGAACTCCAGTGTATCTTCGTGTCTTAGAAATTTCTCCAAAAGTGAAGTTTTATGTTGGAAGAATAAATTCTGGTGTGACAATTGTGCAGGATTACAAGAGGCAGAGAAAATGTACAGTCTCTTTCATCTGCCTCTTTTCAAAGTTTTAAATCATTGGTTGGCGTGTTCTTACATTCTCTCAATTCGTCATGTTCAGGATGAAAATACGAAAATTACCTCCGATTCTGGCGCTCCATCTTAAACGATTCAAATATCAAGAGCGATTGCAAAAATATGTTAAATTAATGTACAGAGTTGTCTTTCCCTTTGAATTGAAATTGTTCAATACGGTTTGTCGTTTTTGTTCCATTTAAATTTAGATATCAGTTGGGACTAAATCATTTTATTTTTCGTTGTATGTTGGTCATCTGTGATGAAAATGAAACGGTAAAATAGAGCGATGATGCTGAGAACCCGGATAGAGAATATCAACTGTTTGCTATTGTAGTTCATATTGGAAGGTAATTATATCAACAAAGTTCCACCAATATTAGCTGGTTGTCTACCAGTTGGTTTTTTGCTCAGTTATTGACTATTTGTGACTTTCTGTACGATCGTTGAATAGTAATCCGAATCACGGACATTACATTGCGATCATACGGGTCGGTGATTATTGGTTACAGTTTGACGATGATTCGGTCGAGGTATATGACGACTATCTCTCGTCCTTATACTGAGCGCTTCGGTCTCTGAACTTACAATATCTTGATTTCTCATCGTACATCAAAAAGCTAATCACAGAAGCAGATATTACAAAGTACTACGGCGACTCCTCGCCGTCTTCGCCAGCAAATGGGTATATACTATTTTACCAAGCCCGCGATATCGGTGTGACAAGTTTAAGCAAGCGATGGCAAAGTCCGTTGAGTCCAGTCGGGAGCTCATCAAATTTAGGTTACTTTGGGCGTCATCCCGAGGGAACGGTGAATGGAGATGATAAAGAGAACGAGAAAGAAAATGTAAAACAGAAGAAAAACGAAGGAGGACCCGACGGTAAGAAAAAGAAAGATGAGGATAAAGAAAATAGTAAAAATTGGGGGATGGAGAGTATAAATGTGAATGGAGTCGGAATGGTTGAAAGTGAAGTTTAAAAGTGTACAATTTAATTGACGAACGAGTTATTTCTGTTCATGTTTACGATAACCCAGAGAATAAAGATTGAAACATGTAGAATTGATATCGACGAATTTTTGCTGAATCAAATTGAAGATAGCTGGAAATATCCTCTCAACCACACTGTCTGATGCGACGTGAACAGCGACGCTCAAGTTGTTAACCAAATCTCTCCAAGTCCTTATCCGTCGTCTATCTAACTACTTATTATATTCAAAATGGGAAAGCAAAAGCCTGCAAAAAAAGGTATTTTCAACCCGGCTTAACTGTCGAGTCTATATATCTAACTTTCACTCTTCCCTTGACTTTCAACACCTCTGGCCTCGTCCATTCTAAAATTCTTAACGAATTAGGCGGAGACGAATCAAGTGGCAAAGGTGGATCTAAAGGATTGAAAGCTGCTAATAGTATAAAAGTATTATTCCTCTTTTACTGTTTATATTCATGGTTCTCTTCGAAGTTGGTCTGGTTTATAATTTTCGATCATGTGCAGTGGATTTTTGGTTTGGTTATTTGAAGAATATCATTCATTACGACGGCTACTTTAACTGCTCTCTTGTTTTCATCAAAATCTCAAAATCACCGCCTTCTATCATGAATTTTAATCTCACAACCTTACGATATCTGAATTGATTCGCATCAAATTCAATTCCTTCGTATCCATCATGTCCCGCTCTGCCTTGGTCGTCTACACCCATAGGTTCGACATATCCTCTGCGAGAAACATTCTAAAATCATGGAAGCTATGTCTAAACTTAAAGAAGATAAAATATCATTTGATAAAGTTGCGGAACAGTATAGCGAAGATAAAGCGAGACAGGGGGGCAGTTTAGGTTGGATGAATAGGGGGAGTATGGTTGGTTTGTATCGTTTCTTTTTTCTGTCGTTTTACATATTTTTGGGCGTTTCATTACCATTAGTTGAGAGTCAAGTTATATTCAAATATGGAATTCGGAAGAATGGATTTAGTCCTGGAGTCAGGCTAAAACAGCATTCATAATTGAATTTGTAGTTCGTTATTTTTTGACGATCGTGGATCAACTTTTCAACTAACTTTACGTTTGTACTTTCTTTTTCAATAAAACGTAGGTGCGTTTCAAGACGCCGCTTTCCAATGTAAGTTATCTATCTCCCTCGCCTCTGTTCCTTTTTTCCTTGACTTTCCAACTCGAGTCATGATGTTGTTGTAACTCGACTCACTTTTTATTATTGATAGTACAACCGAGTACAGTCGGAAATCCGATATTCACTGATCCTCCCGTGAAAACAAACTTTGGGTATCACATTATCATGGTATTAATTCACTCTTGTTTTTTATAATACCATTTATTCTTTATACTCTATTTCTGGATTTGTTTCAATTCCTTTAGTCCTTTTCAGAGTGTTGACTAAAATTTTGATTATTCAATATTAGGTCGAAGATCGAAAGTAGACAGGCATATAGCAAAGTTGGGTGATGAAGCGGGATGGTCACTTACTTTAGTCGCCTCTATTTCGTGATCGTTAAAAATACATCAGGTGTAGGTTATGTAGTTGATTATGTGAGCATTTTGTATTATGCAATCGAATATCGTTTAGTGCAGTGTAATAAAGACATAATTATCCAAAAGGAACATTGGAACTCGTAAGTTTGTCAACTAACCGGACTCTACTTTATTAGTTGTAAAAATAGTGAAGATGACAATCTGAGAATTAGGCACTCTGCTTCTATTCAAAAAAATGATAAAACAAAATCAAATCACTCAAAGTCTTTCCCGTACACATTTTTCACAGTATACATTTTACACACAGATTTTGGGTCAATTTCGGGTAAATTTGAATTCACTCCACTAGCGTAAACCGGTTTCACTTTATACATATTCACATTTGAAATGTCAACAACCGATTTCTTCTCTTGCCCTTTCTTTGAGTGAACACCATTTGACATTGGCTTTTTCACATTGTTTTTCTTGGACGGCATTGGGGTCGATTTTTTTCCGTCACCGTTAGCTTTTGTGGTTACTTTCTTGTCGGTAGGGTTATTCGAGGCTTTGGAGGCTAAGGATGCAACTTTGCCGTCTGGAATATAGATTAAATGAACGACTGGGGACTCTGGAGAGTAGGCTTTGTCGATGATGTAGTACCCGCGTCGTTCAAGTTGAATGATAGTGGAGACTGGGTGACTGGTTAAATTGTAGTCACCAATTGCAGGAGTCTGGACATGATTTTATACTGTTAGTGTTTACAAAAAAATGAATGAAATATACAATTAAATTAAATTGGTGTTACCTTAAATTCCGTAACTGGCGTCAAGCAGTCTTCGAAAGAATCATCCTCTTCTAATTTCTTCTTTGTGATTAAATAATCATAATCGTGCAACATCACTTGACAGACAATATCGTCTTTCTTACTTCCATTAGGGTCGGCCAACCAAGTTAATTTTTTCTTTGTTTTCTTGAAGTCACCTTGTAAATTAAGCACAACGCTAACAGCTTTGACTTTTCCAGCGGCATCCTTTTCGATCGATTTTACAATCATATTACCCCAGTCCATCATTGTGATTTCTTCATTATCTTCTAGCTCATTCGCATCTTCGGAAGCAATCAAAATACGGTTTGAATAGACAGACTTTTTCATTCCGACAGCAGGGTTCTTTTTGTGTGCGGCGACCTCCTTGACTTGCACTTCTGCCGGTCCATCTTGAATGGTTACTGGAACTACGGCATCGCGATTAAGAGCTGTATGTCTCGGGGCGATAGGGTCGATGATTTTTTTGTTGAGAGCCCACAATTTATCCCATTCGTAAAGAACCGTGTTGGTCGATGCGCCTTGAATAAGGATATACTGCTTCAAGGCTTCGATGGTGAGGCCGCGACGAAGGATGCCTCGTACAGTAGGGAATCTGGGATCGTCCCATCCGGTGACGTGACCGTTATCGACGAACCATTGCAGTTTGCGTTTGGAAAGGAGTGTGTAAACGAAGTTCATGCGACTGTTGCCGAGATAAGTGGATTAATTACAAGCATAAGGAAAGCAACTAACAGAGATCACACTTTGTACCTATAATCCCAAATATGAACTTCACGAAGGCCAAGTCTTTCTAAAACCCATTGGTATTGAGGATTGCGATCGTGGTATTCGTTTGTACGAAGGGCGTGCGTCACTCCTTCAATCGAATCAACAATAGGACAAGCAAAATCGTAGGTAGGATATATTTTGTATTTGGTTCTGCAACATGGAAACCCGTCAGCTGAATAAGTCGAGATGCCAGCAGCGGCAAATTAGGATCCATACCCTGTTCGGTGATGCGGAAGCAAATTGCATCTGAAGAATACTGGATCACGGAGAGCTTTGTTTTTGGAGTCAACGGACATCTTTGCTCGCAAACAACATTTGAGTCCCTAAAATGTTTTCACTAATCAGCTGCCAAGGTTTCGGCAAATGAAAAACCAACAATCTAAACTTACAAATTCGGTCGCCTTTTTCATTTCTTCCCACCGTTTGAAGTTCTCTTCAACAGAAAGGTCACGATTCCTTGAAGCAATACCGTCCATACGTTGGGCCCGCATCTAACACCAATATGAAAGAGTTAAAAATCATACATAGATAGCAGACTTCGTATTTCATGCATACAGTTTCTTGATCAGTATCATCGATGTAACCGTCACCTTGCTTCAACAATTGCTCTGCATATTTAATCATTAGATCAAAATAATCGCTGGTGTGAGTCACCCTGTCGGCTTTCACGCCGATCAAAGCTAAATCTTCCTTGATAGAATCTTCGAATTCAACTTTCTCCTTGGAAGGATTAGTATCATCGAATCGAACGATTAGCTTTCCTTTGTAGGCTTCTGCGAAGTACTGGTTTAACAGAGCAGCCTTAGTATGACCGATGTGAAGATAACCACTGGGCTCAGGAGGGAAGCGTGTGACAACTTCACCCATTTTGGCATTGGTAAGGGCGAGGGCGAAATTGCCTTGATCTTTCTTGGCCTACGGATGTTCGCAATGAATAATCAGAAATCCAAAACTGTGCCAAAGTTATGGCGAGGTTAAAAATCCACCTTGTTAATTGCATCGATTTGTTTATACAAGACAGCGATACTCTCCTCTACTAAGTGCTGAGAGCCGATAAATTTGTACCATCTTAACATGTTGATGAATTGGCTATCGGCTCCTTTCATAGACTTTTGAAAAATCGGTGAGGCTACATAGAAATAAGAGCCACGTTATTATCAATAAATGAAAATGGAATAGGTAACAGAGTGGACCGGATGAGATCCAAACCTCTAAGAGCACCCCAGACAGCCAAATCGGCTGCAGTCACTTTGTAGCCGACCAGAAACGTTCTTAGAGTAAGATGATGATCCAAGTCATGTAACGCAGAATTCAGAACGTTGAAGTCTGTTGATGACAGCAACGACGACGAGTCGATCCACGAGTCAATCAGAGTCGATTCTAAAATATTGGATCCGTACAACGGGACGGATGAATCGAGGCGACAGCAGTATCGAATGATTGAGTTAACATTCGTGAGAATGACACTAAATAAAATAAAAATTCAGATCAGGTCGGACACAATATTAGATCCATGGAAGAGCAGCCGTATATATTCATTAATCAAAGAATTACCCTTCGTCCGTCTTTAAGGATACAACTAAAGCATTTTTATCAGCTGGTTCAAACCAGTCTATATCAATTTTCTTTTGAGTGTTAGAGTTAATATACTGCACCACGAGCAAGGGCCCTGACATCGATACAATACAATTTTGGGCAAGTTAGAATGGCGCGGTCGAGAAGACTAGACAAACAAAAAAGAAGATACCGTATGCCGGGAGAGTTGGCTTTGCGGGGACACGCAGGACTGTCATCAGGAAAGATGGATGGAGATGAGGATGACGGAAGAGTGGATTTTATAAATTTTGTTCTGAGGCACGCCGTGACTCATGGCGGGTAACTTTTTTGTTTACCGGTGATCATGGTGGGACAACTCGGGCCGTGGGACAGGACAGTGGGATTTTACATGATCGAGTATCATTACGTTGGGCTCATTAAAGACACAGTATGAAGAGGATTAGTTGCAGCTGAGGAACATCTATGATTAAATTCTGTGGTCGTATACCCTCGCAAATTGTATGTGATCCGTCTCTATCTTGCCTGTCATACTACTTATGCCCGCTGGCTATCTAAATGTCTGTTCAAATTTTCTTATTTCTTATATTAGCTTACGTTCTGACCGAAGTCGTTCTATGATAATAGTTATTGAAGTATTTCCATTGCACAAATGCCTAGTCGACCGCCTCGTCCTTCAGGTTACGGTCACCATAGGCCTTTGATGCCGAATCCAAGAGCAGCTGGACAATATCGATATCCGCCATATTCCTCTCCACATCCACATTATCCTTGGCAGAATTCACGCCCAGCTTTCTACCCTCATTATAATAGCGTTCGACCGAGTATTTCCCAGCCCGGACTTCAACAGCAACAGCCCCCGCCGAGGCAAATCGTCCAGCATGTTGTACCACCCTCGGCCCCACAAAGTTTAGCCACTACAGCGACAATTGAAGAAATCGATGATGAATGCGCTGAATGCACTCAGTACCGCGATTGTATCTGTTATGCTATTGGTATAATACCAGAACTTCCCCCGGTTAAGGGTGACATGGCCCAAATTCTCGAAATATGTGAAGATTTGAGAAAGAGAATTCAACAGGCCGAGAGGTCTGAAATTGCTAAAGACGCTATGGAAAAGGAGAAGGCAGCGGCGCTGGATTTGAAGGAGAGGGAAATTGAGAAATGGAAACGCACTGCAAATGGGCATGAAGAGTTAGCCAAGGTTAAGGATACCGAAATCAAAAGACTGAAAGTTGAATTGACTGCAAAGTTGCAATCCATCAATGACCATCAAAATTTAACCAAAGATTTTAGATCTGAAAAGATAAAGATGGAGGAAGAATTCAAAAGTTTGAGTGCACGAAAGGAAACCGAAATTCACGATCTAAAAACAAAAGTCGCAAATGCCCACCGCCAAATAGTGCTCTTAAATAGTGACGTGGCAGCCAAAAATCATCAAATATCTCAAAGGATAACTTACGATCGATACAAAGCTGATATGGACCGTCTCAATCTGGAATTGGAAAAAAGGAAATCCGATTTGGCCTCATCTGAGCGTACATTACAGCTTCAAACCAGTAGCTACAGTGCTATAGAGGATATGCTGAAGTCAGTCGTAGGAAATTTGGAAAATGTAGAGAATATGCTGGAAATACCCAAAGATACTTCTACTTCGATACCCTCCTCGATCGGTCAATCGATTCAGACATTTAATTACCGACTCGATGGTGTCCGAACTAATCTCGAACCGATTATTCAATTTCGACAAGCACTCAACGCTTTGGCGGCATCTGATTTCTCTCAGGAAACGATTTCACAATTCCTTGATTCGCTGAAAGATCACTTGGATTCTAACGCCGACGTCAGTTCGTCAACTCCTTCCGTTCATAAGTACTTTCAAATACTGAATACGCTTCTTAAACGCCTTGCGGCAAGGGAATCTAAATGTTCTCAATCAGAGTCTGCATTGACTGCTCGAGAAGCTGAAATTGTAGAGCATTACGCTGAAATTGACGCGCGCAATAATCAACTAAATGAAGCTATTGAGCATTTCAAACAACTCCAACAACAATACACTTCTGAACAAAATCAACTAATCGATAATATGATTAACGAATGCAATGCCCGTTTGCTGCAATTCCAGACCTTACGTGATCAAATGGCGAATGATTACGCTGCCGCTCGGAATCAAGTGCTGATGCTACAACAAAACGGAATCAAACAGAAGAAGGTGATAGATCAATTAAAGAAGCATAATCAAGAGTTGGGAACTCGGCAGGTCGCAACTGAAAACGAGCGAGAAGAATTGCATCGCAAAATTGAATTAGGTAATCAGCGGAACCAGCAATTAGTTAATGAAATGGAGAAGCTGAAGAATGAGAATAAAATGCTAAAAACGCTGAACGACGAATGTAACGAAAGATTCGGGAATACTAAGAGTCGAGAGAGTCGAGAAAATAGAACCAAACCGTCTGATGAAACGGAGGAGAGTAACACACGAGTTGCAGGCAATCTCTATGTATGTCTTGCTTATTCCCGTAAATTTTGCGACCTCATATCGAAGGCTAGGACACAGCTTTTTCAAAGAATTCGAGCTTGTTTTAATCATTATAAATTCAACTAGGAGCGATCTACAGCAAATGCTGTCCAGCACCTGTCATCAACCTCAACTTCTGTTCAACCGTTCCCTAGTAAAAACGTTTCGCAATCCGCCCGACCTGGATCCGTCTCCTCCAGAAGCACATCCTCGAATTTGAATATCATAAAATCCAGTGTTCCCACCTCACCTTCCATCACTGAACCCATCAAACAATCAGCAGTCTCCGTTCCAGGATCTACTGACGCCATGGACATCGACACTGACAATGGCCATCATTTGATCGAGTCATCTACCCCATCCACTCAGGCCGTCGGAAGTGGAACAGAACGGATAGCAGAACAAGTTGACACTCAGAGTCATTCGCGAACGTCCAACTCTACAGCACGACCATCGGCACAATCAGAGCGGTTGCCTAACTTGTCTGTTGCTTCTACAATGCACATTCCAACCGAAGCGACTTCAAAGCCTGATCACTTACGTCGTAACACCTCATCGTCGACCGAGGATCATTCAAACGCCCAGGTAGGACCGATGAATCGGCATCACTCCACAGATCTCAGTGCCATCACAAATAAAGACAATCGGGCGGAAACAACTAAATTAAACGTGATGAAGGTAGCTTTTGATGTCGTTCAAATTATCATTGCTTGGCTCCTGTTGATAGCAGGAACTAACATTAACTCGATTGCCAGAAAACGACTGATAATGTTGAACAGAATGAATCGACATTAACTACAGAAAGCAACAAAAAGAGGAGGCAGAAATCAAAGAAAAAGAAAAATACTGCAACTGAACAGCCCATACCGAAGAATGTAACACGAAATGTACTTTGTTCTAGCGGGTTCCTCTGTACCTTTTGCTTTCGGACACTGATCAACTGAAATCTCTGTCGATAGGCGGATTATCCATCGTCTTTACAGGATCCTTCAGGTGACGCCCAAGAGGTCGAAGACAGTGAACTGCAGACAGATAATATGGTTTCGTTTTTTCCTGAATTGACCGTTCCATGTTAAATTATTAACTGTTGTCATTCGCAGAGCAACGCTGAAACGGCAGCCAATTCCAGTGTCATCGGTTCGAGAAGAGCCGCTAAATCGGCAAATTTGAAAAGATCTTCAAGCCAAAAAGGTTTTGCTGCTCCTTCAACTTCAACTGTGCATGATTCAAATCACAGTCACTTATCCGGTGTTACTATCGCAAAATTAGGCTCTTTAGTTCAAACAGGTATAAATGGGAATACCGCCCTTGAGGAAGTAAGAACATCCATCGTGAAGAGCAGCCCCAACGAATCACCTTCGAAAGAGGGTGTTCCCTCAACTGGCGGCGAAGCTGCGACTGACAAGCGGAATAGCACAAGGAAACGTAAAAGTAAAACTGTAGCCGAAAGTCTCATCTCCGCTAGCATCACTGCCCTCTCCCAAGCAGACGAAAAACCAACACGGCCTTCGCAAGGTCAAAAGCGAAACGAAAGGTCGGGCAGCCGAGCATCGTCTGCTTCGACGAACGACGTGGTTGATCTTACTGTAGATAGCGATGATGATGATTTCGTAGAGAAGGAGACTTCGAAAAAAATCACATCAAGTCAGAAGGGTAAAAGTCGTTCTGCCATCTCTGACGCTTTCAGCCTTGAACTCGCTGCGAATAGTAGCGCTTCAAAGAAATCACACTCTAGTTCAACGACCCCATCTAGTTTGAAGACGTCTACAATTTCAAAGGCTGCAACCAAAGAATCTACGATGTCATATAGCCAACCATTTGCTTCGTCAAAACCTCGGATCACTTCTACAGCCGCATTAGTGGGACAACCCGTTTCATCCCCGGAATCGTCATCTGATGATCTGCAGGAAATTCTTTCTCTCGATGATTTGATGAAAAAGAGGCCGCCAATGAAGTTTAGATCCAAGTCTTCGAATAATGTAAAGAGTGAATCGGGAGTATCGACAAAGAATTCGAAATTGACTGGAGAAGCAGGAGGAGTAGAAGCAATTCTCTCTGACAACCCTGCTCGAGCGGATATGGAGAGAATCACCTCAACGCCATTGATGTCTCAACAATCTCGCAAGACTACAACTACACATAACGACATCAAAAAAACAGGAACAGTGCAGGAATCGATCGCAGACGAAACCATTTCCTCGTCATTCGGAATTCCACAATCTTCGCCAGCTGTTACTGTAGCCTCGGCGACTAAAGGCGGAAGTGACATCTTGAGCAAATCTCAGTCATCTTTTCGAATGAACTCCACGTCACCGCTGTCATCAATTACCAAATTGCAGAGAAGCTCAAACTCGTCTATGAGTCAGCCGAATCCGGTTGTCCCGGCACGACGACCACGGGAGGTCTCCAGAGAGCGAAATCCAGAAGAAAAGAAAACGAAGAAACGACAAATGCCGGACGTTGAAGATTTCATGGAAGATTTTGATTGCTATAATGATTGATCTGATGTTGCTTCTTCAGTCGGACGAAGCTGCAGGAGATATCAGAAACCATGATTGTAAATTTCACCAGTTCAGTCATCTGTATAATTAAAATGTAGTTTGTATCCAGTTAAACATTCCAGTCATACCCTCGTTGCTTATTATGGTGGACAGAGCGTAGTTAAATATGGATATAGTGTCTATTGTATATAGAATTTGGAATGGATGATTCTTCGTACATTAACAAGTACAGTAGAGTCAATCATGTGTATGTACCTAGAAACAAGGCAGATCTTCATAGTTTCGACTGAAGCGAAATTGTCATGAATTAGAACTGAACGAAATCACATTGCGCGGCAACTTTTCATGATTGGAATAATGCAGCGCGGATTTTAAAATGTGTATTTTAAACCTCGCACACATGCTCTTCATCCTCCGCCTCCAATTACCGAAGGTCTGGAAGCTGTCACCGGCCCTTTTGTATGCTCGGACTCCATACATCAATCTTGATAAGTGATGAGCCGTCTCATGTCATTCATAATGAGGCAAGAAATGAGGAACAATGGATTTAAATTTTGCCTCGTCCCGGACTGGGATGAATTTTATTCTCAGATTATCACCTTTCACATACAATTGGGAGTTGTAACGGTGGCTCTGCATTCGTACTTAAAAATGTGCAATCACAGAGGGAAAAATTCTTAGCGGGTGACTGATTTGTAGTTAGTACTCATTCGACGCTCTTCAGTTAGATTTCACGGCAATAACGAGCCTTCGTTGTACATTCCTTCAAATCAAAGTTGATGATTGCTTCAGATGGAGCACAACAAGGTGATATACAGTCATTTTCGGTGAATTCATATCTTGCCATAGCATGAAACCGAATATGACGTGGACATACTCATGATAATATTTCTGCAGTAATCGATTCTGCTATTTCGTCGTTAGATTTATTTGTATCATAGTTTCGAGATTTTCTGATGGCTAAACCAAAAAACGACAACATACAATTACTTAAAATACCATTCCTAGTACGTCTAAATATATATGCAAGTATCAGAATTATAATTATTCTACCACTCCATTTGTTTCAACATTATTTAAGTAATTCATCATGAAAGTGCTACTTAACAATTTATCTCTAATTCCTCTGAGAACAATATAGAAGAGATGGGTCACCCCATGATTTAAACACCCGATTTATGAAGATCCGGATTTGATTTGGAAAGTTCAACGCTACTCTGTAATTTGAGGGCACTTGCGCCTTTAACGGCATTTGTTTGGGGAGTTTGATGGGACACGCGGGTGCTGTTTCCGGTCGGGTTAATGCCCTCTGGATACAGAATTTGCATCATCACGAGAAACTACATGCCGAATACAGCGGATAAAGAGTCTTAGCAATCACATAAAAAATTCTGCAAAATGAAAACCACTTACCACACCAGTGGATCCAGTGGAATACAATTTAATGCAGATATCCAACCAAATTTTGTTTGAATTGAATGATTTCGTTGTCAATGCATCGACATTGATTGAAGCAATACCTGTGTAACTATGTTAGCAAATCCAAAAGAAGAAACAGCTTCTAACTATGGAATTATATTTACCGATCAAGTCCACAATATTCCAAAATATCAAATAAATGTTACAACGCATGTGATGCTTCAAAATAGCAACACCAGAAAATCCATATGCCGATTCTTGAATAGAGCGTCTGAGGCGTAGATGAACCACCGTACTCAAAATGGCAATCATTAATGTTTCAAAATGGTACAAGAACTGTGGGGCTATGGTGCTGAGAAGTTTATTCGAAACAAACGAATATTGAAGTAGCCTTGGAGTTACAACGTCAGGATTAGGTCTAGAAAGAGTGCATTTTATGTATGGGACAACTTACGGATACAAGCACACGCTGATTATTGCCCAAATGGAGCACAATTTGGATTCGCGACTCGTGACAAAAGCCTTTTTGATTCCAATTTGTGTGCCTTTAATGATATCATAATTAATAACTAAAATGCTTTTACAACTGCCAGGAAGAGAAACTTACCAGTGTGAGACCAAAATGCAATAAGCAGGAACGCCGCAGTGCTCTTAGTGCAAAACACTACACTCAATAATCTAAAAAAGCATTCATCCAACTCTTGCGTGAGGACGGCTAGGAAAGGCTGGTTAACAAACTGATCGCCACTTACGTGTTTGAGACATCCAAAAGAATCTTGTTGTCCGCAGAATAATCCTTTCCTTCTTTCGTAATACATTTTTGAGTAGCTGCAACATAAAAGAATCCTTCGGCATATTTCATCTTGGTGCAGATGATATCGTAGATGACATGAGTCAGGCACGATAGAATGATTAGATAGGTAATGATAAGTCGCAATGGGGCTGTCCCTTGGCGCGGGTTCAAGAGGAAGCGACCTAAAGGCACGGGATTGAGAATTGATAACCCTTCTGTGCCATAAATGCGGAGTAAAATCCAGCAAAGGGCAATAAAATTAATGATGCCTCTCTCCATGTAGCTGAAATCTGACATATGAGTCATGGTGCAATGCTTTTGAATATCGTTTTGTGAATGGGTTGATATTGGTGCACTCGGGTGAATCAAAAAAGGCCTGAAGAAAAATCGTGTGAAAATTTCGTGTGGAGAAAAGCTGGGTGGAAGACACTAGGACAGTCGGAATTGGGAAAACTTGGAGAAACGACGGTCTTTTATTTCGGCCGTTACCGTATTTGTCGTACTCATGGCACAACGCGGACAAAATCCAAAAATATGACAGACGGGTTGATCAGCCTGGCAAGTATTTCAAAATACCCTAGCAAATTAGTGCCGAATTACAGGAGATGGAACGGGAAACATGCTCCGGACTCGACGAATGAGTTAACCCAGCCCGCCCAGGTTAACCCCTGAGACCTGAGTTCCCGAATCCCGACCTGTTGATGTTCGGGTGAACAGTGACCACTCCATAGCTGGGGTACAGCTGGATTTGGGAGAAACTCCGATTATGCCGAATTCCGACCGCTGATATACTCATGAGTAACTGAGTTAAGCAGAAGCGTATTCAGTGCGCTTTGCATTCACAAGATTTATAATCTCTCTTTTGCAACATTACCTTTTCAGATAGAAAGATATAGTATATGTCATCTGTCCACACAGGCATTCTGTTGATAGAGAGATATAGAATATAATATGGACATGTCATTGGTCCTCACACATATTGTTGCATTTTTTTACGTTAATATGATTAGAGAAAGGAATTTCGGGAGTCGCCGAGTATGTACAAACTAAGACGAAGTAGGATATTCAACACGCCGCATGCGCGTAATAATATGACGCGTTCAAAAATCAGAAATGAGGAATGTACGTGGACTGATTCATTTCCTCGTACGTTGATGGTCTGTTCATACCATTGCTGTATTATATGAATATGTATGATTGATGTAGCAAACATGTTTTGGACACCTGTTGCAACGTCTGTAAAGATACAATTAGTAGAGCGACTTGCCGCAACACCTTTGGCACAGTTGGGCTTGCACTCAATAACTTACTTTAAACAGCAACTGCACGATACCTGTATCGTTTCCGAGGGTGATAACACATCTCATAAAATTCTTAGCGTTCTGCTTACCATAGCATTTTCTTTCTGCGTCTTAAATAAAGAATAACTGACCCATAAGATATTGACGATCAATTACTATGAACATAATGCAAATGAGAATTCTTGTTGTGTTACTACTGATGCTTTCCATGGGCCAGACATCAAACGGTGAGTAATTCTTAGTTATTATCCTGCAATTTCTTACATTTACTGCGGGGGACAGTCCCGTCGCTCAAACTATATGTTTCGCCTGGCCTGCATTCACTTCGAAGAATTCATAACTTATGACTAATATATTCCCTCCTCTTGACTCTTATTATTTGTTGAACAAAAAATAATGCAAAATTCTTCCGAACATCGCATGCTTGCTGCCGAATTATACAGCCTCTATTATTCTTCGGGAGCGTCAAGTCGATCCTTCTGTCCAAAACTTCACTGAAACTGTCGCTTTGCAACCACCATCTTCTATCCCTGAGCAAGCGGAAGAAGAACCTGAGCCTATTTTTCAAATTGCCACGGAACCTGTTACAACTACAATAACTCCAACGGGAAATGAATTCTTAAGTTCTTCGTTTTCCACGGTTCCAGCCACATTCACTCCCATTTCTACTCCGTCCTTCCTAGATGAAGAGGACGAAATTGATACCGGCAATGATGAAGAAAACGAGAATGAGGGAAACACAGATGAGGAGTCCCTTCCAGAAACATTGTTACCAACGTCTGAACCGACTTTTGAGCCAGAATTAGGGGATTTGAATGGTGGAAAAACAATTAATCCGGATGGTCCTTCCGGGGATCAAAGTCTAAGTGTCGAGTAAGCATTAAATATACTGAACGCATTCTCAATAGTCCCGCCGTATATGGAATGTATAAAACAATGTGTGTAATAAAATTAAGATATTTACTGCATGGATCATCAACAAACCGGAGGACTAGAAGCCAAAAAAAAAGAACGTTCAAGGGAGAAATAACCCAGAGACCTGTTATGCGCGATAACCAAGAAAAAGTCGTATCCATCAGCTTTATTTCATACAATATTTACATAATTCTTCATCAAGCAAGAAATAAATTTTGAATCAAAATTTGCAATATCCCGCAATCAACGTCTCATTTCGGCCAAAATTAACATATAGCAGATAGCTAATACCCCGCATGAGGTACTCCTGAATAACCATGCGGCATCACTTGCTGATGTTGCTGACTCGTACCTGCATTTGGTATGCCTTGTGGATATTGTCCCTGGCTTTGAGGGTGCGCCTGCGCTTGCGGTTGAGTCTGCTGACCTTGAGGTGCCGGAGTTGCATATGAATATCCCGAATACTGAGACTGCGTATCTGATGGAGCTTGACTTTGACCTTGTCCTGACGATGCAGCAATATAAGTCGGAATGGCTGCAACAGCGGTAGAGAGGGGTGGTGATTGCGGTTGTTGACTCTGGTATTGTTGTTGTTGAGGACCTTGAGATTGTGCAGGCTGTTGATAAGCATAGACATTCGGATCGTATGGGTATTGCGGTTGAGGTTGCACTACAGCGGTCTGGGGATAGTGAGCAGGATGCTGTGATTGAGCCATATGAGTGTGGTGATACGGTTGCTGCGCAGGTTGCGGATGACTCTGTTGATAAGGATACACGGGTACTAACAGATAAAATGATGGTTACGTTCTTGTTTGAAAGTATAAAAATTGATGGCGTTTAATATTCACCCTGTTGTTGTCTCTGCTGTTGCGTGGCATGTAAATGGGCCATTGATTGATCCCATAGACGGTGATAAGTTGTCTTTGCTTTCATAAACCTATCATTTATGGCCATCAACCGATCTACAATGGGATTAATAGCGGAGAATTGTTACCAACATGAGGTTAATACTAAAATTTGTGATGGCGGTGGATACCAAACCTTTTTTCTGTGTATTCGCATCCAGTAACTTCACTAACTTTGGTCGTGTCGTGATGACAGTGCTATACAAATTCTGTAACGTGTCATTTTCAGACAAGCTATCTCTACTAGGGTCAATGTTGGACAACATCATCAGTAATTTGTCCACATTCTGAGCTTCTTTCAATACTGCCGCCTCAAGATCGGCGTCTGCGGCAGAAGCGGATACGGGGGTAGTCGGAACGTTGGCCGAAGTACGGTCCTGCAATAATACAACCACCTTACTGGTCAGTTAATCTGTCCAAAACGGAGATCCCCCTTCTCCCAAACATACAAGAAGTTCACCCCAAAATAACAAGTCGAACTTGAACTTACAACATAGTTACTTGGAATCAACCCAGTCTTGCCTCGCAATTCTCCGGTCCACCAGTCCTGGTAATCGTTTTCGATAACATTGATAATATCACCCTTCATAAATCCTAATTCACCTCTATCAATACCAGGGAAATCATATAGCGCGCGTACTTGAAATATCGTCTTTTGCTCTTTCGGCTTTGGTGGGGCTGCTGCTGGTGCCGGCTAAGAATTTTTTAAATCATTCGCGACAGATAGTTGCATAAGTACCATCGATATCGAAGACAGAGAAAGCGAGGATATCTTACCGTTGACTTCGCTGTTGATTTCTTTGCCTCTGCGGCCGAAAGCGACAATGCGATAGCGAGCTCGAGGTCTTCTTGTTCTTTACGTTTCGCCACTTCCGCCTAAACACAAATTACAACATAAAACGGTCAATAGCCGCCTTTTACATTCAAACGTTGCAACTCAAAAACTCACATCGTTCCTATCTTTCTTTGGTTCTGCGGCCGAGGAGGGAAAACTAAAGCCTATGCAAGAGCGATTAGTTTGCATGCATAGCATAGTGAAAACCATGAGCGAAAGTTGAGAGAAGTAAGAAAATATATAAAAGAGAGGAAAACTAAGTACCTTCTGATTTCAACTTGTTATAGGTATCCTCCATGAAGCCTAAGTCCGGATTCTTCCCAAACAACCTTGTCCATTCTTGTACCAATGACAATATCTTATCTCTAACAGTTTGATGAGTATTCTACATTTCATCATTCATCGTTATCGACGGAAACAGTTAGCTTCGGTGTATCTAATATAATCAGACGACATTAAGCGACAAGTACCTTATCATTCAACTTGTTAATTAAAACATTGACAAACGGTCTCGAAGAGACTTCTAAATGAACTTTCATCCCACAATTCTTAACCAACGATTCTATCAATGTCAATGCGTATAAACTGACATTTGCGTTCTTGTGCGGTATGCGTTTACTAATTGCCACTACGTATTCCCGAGCACTGCATGCGTGCCGAAACAAATTCACAAGTAATAATACAAATTGTTAGCATGGGTTAGGCTGTTTGTATCCGCCAGCAACAACAGCAGGCAAGAACTTTGACAATGGATTGCAGAACAGAACGAGTCGAATTAATGAGAAAAATTGAGTTATACCTATCCAATTTCTCCACAGTATCGCAAATATCAAGTATCAATCCCCAGTCTTCGGATGTTAAATTCTCGCTTGTTGCTGCGTCTGTAACCGCAGTACAAAAGGTTCAATTCAATGTGGAAAGGCCGAGAAATTAAAAGATTATTGCTCAATGACGTCCGCAGTATAGGGCGACAACATATGAAGGTTTTGATAAATGAAAATACGGATACGTACTAACTTGTTCTTCCACAGTGGCCATTTTACAGTATTTAGCAGACTATAGTAATTGATGACAGTTGTAGTATATCGAAGCGCAGTGCAAGTGAACGGAACGCATCCTTGAGGAGCAGTCAAAACGCCAACTCGGGGAGAGAAAATATGGTTTACTTGATTTAACGTTTTAAAATTAAAATTTACAATTCTTTTTCATACATCACTGCTGAGGCCACAGCAGGATGTACACATAGTGTTATACATTCAATCAATAATATACAATCTAACCCCCACCTTCAAAAGAAAATGAAAGATCATTTAGAATACAACAAAGTAATAACAGGAACCACTCAGAACCAATCCAAATAATCTTCAATAATAAAAACACAATTAGAAATCTCATTGACATGATTTGCTCCTTCCCTTTCCAAATTCAATACTTTCCTCTACCTCATCATCCGTATTTTCTCCTTCGACTTCAACTAAAACTCTATCACTCAGCAACCTACTTGACCCACTGATACTCTGCCTCACATCCACTTGTCCATCATGACTTCCATTCCTACTCCTCCCATAATCCCGACTACAACGATGCCCTAATCTTCCTGTGTTCATGCGTCGTCCTCTTGGTTGCTCACCTTCTTCATTCCCGTCTTTCTTAGCTCGGTGCTCTTTTATGGTATCACTGACGTCCGATTTGTCAGAAGCAGATTTCGAAGTATCATTATAATCGAAGCTACTTTTGGATTCTTCGTTTCTTAATGTCCTAAAACTTTGACGTCTCAAGACGCCTTTTAACAGCGACCTATCGCTTCGCTCTCTCGACAGATGCTTGTTAATTGGATTCGAGCTTCTTTCTTTACCCTTATCTTTGTTATTTTCTGTCGACTCGAATTCAGTTTCGTTTGACGTATCTTGCGCGCTGATATTCGTCCGCGATGTAGGATGCGTTAACGACGATGATGATTCCCCTAGCCCAATTCCTAAACCAATGTTATTATAGGACGGCATTCTTTTGAGATTGGCACGGGGGTCGTTTTGAGACTCGGCCCCTAAAGACAAGGTCCGCCGAAAATAACATTCACATTGACTACCTGATCTCGAAAAACTGCGTCGACTCCCGACATCAGAAGGACGGCTTAATATCGGTGAACCAAGGGATTTGGGAGTACCGAGAGACAGCGGTGTACCGCATCGTGATCCTGTTCGAGATAGCTGCGAGAAACTATTTGATCTTGACTTATTAAATGAATGGATGCTGGCACTTCGACTTCTCGTCAACGGGATTCGAGAGAGTACTCGAACAGTTCTTTCATTCCAATTATTTTTAAAGTTAGGAATGGATTCGGCCGATGTCATAGAATTCATTCTAGGCATAGTGATCGACACAAATGACGGTGTTCGTTCCAATGTTTCAATAGGGGGTGTGTACATCGATGATTTCTCTAGGGATTTTAATGAGGACGCTCTTGACAGATTGCGTGATGTTGGCTGTGTACTTCCGGCATCATGAGAGATAGTATTAGTAGGTGTAGACGAAGAATAATCAGATCTGTTGGTCTGACTTTCGATGTCGAGTTCCGACGAATTTCGACAATTGTTCCGATCGGGTGAAGACAAGGGACTCCTCGGAATAACGACTCCCTCGTGGCTGTCTTCGTCGAAGAGTCCCTGCTGACCGTTTTTTGGAGAGATTGATTTTGAAGTGTCTGGACTGAAATTGTTGTAAGTAGTGGAGTCGGACGAGGGTGATGATGACTGATGCTCGTGAACTATTGTCATCGATGTGACTTCTGGCAACTGCAGTCTACAGCCATGCCGTTTATCGGCCAACCATAGGAATAAGCAGAAAACGGCGCCGAGAAATGAAAGTAGGGCAAAGAATAACTCGACATATAAGAAACGCATAGAAGGATCGAGTGGTTTCTGCGGAGCGAGTATATCGGATAAAGACGATGCGTGTTCCGAGGCGGAGCCAAAATAATCCCCAAACTGAAGGGAAGCATCACTAGAATCAGGTCCCGGGCTCCCGACAGTTCCGTGGTCGATACCTAAGAACTTGTTGGTCCAAACAATAATTTGAGCAACTATTACAGGCACTACAAATAATCCTCCATTCATCACACTAGTCGCGATACCGTAGCCGGTGCCGAGGACCCACTCGTTTCCATCTGTATCTAAAACACCAGCAATGGACGGCCACAGAGTTGTACCGTAAATCGAGTAACTGATCCCGAGAACAACGAGGGGAAATTGGGGTGGAATATAAGTGATGGCAAGGAGTACATGTGAAAGAGAGATGGCGAGAGAACAGACGCTGAGGAAGGATATCTTGTGTCCATAATGGTCAATGATAATTCCAAGAGGTGGCACTAAAATGGCTGATATGGTATCCGGAATACTATAGCCCATTCCAAATGTTAGTCAAATCTAGACAGAATCAGCGAATGACACTGAAACAAACCTCATCACCCAGCCAGCCTTAGTCGCATCGCCATTAAACCATTTCGTCTGCAAAAAATCCGACATAATGGTATTAAAGGGCACTATGGTCCCGTAAAGCAGCACACAAATAACACACAAAATATAGAACTCCGCCGGCAAGATTCGGAAGATATTAGAATGGTTGCTTGGAGATGGTGATCTAGATTCCAATTTCTTTCGACGTTTAATCAAAAGCGGTTGTGACTCATCCTGACCGTCAACATTTTTATAGTCAAAGTATGATTCAATATCTTCGGCACTCAGGTGTTCGTCGTGGCAAAATTCGCACCCTTCGTGGTTTAATAGGTTCGCCGAGAGAGAATCGTCGATGTTTTCGTTGTCTGGCGGTTCTACACCAACAACGAAAACTAAAACAATGGCAGAGATGAAAGAAAGAATACACATGATCCAGCCGACTGAAACAGCGACAGTGACGTTGGTTGCCGTTTCAATGGACGGAGAGAGTATTGAGTTTAGAACGGAACCGAATCGTGATATGCAGAGGTTAATTCCCAATGCGAAAGCCATCTCCTTTTGTCTAATTTCGTAAAGTATGTTGTGCCATCAAATGAGAACAAATGGGTGCGAAAATAGAAGGTGAATGAGTCCCAATACGAGCAATTGGCAATACGGAGACAAGACTTGAATCGCGACCAACCTGAACCAAGCAGCGGTAATACTGGCTTGAGCCACACCAACACTTTCACCACCAATTCCAAAGACCACTCTACCAATCAACATCCAAGTGACATCCTGTAGCCAAACCCCAAGACAGAACAAGAACTGTCCAAGACATACACAGGAACTCAGAATTAATAAGATCTTTGCGGTACCAAATTTGGAAATAAGATAGCCGGAGATGAGAGGTAAAATTATATTTGGAAATGAGTAAAGACTATAAAAGAGGGAATGATAGGTTTGGTAGACAGAATATGGAAGTTCCAAGTGTCTTTGAAGAGCTAAGGACAGAGCAGCTGGATTGTCGTAAGCTAAATTTAATCGTACAATCAGCACAAATTCGTTGATTAACTTCTCAAAAGACTAAGTAAACGAAGTCGAAGAATTTTTACCGTAATAATTTCCAAATAGGAGCATACAACTTAGGAACAACGATATCCATCTCATGTAATCCTTGCGAGTGTCGTTTGATGGCTTCCGACTGAGGGATTGTAAATGGGGTGACTGCGATTCAGCTTTGCCAAAACTTGGCACTTTTAATGGATCCGGCGGCTGTTCATCTCCTTCAGGCTCTTCTGAACTTTGGAAAGTACTATAAGTTCTACCATTTCCAGTCATATTGCGTTACTGAGGGGAAGATGTAGAGTCGGGATAAGTGTCGGTTTATATGGATAGTAGAGAGCGAAGTTGCGGTGGGAAGACGAAATGTGCGGTGACTGAGTGTACTATAATCTAAAATTGCAATAATAGAAACGGTAAGCATGCATGCTTAAAGATACACGGAAGCATCTTAAATTGAATTTGGGCTGCGAACTCTGTAAAGAACTTCGCGCATAGTGCACCAATATTTCGAAAAAATAACATTGCCAAGTCAAGCAGTCACTAGTTCGACAAATTCAACATAAAAATACGTACATGCTTATCACTATAATACTATTAGAAAGTCTCAAACTGGGCAATTGGCGAAGATTTGTCATGACGACCGACGAGACAGCATTGCTGCGGGAGAATACTGAGATGAGTTGTTACTATGTCGGGATGTCAAGAGTCTGCGGGAGAAAGCGAGGATGGGGATGGGTTAATCCGACGAAAGGAATTCAATTGAACGCAATTCCGAAGGGAGTCTTGCGGATTGTGGAATTTGCCCCGTCGGAGTTTAATAAATTGAGGCTTGAGCAGGATGTGTCAAACGAGCGGCCATGTGACTTACACGTGCGTGCACGTGCTAAATGATGGCTCCCGTCGCCGACACTCCATCCCGAGTTTCCAGCACCGTCCTCGGAGCAAACAAGACTTGAATTTTGCTATTCTCCCCTACTATCTCTCTTTCACCTCCTTCGCACACACCCGCTGAATTCAGAATGGCCGAAGATTTGTCCATCGACGAGAAATTGAAAATTGCGTCCGAATTCCTCCTCGAAAGTCCACCTGGTGAATTCAATGATGTTTTGAACGGTATGTTGTCCCTGCCCGACTTTGATCGATTTCGTGACTATATTACGGTGCACTGTAGGAATTCACAGTAGACATGTAAACAACTGAAGAATTATATATTAATGCGAATTGCCTTACTGTTGGCATTCGTTGGTACAATTATTCTTAATTCGACCGATACGTGGGAGTCAATGTCGTCCCACGATATTTCCATATACAGCACGCCTTGTTTGTCCCATTTATGTCGACGAAAATATTATTAATATAGTAAATAGCATAGAATTATTCAAACTGACCGATGTAATTTATCTGGTTATTTTTCCCTTTTGTTTATCCTCGCGAATTCGAATCACGCCCTACCCCACTTCTTCCAGATGTCCGGCTCCTCGTCAACAATGACCAAGCTCTACAAGAAGGAGTACTCCCAGCTGTAGAGAAATATAACAGAGAGCAGTATATGACGGTGAAGTCACCCGGACACGAACACGAAGTGAGATGTTTTCACTGATGAGATTCTTTACGTGCTGAAACTAAATCTATCTTTCAGATTATTATATCCGAGTTCAACCACATTGATGGCAAGAGATATTTAGACCCTAAGTCAAAGGAAATTGTTACCGTAGATCATATGAGATTGGTGAGTTTCACAAGTTCAGTTGGGTGGACGTGGATAATACTGATATGTCCATTCCTACCTCAGACTGCTTCCGATCCCGAGCCATTCACCAATGAACCCAGTAATGAAGAAACAAGGTATTTCAAGTTCAAGATTAAAACATGGCGTAATCATTGGTTAATGTGCTTTACAATTTATAGGGCGGCTATCGAAATAGCTGTAAAGGCCTATGTCTCTGATCATTATCCGCATGGCGTTTATGGGGTTTACTCCAAAGATAATACCGTTACAATTTGCGTTGTTGACAACAAGTACAATCCTAATAATTTCTGGTACGTTTTTGCCTCAAGTCTCCTTTCCACGGAGTCGGGTGATATTCATTTACTTTATTCCAATATAGGAATGGAAGATGGAGATCCACATGGTCCGTTTCAGGTTCAAACTTAAAGGGAGATGTTAAAGTGAATGTACATTACTATGAAGATGGTAACGTGCAGTTGAACACAAGCAATACTTTTTCTACGTCCATCGCCACTAATTCAGTAAGTACTCCTGCTTGTGTCTCATCGACATTGCTTTCTCATAACCAGCGTCATCATACCTCATTCTGCATTTCACAGGACGTAAAGTTGTTTGCCAAGGAAATTATCAAGCAAATAGAAAAATTGGAAGGGGAGTTCCAGACCGGATTAAACAGTACATATGCTCAGCTATCAGATAATGCATTCAAATCATTAAGGCGAGCACTACCTGTTACAAAAACCAAAGTCGACTGGAACAAAGTATGAATTATATCCTTCCATCATTTTGTTCTTTTTTTGCTCACCTAAGCCCCTTCCTTTTTCAGATCGCTAATTACAAAATCGGAACTGCGCTATCCACGAAATGAACGTATATACCTCTTCACCCCATAAATTGTTGTTTGTAACCATAAAATAACCGTCGCAAGGAATAGAGGCATTCATTAAACATAATAAGAATTTGTGTGTTTGTCTGTCTAGACTAAGCTTATATCTCACACTGTCTCACCATATAGTTTATTAATAAAGATGGAGATTGCATACCTTGAAGCGTGTCACTGGGAAAGGTTTACTTTCTAGGTACGCGCAATTCATCGTCACGTGAGACCAAACAAATGTTGCCCCCGCTATATACACCATCACCATCAGCAAAAATTCCTTCTCTTCCTCCAGCGTAATACATCGATATATAAGGTACTGTCGTTTTGTCATTTTCGTTAGCATATTCGGGTTAGGATGTATTTTTGATTGTGAGATTGAAAGAATGGATTGAGAAAATGGATGGATGGATAATTATATTGGACATGTGTGTCAGCCAACTTGAGATCTAACACATTTCCTGTTCATATTTCGCTGTCTATTTTTACAAGTAGGAATCGCTACTATGGTAAGTTGCCGTTACTTTCCACCATATCTTGTTTGAAGCTGTATGAACGGAAAGAAAAGATGGTCGTTACGAATGTAGTGATAGAGCCGAATAGAGCTGGAATGTAAAGAAAGCTGAGGATATGTGATGAGAGATGTTAAGATATACTATGGACTTTTGATTCTCATGGAGTTACGCAAAGACACTCAAGCTGATCTTGCACTCTTCATTAATTCGAGATTCTGTCGCAGTTGAAACGCCTAGTCCACCTATAGACTGCTTATATTGACACAACCTGTCTTTTTCCTCATTTTTATTTGAATACTTCAATATAACAGGACGCCAAAGCCAACCCCATCAAATTCGCTCGTGTCACAAAAGTACTCGGCCGTACTGGTTCCCGTGGTGGTGTTACTCAAGTCCGTGTTGAATTTATGGATGACTCCAACCGATCTATCATTCGTAATGTTAAAGGACCAGTCCGTGAAAACGACATCTTGACACTTTTGGAAAGTGAACGTGAAGCTAGAAGACTTCGTTAAGGTTTCGCCTTATTGTCAGGTTGGTTCAAATTGATTTGTGTCCTCCGCATTGGAATTCAGTGAAACTGACGTCTGCAAATTTTCGCTGCATTGTCTAATATAGGTTAACGAAGGTTTTCCTGGTTCTAATGTAATCATATCCAAAGGTTCACTGTAGAATATACAAGACTGTCTGAATGATGTAGGGGAATAAACTCTATGGAGTTCAGGATTTATCTACATCGTTGGTTTAATCACATGTCAGAGTCCCAACGTTCACACACTAGTACAGGTGTACTTTATCCTGTTTGCGTCATCATGATAATGCTATGCCTCCGACCGAAAAATGACTGAGCTGATCCTGATACATGGAAGAAAGTTAGCGTTATTTAGCTTCACTGATCGACTTCTTCCCTCTTTTATCAATCTTTTTCTCCAGCATTCTGTACTCCACCAATCGTTTCCTGACTTTTAGGGGGATCTTCATGTAGCACTTCTCACAAAACGGTTTTAAATCCCACTCCGTATACGCTTTCCCCACCATAGTGACATCACAACCGTGACAGACAAAATGGTTGGAGCAGTATTTTCGCCCTGATGCTTCGAGTACTGTTTGCGTTGTACATCGTGATCGATCACAAAAAGGGAAAATTTAAGTCAACAGAGGCTTCTAAAAGAAATATCCAGACGAAAGGAAGTGCGGTACCATCTCCTGTGATCACTTGTAAACAACGATTACATTTTACACCTGTCACTTCGTGATAATGCAAACTGCAGTATGCTTTACCCTGATGTTCGTAGAACACTGAATTCTCGAACGGCCTTTCACATTTGAAACAGACGAAATGCTAACCACACCAGCGTCAGCTTTGCATATTGGGACAGAACTGCGGAAAGAAATGAACTACACTGACCTCTGGATGGAAAGCTTTTCCTAATGCCGTAATACTCGTCCCCATAATTAGTTTCTTACAAGCATAACAACTTGGTGCTGTAACTTTTTTGTAGTCTTCGGGACAATACAATTTGCCTTCGTGCTCTTTACAATCTGTTTTTAATTCTTTTTTGCAGAGAGTACAGTTGAAATGATACGCATGATATTTTCCGTCTTTGTAAAAGAAAACTTCTCCGTCTATCGGTTTTTTACATCGTAGACAAAGGTTTTGGAGTATCACTTGCTCTATTAGGCAAAAATGACAAAGAAACGGAGATTGTGAGTATTAATTTGTCAATACCGCACCTCAACAGTCGTTTAACGGAAAGATAACGAGGACAGGCAAAGCGACAAACCTTCTTTTACAGCATCGTCATGACAACCTTTGCAATACGGTTTATCATTCAACCTCATGAATGGAACACCCGCCAATCTCAGTCGACAATTGACGCACGAAAAACATTCTTTATGCCATCGTTGATCTATAGCGTTTATGCATTCTCCGTCTATTATTTCCCCACACTTTCCACATTTGTCGGCGACTAAATTGTTGTAATCGTTTTCGCAAAACAAAAGTCCTTCGTGTTGGAGGAAGACACCGTCCGGGAATGGAAGTGCACAGACAGAACAGCTGTATAATTACCAATTTGTTAAAATTAAGTAGACAGCTTTCAAATATAGATAAAATAAAAGGAATATACATGAAACAGTCATTATGATAGTAATCTCCACAAGCCAGCATAGCATTTCCGTCTATCGTTTGCTCGCAACTTTTACAGACCAAGGCCATTTTGGATTAGATTTATTTATTTCTAGAGAGTGCAAAAACGGTTTTAAAAGCGGCGGAAGAAAATGTATAGCCTAATTAATGCAGATTCTTCAAAATATTGTCAAAATATTCAGAGATTTTTGCAGAAATGAATTATTAGATGATGGTTGATATTAAGTTCGGCGGGTGTACCTGGAATCGTTGAAGGAACCAAATATTAGCATCCTCAAATTTTTACAAAAAGGGATGAACAAAACTTGCCGTTTACTGCAATTAATTTTCTCACAGTAAGCACTAAAAAAACCTTTTAGTGTGTCGATGGAATTTTTCTTTTGGTTGTCGAACGTATCCGAGACGCGACTTGACCGACGCTGGCACGACGGGGCATTAACTTTTGATATTTGAAGGCACACATTTTGGTGTATGACCAGCAGCTTCAACTGGTCTCATATATTGGTATGGAGGATAAAAGATCGTTGTAGGATGGTCTAGTGCAGTTAGAGCCTACGACATAATGTTAAGTTCATTCTACAAAGGAATTCCAGTCAATATTCGGCGTCTGATTCAAGTTTTCTCAAATCATCGAGGAGACGCTACTAAGGATATTGATATACAGATTAGAATGAATGCAGTGAATCTGATTGACCTAGATATATGTCCCGTATTCCTGAAAAATTGTGATGCGTGGAATCCGTCCTGGATGTTCCAAGAATGCAAGTCTCAGAATCAGTACTCCGCCAACGTGAACCACCAACAAAGGACAAATACATCCATTTTTCTTATTCATCCATTCTTTGTATTCATCTCTCATAGACAATGTCTGAATTCAAAGTACCATTCCAAGTTCCTCTTCGCTCCTCTCGAATTGTGGATGACAAACTGGAAATTGAAAAGAATGACTTTACCATCAACGAGTACTTATGATTACTTCGTGTGGGCCAGGCGCATCATTTGACGATAACTAACCTCAAAATGGGGCATTCTATGCATCTTTGCTTTCGTCCTGCCTGTTAGGTTACGTTCTCAATGTGCTACGCTCATCACTGCGAAGCAAATTCTCGAAAACAAAGTAAATAAAATGGAAGGTCATATTTTCAAGTATGGGTGTGTGTTCATCGACGTGCAATCTTCCAAATTTGTTTTTGTTGTCTGTATACATGCATCACTGTGCATTACACATCTTCTGGAAATTAAAACAGTGTTTGCAGCATCAATGAGAAATTCCGTCTTCGCTGATTCCAATTGTTGATATTTCCGTACCCTTTGACAGGTCACTCAACGATTCACCGAGACCAGAGGAATCAGTATCTCAAGCGACAAAAGAATGGAAGACAATGATTAGATCCTTGCTAGAGGACTTGAAGGTGAAGATTAGTTGTTATTCCCTTCCTCCCGGTGATACGCAGTCTCTGAGCAACCAAGCGACGACTGACGATCCCCAGACCGAAGAGGTAAATCTGGATCAGGAGGATCAGAAGGAAATATCAGACAAAATTAGTGTTGAACAGGCCCAGGAGAACATTGAACAATCCATTGATAAAGGCGCAAACAGTCTAAGTGATAATCCATCTGTCGATACGCCGAATACCCTTGATGCTCCGTCGGTTTTTGTCAAGCCAGCCAAATCCGGAACGAAATTAGAATCATTTGATAAGATTGAATCCTTGGCAGCAGATATTATGACTTTAATTGATAAAAGTAAGAATTTACTTTATTCGATCTTCGCCAGGCTTCCCTATGTCGTATATGGTTTCTCAGATTATTTCCCTTCATGCAGATACTTCCCTTACTGCGGCCCTTGCTAAGGCTTTAACCACCAAACAGTCATGCTCTTCTCAACGACCGTCCTTATCGTCAGGATCGACAACTCCGTTCGATCATATATCCCTTCGTCAAGCAGACTCGCTTGATTCTACTCGGAACGCAACTCCAGGCTTGGACAATGCTTCAGCGAATGAGGGTGTTACTATTAATAGAGCATACGAGTTGTGGAAGGGCAAAGAAGAGATGAAGAAGAGGCATAGAAAACTCGAGGAAGAAGTTGAAGAGATGAAGAAAAGGGTTAAGCGGACGTAATTTGTTGACTGTCCGTTTAAAAGTAGCCGCGTATTTTCCCGAATTCTTTTTCCAAAACTATGTTTTCTTTGTTGTTATATACTGTAAATTCGTTCTTTTTATTCCAGAATCGAGTACCTTTTCGTGCTCCTCCGATTTGTTTTTACCAAATGTGGAATTGCGTTATTCAAACTTCGTCTTATCACTTCCCTGTACTTACTATCCTCATCAACTACTTCTTGCCCTCTATTCCTTTATACTTTACGTCTTAAACGTTTTAACATAATCTTAATCAAAACTTGATGAATGCTTTCACGGCCTTCTTTCTGTGTATAAGCTACCTGCACTTAGTCATATTGTATATTGATTCATATAACTACTTTCAAGACCACACGTTCCTAGTTGTGGTCCTCATATATGTTTATGATCAGATAGCCAAACTCGCAAACGAGGTTGGAACTGAGTTGTGCCAAAAAATATGGTATATATTCTGAAATAAAAATAATACATATAAATCACGTAATTGTCATATTTTTCCGTTTACTTTCCTTTCCTTTACCTTGCAACCCGACCCAAACGTTTCGTTCATTTATCTCTGGTCCATAGGTTCACGTTCTATCGGTCCCATCCGCCAACTCTGAATGTCTCAACATACTCAAACCATCTAGTTAAAATTTTGAAATTCGTTCCAGGAATTGACAGATTTAATAGTGATGCTTGAATTTTGGAGAGACCGTGAAGTCTAATGAGACGGAACAGAGAGATGGCAATAGGAGACGGGTACTATGCGATTGGAAGATGATTGGGATTGAGTTAGTTTACTATTCAGGATTTAAACAGATGGAGTGATGTAAATTTACCACAACGTCTCCGTAAACCCGCCAAAATACGGTCCAACTGTTTCCATTGTATCCTTCACTCGTCAATCCGACTAACTTGTTGGCCAAAGTCAATACCGGTTCTATTTGACCGGTTCCCATTCGATTAGTTCCTCCAGTATTGCCATTTAAGTTTGATTTTGAGGACGCGAAGGCAGAAGAAGAGAAGGAAGAACTATTCTGCGTAAGCAGCTCAAGAAGCCTAAGAGCTGGTTTGATGGTGAATGCGAGTTCCAGCGATTGTGAGTACGCATGTTGAGCATCGTCCTGTACATATTGAAAAAATTGTCAATAGTCGTAATGACGATTTGCTGACTCTTATCACGTTTACGGCACGAAGCCAAGGCGACGAAGGTTTAGAAATCACGCACCTTCTTACCCAATCTGTGAGCTAAGTCACCGAGATATTCCCATTCTCCTGGGGAATGTTTATATGCCAGTGAATATGACTTCGCATGTGCTTCTTCTGACTTCCAAGTCGTGTAAACACGAAGATCCTGGCAGTTCGATAAATGATGATTGAGATAGGGAGTGTAGAAACAGCGTATTGTAATTAGACATTGACGCAGTATTCCGGCTTTCATCAAGACAAAGACGCAAACCTCGTAAAGAATCAAGAATAAATCATCCAGCCACCGTTCGCATAGCCGTTTGTGACTGAAAGCCGATAACAACTTGGATTTAGATTGATGATGACTCTGTTGCGCTGGCTTCGACTTAATGTTGGATGGCACCTTGGTTTTCGAAGGTGAAGTTAGTGGAGATGTGGCGGCTGAGTCAGGATTGGTAGCGGAATTTGGGTCAGAAGGGTGCTGTGACAAGTTGAACATATGTAGGTTGTGAGTAGACGATGAGAAACGGCAGTGTAACGTTGACACGAAATCAAGACTTTTACCTCACTGCCGACGCCGCTTCCGTTTTCGTTCTCTTTCTCTTCCCCAGCTGCATTACCATTTCCGCTTCCATTTACATCAGCATTGTCGGTCAACATCTCTTCACTCTTTTTCACCTGTCTATACTCATCCTCCATAACGAAAACTTTTGCCCTATGTTGCAGCAATTCTTCCCATCCGGCTTTATTTACCATGGCGGCCAACAAATCGTAAGCCCTTTTAAACGTAGAATCAGGGCGGAGAGTTGACGAACGAAGTGGCGTAATTGTCGCCTGGAATTATAATTGAAGTTGCACCAAATTAGTGGGTCATGTCAAACCCTTCCACAAAGTTAGTTTCGTGGGGAAAATAACTTACAGCGTCATTTTCTACATATTTCATTCTATCGTTGTCACTGTAATACGGGAAATGAGATCTAGCGGGAACAGGCATAACATGTGCATCCTTGTATGGTGAGTTAAACATGGGACAGGAGTTTAACGTGAGGAGGGCCTATCATTTCGGATGACAATAAGAGTGCCGACAAAATAAGAATTCAAAGATTAAGCACAGTATAAAACTACCGAAGATGAAATCGAACATACCATTTCCCAGTCACCTGAATCCATATAACATTCCGTCAGCTTAGCCCAACTTCGAAACTCAAGGGGTGATGTATTAACTACACGTTTGGCAAGTTCAAGTGCTAAATTCTTCTTGTTCTGTAAACCGGTGAATGTTTTTTAGTTATTGATAATGCTATAGAAGAATACAGTGAACGGACGTACGTTTTGCCTTAAGAAGTCGATCTGACAGAGCAACACGCTGGTGTTCATTGGGTGGTTTTGTAAAGCGGAGTACATGGTTTGAACTGCTTTTGAATCGTGGCCTTGTTTCATGAATGCGTTAAACTTTATTAGTAGGAGTATTCTAGGTAAGAAATCATTTCAGATTAAATGAGATGTACCTAGCCCGATATACGCTTGAGCAAGAAGCGCGGAAACCTCGATATCCTTTTCTGACAGTAAAAATTCAAGCGAAAGTTACGGACATAAAGTTCGATCACACAAAAAAGACAGAGCTACAATAGAAATATCTTTAAAGGATATATTTTTGACAAATCTTGACAAGGACATCCCATCGTCCCGTATCCTCGCCAAAGTATTTTATCAACCCTGTTACCAACAGGTTATTCGCTACCGATGGAACCTGAACATCTCTGTCCGCTCCAAGCTGAACACCATCTTGAAACACATCGACAACTGCGTCGATGAATTTGTTTTCGATCGTCACATTCGGTATTGGGTCTTCTCGCTTCAACCCGACAGGAGAAGGCGGGAACTCAGCATCATTCAAGATGGCTCTCAATACAGCGGAGACAAACAATTCGTTCCAGAACGAGGGAGTCACATTTGCAATATCAATTCTTTTCCCGGCTCGATTGACTGCGTAGCAATCTACTCCTCCAGGGAACCTGCATTCAACTCGGACGTCGACTTTAGAAATGGCATTGTAACAACAATAGCTTCCTGACTTTATTTTGTAAGCCCCGCTGTTAGAAAACCATCCCTTTGGATTGTCGATTGAGTAAGTGAGAGTATTGATATATGCTGCCAATGAGCCCGGTGAAGAAGCGTCGATGCCGGAAACGTAGTGGTACGAAGTTACGTCCTTTACTGGAGGCTTCGTCGTTGTTTTAACGATATGGCAGAGGTCTGGAGGTCCTAAACTGTTAACGAGCGACGTTATATTAGATAAAACAGTCTCTAATGTAAATAAGGTCAAGGATAGATGGCAATGGCAATTACCGAAACGAGGGAAGAGATTCTGTCCTCGACACTAACGATTCTCCGAGGACGGTTTCGAAGAGTTCTGAGTGCAAAGGGAAATAGACGATTGAGTGAATGAAATTAATAAGAGTCATGAGCCGAGAAGACATACCAGGGACATCTTTGAGACAGTCGACCATGATTGTGGAATATGCAAAAGAATGTTGATAAATTAAAAGTGAGGTGGAACAAGATTGGGAATAACAAGACGAGTTCAAAAGTTCCGAAGTTCGTTCCTTCCCGTATCCTTCTCAATTCTCTTCTTCAAATCGGACAAGACTATGGTATTTGCTCTGAATTCCTTATTCCATGCAACTGATCATATTCTCACAATCTTATAATATGGTCTTTATTCTAGTTGCGCAAAGATTCGAATTATTCACGCATCCTGCACGTCGCGAAAACTCATCATGTTGATCTGATAGATGAAGACTGGGCTAATGATGTCTTGGAATGCGATGGTATCGATGATTCATTTGTTATTACAGGAAGAAACTGTTTTATTTCGACTAAGCCATACTAATCATTTCTATCTATACTCGTTTGCTTCTCCGATCTAGACCTTTTCATTCCAGAAAGGGAGCCCGAGTTTCTCGTGGACGAAAAGAATCTTTGTAAGTAATATGCCTATTATCATTCTCTCACCTGAGCAATCTCCTCTTACATGTTATGATTTACGTCGGACTTTCTCAAATACAAAAGTAAATCCAAAGTACAATAAACATCTCCAACCGGCCAAGTGGAACGATTTTGAGTTGGACAAAATAATAAAGCCGATTGTGAAGATGGAAGAACAAGTTGTTTCAAATGGACAAGGAGGTCAAAATCCTTAATTGACAACTTTCATTGACCATACATGCGAATGTGAGTCAGGACATGTAGAGTTGTTGTACATATGGGCCCAAGTTTATGCTGTATTTCCACCAAACCAGATATCTGATAATTAAGGAAGAGTGTGTACAAAGTTGACAATTAATATGTAAAGAATAAAATAAAAGTAATTGTCTGACGAAATGGCCAACTAATGAAATGATTAATGGAGGAACTCGAAATGTCAGGCTCTTCGCTGTCCACGTGACGAGGAAAAAACTGGTTCCCTTTTTTTTGGCATCCGCTCGCCGTGTAGTTCTCTCTCTTCGCAAGCGTCGGAATAATCGATTTGCACATAGCTAATATTCATCATGGTATGTATTCATCGATTAGACTCTCTAATGCAAATTCTATATGTTTGTATCAGTCGATGCCAGATTCTAACGGATGGATGGATATTTCTACTTCAATTTTTTGCTTCGACTTTGAACGGCGCTCTGATCGGTGTTTACTTTCTGCATATCACATTCGCTTCAATCATTAATTCATGTGTGACGATTTCGAACGACCGTTTAATGCGAAAATAGCCTCCTAAAGCCAAGAAAGAAAAGAAAGAAGAACCCGTCCAACTTGGACCCACTGTTCGTGAAGGAGAACTCGTCTTCGGTGTTGCTCACATTTTCGCTTCTTTCAACGATACCTTCGTCCACGTTACCGATTTGTCTGGACGGGAAACTATCTCAAGAGTCACTGGTATGTAAAATTGTGGAATGCAGCCAAAGTCGCTTTGACGATTGACGAATTGGAGGGAACTCGGAGATTGGCAAAAGGAACGCTAGGCTGTTGCAAACCGGCTTATAATAACTCTATGCGATCTTTAATGAAACCGATCAGTGCGAATGTTGATTTGCTACGGTGCTTTTATATACTGCTTCTAGTTTTCCTGAGGGCCACACCATGTCAAATATGCACCTGTCCGTTATGTTGCCGCTGCCAATCTCCGTTTGACCTACATTTATCATCAGTCAAAATGGACTAGTGGTGAAACACTTACTCCTTGACTGCATTTTTTCTAACATTGTCTGTTTGCAATTTTGTATAGGTGGTATGAAAGTTAAAGCTGATCGTGACGAATCGTCTCCGTACGCTGCTATGTTGGCTGCCCAAGATGTTGCCGCCAAGTGCAAGGAACTCAACATTAACGCCCTTCACATCAAATTGAGAGCTACTGGTGGTAACGGCACCAAGACACCCGGACCTGGAGCTCAATCTGCATTGAGAGCTTTGGCTAGAGCTGGAATGAGAATCGGAAGAATTGGTACTTGTCTTTTACACCTTGCTACTCATCTATTTCTGCGACATTCTAACGAATTATTTCTCTATATGTTCATTCAACAGAGGATGTTACCCCCGTCCCAAGTGACAGCACCAGACGAAAGGGTGGTAGACGTGGTCGTCGTTTGTAGATTTACTTTGTGTTCTCTTATTCCATGTGTAATAAAGGCATTATTAAGGCTTCAGTCATAATAAACTTGGAGAATTGAGCATATTCATAATAATGTACATTTATGAACTTTTAGTCCAAAATCCTTCAATCCATCACATGGAGGTAGCGGACTGAAGATTCCGGTCGGTGGGGTCCATTCAAGTCGATGAGGAAACCAATAACTATGATATTTTGGAGTTTTGTTGCGTTCTGTTCCATTTTTAATGTGCACACGGAATATTTAACATATAAAGTCTTATAATACTAACTGCCTTCGTAGATCAATTGGATAGATCGTCAGACTTCTAATCTGAAGGTTGCGAGTTCGACCCTCGCCGAAGGTGTTTTTGGAAAAGTTGCATTCAAAAGGTTTTGGCGATCTTTTTCCCTTTGTGCTTGACTTCGGTAATCTTAGATATTAAATTTCATTTTACTCCCACATGAAAATGCAATTTTTCCTTTCTAGCACTATTAGTTATCATGTAATGTTTGAATATGGACCTCAGTTCAGGTGTGGCCACGAAAGCCAAGGCGATGTGCAAGGTATCATGGGGTGATGGGTTTGTAACTTTTCAAAGGAGATAAGTAATTCCATATAGATACAGAGAGCATTCACTCTGTGTAGGTATCTGGAAGCAGAAGAGAGCACGCAGGGGACAGCGTGACGGATGACGGTTCCCTTTCTCCAGATTCACACGCAGTTGACTGTTCCTCTCGTTGCCTGCATCGTCGTACCATTCATCCATCTGATCAGTCTCGCAGAGTAGCAGTTAACAGTAGTACGCATCAACACATATGTACATAAAACAGGTATACACTCCATTCCCTGCCAACACTCGTCAGTCCCTTTATCACGTCCCAAACTGACGCCAACTTCCAACTAGATCATCATCCAGGGCTTCAAGTCCTACAAGGACCAAACCATCATGGAGCCCTTCAGTCCAAGGCACAACGTTATTGGTGGGTACTTTTACAGCCTAAATCTTCCCTCGTCCATCTCTAGCAAACCACTGGCGCAGTCACTGATATCGGCTCCTTTTTGTTTGGCGGCTTGAATGCGTTTGTTTTGAATGTTCTTAGTCGGTAGAAATGGATCAGGAAAAAGCAATTTCTTTTGGGGTACGTTGCCTGTTTGTTTGAATTAGCTCGCTTCAACCCTTAACATATGTTGTGCCATTTATCATTATTCAGCTATTCGATTCGTGTTGCACGATGCATTCACGAACATGAGTCGAGAAGAAAGGCAATCACTTCTCCATGTATACTTATTCTCATAAATCATTGAGTAGTATGATACCGTGAAGTTTACAGAAATTTTATATCGGTTCTTAGGAAGGATCAGGTCCTGCCACCATGTCGGCCTTCGTTGAAGTCATATTCGACAATGGGGATAATCGATTTCCGGTCCGTCTGAATTTCTTCTTTCACTTTTCCTGTTATAACATATCTAATATCTGAACGTTTCCTCAGACCGGTAAAGATGAGGTTATTTTACGAAGAACTATCGGTTTGAAAAAGGACGAGTATTCTCTAGACCGAAGCAGAGTGACGTACGTTTCTCTAATCTTTGATCATATATGACCCTTAATACCATGTCTATAACACTTCTACATAACTATTTCCATAGCACAAAGGAGGTTATGCAGTTACTGGAATCGGCTGGATTTTCTAGCTCCAATCCTTATTATATTGTCCCTCAAGGAAGGGTGCGTAATCCACCCAATTTGACGTGAGCACGTCCACAGTAATCTGATTTTTTTCGATAATAGATAACAGCTCTCTGTAATGCCAAAGATCACGAGCGCCTTACTCTTCTCAAAGAGGTAGCCGGTACCAGTGTCTACGAAACTCGCCGGCGAGAATCCCAACAATTATTGGAGGATACAAATATCACTAAGCGCGCCAAAATTGAAGAATCACTGCAATTCTTTGAAGAGAAGCTTGCTGAACTTGAAGAAGAAAAGGAAGAGCTGAAAGCTTATAGTGAGTTAGATAAAGAGAGACGTTGCTTAGAATATACAATTTATGAACGAGAATTGAATGAAGTGAGTGGTGAACTTGAAAATTTGGAAGAACAAAGGAGAGCGGAATTGGGAGAAAGTAATAAGAAACGTAGCGATTATGGGGATTTAGAAAAGCTTATTGCGGTATGTCATCCGTGATATCCTTTTGGACACAGCACTTCTCATTGGTTTATCCTTTACTTTTTTGGTATACAGGATCAAGAACGACAGTTGAATGAACTGCGACAGAGCCTTGAAGAACTTAGGCTTGAAAAAGAGCAATTATCGGACGAAAAAACCGAGCAGAACAAAGCTATTATTCAAGCTGAAATCTTGCTCAAAGAAAAGCAGGACACCAGCAATGATACATCTGAGCGTAAAGTGCGTTCCTCGTCATTACTGAACGCTTTGTTATGCAAGTAATAACAAAACTTCATTTTAGAAAACACTCGAAGTAGAAATGAAGGCTCTTTCAAAAGAAATCCGAGCAAAGGAGGACGAACTCGCTCAAGTTATTCCGGAGTTCGAAAAGCATAGTGCAACCGAAAAGAAGCTCAAAGGACGCTTTGATGAAGCAGAGAGGTTACGATCATCCCTCTATTCTAAGCAGGGTCGTGCTGCTCAATTCAAAAATCGCCAAGCAAGAGATAAATGGTTGAAAACTGAAATTGAAAAGATCAAAGATACTAAGAAAACTCAGGGAGAACAGGTTTGTACTTCAATATTTCATTTATTGGAGTCATGTATCATCTAATCGCATTGCAATCAGGCGAAAGCACTCAAATTATCCATTGAATCGACTTCTACTCAACTTACCACTGTTACTGAAGAGATATCATCAATTCGTAACCAAATGGATTCTCGCAAAGACGACACTGAAACTATTGCCACTGATTTCAGAGATGTCAAACAGAAAAGAAACGAAGCAATGGATAAGAGAAAGCAGCTCTGGAAGGAACAGGACAAGCTGTCGAGCAGCATCGGGATTTTGAAGGACGAAATAAAGAAAAATGAAGATGGGTTAGTCGGAAGCATGGATAAGGTACGTTCCCTCCTCTTGGCTGATTGAAAATACTGGCGCAAGGTTGATCAGGTATTTAATCTAGGCCACCGCTCAAGGTTTACGAGCCGTCAAAAACATTGCCGAAAGACTCAATTTACAAGGTTATTTCGGGCCACTTTATGAGTTGTTTGAAGTCGAAGACAAATATCGTACTGCTGTTGACGAGATTGTCGGGTCAAGGTAAGCCACATATATCTTGATCTTATTTGCACTGGTTCTGATCGGTTCCTTCGTCAAGTCTTTTCCACATTGTCGTTGACAACGACGCAACAGCAACAACTCTCCTCACGCACTTGAATCGTGAACGATCGGGTCGAGTTACATTTATGCCACTCAATCGCCTCCGACCTAAACCTATGCAATATCCAAATGCTAATGATGCAATCCCTCTGGTCAAAAAGATCAAAGGTGACGATAAATTCAGACTTGCTTTTGAGCAAGTTTGGGGGAAAGCAGTAGTGTGTCCAAACTTGGAAGTCGCAGCCGGATATTCCAGAGGTGGCGAGCTGACCGCAGTTACTCTTGACGGTTTGTACTTCTCTTCTCCACTTCTCTGAGTCGGACTTGTTCTTACCTTCTTCTCCATACTAGGTGACCGTGTTGATCGCAAAGGTGCAATTTCCGGCGGTTACCGCGATCATCGTAAATCAAGATTGGAAATTCTCAAATCAATTAAAACATGGAAATCCAAACTTCAGACAGAAGAAAAACGTCTTGCCGAAGTAAAAGAACAAGTAGTCGCCATTGAACAACTTGTTACGAAATATATGGGCGATTTACAACGGCTAGAAATGAAGAAGACATCATTAGTGGATTCTCGAGAACCCTTGATTGCAGAGTTAAACTCTAAATTGCGCGAGGAAGTGCAACTTAAGGACGCATTGAGGCATAAGGTTTGACATCGTTGTCTTGTCAATTTTAGTTGTATTTCATTTAATAACTCGGAACTGTCAATTCTTTAGGAATCTTCATTAGAGTCGCTGTTGGCAGCAATCAAAACATTCGAAAGTCAGCAGAAAGAGTATGAAGCAGAAATGAAGACTGAAATGACATCAGGTCTAACAGCTGACGAGACCAATCAATTGGAATCCCTCACGACCGAAATTGAACAGATTAAAGAGCAGCTAGTAGAAACTGCCGGCGTCCGAGCTAAAGTTTGTATTGCCTGCATTTTCTCTATTTTATTGCTGGTTGACTGATTTTTAATTCTTTTCATAGCTTCAATCGACGAAAGCTATACTCGAGTCCACTCTTAACAATAATCTCCTTCGACGACGTATTGAACTTGAATCTGAACTCGATAACTTATCTATTACTGCTGCAAGTGCCAACGTCACAGAAGTGAGCGAAGAAGATTTGCCAAAATTGTATAAAACTGTGGAAAGATTAGAGGAACGATTGAAAAAGATTGAAAATGACATGGAAGAACTGAAGGCTCAGGAAACCGAATCGCTTGCTGTATTAGAAAGACAAAAAGTCAGTTTTACTTTAACTCCTTTTGAACCGTTTCAAAACATCCGCTAAGTTTATGCACTTGTTGTTAGACCGAACAAGCCCAACATTCCAAATCCCTTGAACAACAGCAAACGTTCTTAGAGAAGTTTCTCACGAAAAGGTCGGTTCTGATGGCGAAGAAGGACGAGTGTACCAAAAATATCAGGGAACTGGGTGTTCTTCCCGAAGAAGCGTTTGAGAAATACAAAGAAATCAACGGTAAAAAGGTTAGTGTTAATTTGTCAAGCAATGTAAAACGCTATACACTTCTGGCTAACGAAGAACGGTGCATCTTCTCATTTGGATAGCTCATGAAACGATTACACAAAGTGAAAGAAGAATTGAAGAAATACGGACATGTAAACAAGAAAGCGATAGAACAATACAATAATTTTATGAAACAACATGAAGTGTTACAACAGCAAAAACAAGAATTGGATAAATCTGCTGAGGTATTTTCCATGCTCTATTTGTCAGAAAAGATAATTTGTATTCACGGCTGTTTGTCGCGGTAGGCCATTCAAAACCTCATCAAAGTATTGGATCATCAAAAAGATGAAGCTATCGAACGAACCTTCAAACAAGTTGCTAGAAACTTTGAAGAAGTGTTTGAGAGGTTGGTACCCGCTGGTCGCGGAAAACTGTTGATGTTGAGGAGAAAAGGATTGGTTCGTTACTCTTTCGTATGTTTTGGTTTGTAGAGAGAAATCGCTCAACCATGCTTGACTTGATTAGGATCCCGAGCAAGAGGGCGAAGATGAAGCCAACGAAGATGAAACAGGAAGCAAAGAAAAGTCAAATGTTGCATCTTATTCTGGTGTTGCCATTAAGGTACTTCTTGCTCTAGTAGATCTGTTCTTTTGTCGCCTCTCTGTTTTTTCTTCTGTGTTTTAACCGTCAGATTGGAATACTATAATATCAGGTTTCTTTCAACTCTAAAGCCGACGAAGGTCTCAAAATGCAACAATTGAGTGGTGGTCAAAAATCTGTTGTTGCTTTAGCTTTGATCTTTGCTATTCAGCAATGTGATCCCGCTCCATTCTATTTATTTGATGAGATTGATGCAAATTTGGATGCTCAATATCGTACTGCTGTTGCTTGTATGTGCTTTTCTCGTCTACATTCGAATTATAGAATACCAACTTATTTCTTTTTTATAACTATAGCAATGATTCACGATCAAGCGGCCAATGCCCAATTCATCACGACCACTTTCCGATCAGAGTTACTTCATCATGCTGATAAATTCTATGGTGTTACATTCCATAACAAAGTTTCCAAAATTCAAAGCATCAAAATGGAGGACGCCATGGGATTTGTAGAGCAAGATCAGGTCAATTAAGCGCAGTTTAGCAATTCAAACGCCAATTCTCATTGACGAGAATGATAAAGAAGTGTAGAATTGATTGAGTTATTGTATATAGATTATTGCAACGTTTAATGCCAGAATTGTTTTAATTATTATGTATCGTTTTCAATGTTTGTGGTGTGGTCAATTGTATTTTATTCCATCAATACGATTCTGCGTTGTCTTTCACGCACAATTTGCAAATGACTATACTTTATTCGTATACCTAACCTTGACGTGTTCACAAAATGATGTATGTATTTATGCAAAACGACACATGGAGAATAGGTTCATGTCCCTTTAATGTTATCAATGTGTAGCCGGATCACAATTATTGGCAAATGACTCGCAAAGATCTGCAGCTTTCAACCCTACATTTACACATTTGCAAAAGTCCTCGCCTGTTAATTAAAATCAATCCAATTGATGCGGACTGAAAGGAGTGTACTATTGAATACCGGCGAAAGTATATATTTCTACCACAGTGAGACAAAGGCCATTTTAAAGTTTATTGGGGACCGCAATGCTGCGCCATTTCGCCCGTGGGTTAATTTAACTGTGGCCGATTTCGTTCTAAATCGTGACATGTCCGTTTCCCTCATTTCCACCACAATTCCATCAAACTTCCAAAACTTTGTTTCTTTCTCGATTGGATGATGAATTCACAACAGTCTCTGCAAACCCGATATCCCATCCGCTTCTTTGAATTGACCTCGGCGTCGCCCGTATTCAGGTCACTTCAACCAACGAAATCGCGGGGTGATCAGTCTTGCACGGTTGGAATTGTTGCCGGTGAGAGCGTTTTTTGTGGTAAGTTTTTGATCCTGCTTGATAGATGCTCACTGAATGGTTGATTAACAGTGTGTTCTGTCCTGGCGGATTATAGGAATAGGTATTTTCCCCGCTACTTGGGATCTAATGGTCTTGTTCGGCTACGGCAATGGATACGGCGAATTTAACTGACATATTCAACTTCAATTTGAAATATTTGTGCACTTTTGTATCGAATAGCAAATATTTTATCATTACGGGGTTTCGTTAAAGTGCCAGCTATAGACAATATCACGCAACAAGAAGTCATTCACTTAATTGGTGATTTTGTCATAGGGTATTATACAAATGTAGGTTCACCTTAGATTAAATTCTACTACTAATTTGAGAATCTGATTCCGAACATAATTCTATTATACAGTGTTGTGATCCATCCGGACGTTCTTACCCCATCTCGTCTCATTTGACATTTCTGTCATCATTATTGAACAATCCATTGAACCCTCCGAACCCGGTACTTCGATTTCCGTCGTCATTCGAGCCACAAAATACTCCGCTTCTAAATTTTTTGGCTTTTCTATCTATCCCGCTCTTTCACTCGGTCGCTTTACCGGAAGCTGTTAATGAAAGTTACCAGCGGTTTTTAGATTTCACGTTTTCTGATATCACTCTTGATTCTGAAGGCAAGAGATATCTTGATGATATCAAGGGACTACCAAACCATCTCAGCTGGCAATCGTTTGTTGAAATGGTCAGTTCATCTGAGCCGTTAAAGATATTATATGAACCTGTTTCGAAAAAGTATGAAACGGTCTTTATGTATGAAAATCAATGTTTTTATCTTGCCACTGATTCAGAGAATGTCGACAACGACGGAATTGTAATGTGGAAGCGTGTAGCGTACGATGAAGAGAGTGTGTTGTTAGACAAGAATTTGAATGCTGTGCGGTTGATCGAATTAAATGGATTGAAATTAGTGGACAGTGCAGCGAGCAATACGGCGGCTCAAACAATTGAGAATATCGACAGAGAGTAAGTAATTGTATGGGCTTCTTTGATTGCTAGATTTTCTGATAGCGTTCTCGTTCCAGTTTTGCGATTGCCTTGGCCCTTTCTGATACATACATGCGCGCAGTAGCCACGCCCCATACTGCTTCGCCTGAATTAGACGCATCTATTACACCAACAGAGGAACTGCATCCGAAAAAGAAGTCGTTCTGGAGCAAAATGAAACCGAAAAATCTCAGACGTGGGAGTAATCGAACAGACTCGTCGTCATCAACACTTATCGAAACCACCGACGATATCCAGGCCCCGTCGAAACGAAGACAAAGTCGCAAGGACAAACGGCTGTCTAGCTCATCTTCATTATTGGACACACCCGTTACATCATTTGAACAGCCATTACTCTTAACTCCTGAAGCATCCGAAGTCGATCCATCCAGTATAAAAATGTACGACCCAAAGAAAGCTCGCGACAAAGGCAAGGAAAAGCTGAATGACGATAGTGCGATTGATTTAATTAGCTTTGATAGTGATAATAGTACCGATAACGGCGGTGTGTTGCTGACTCCAGACAGTGAATTTTCACCTGGATTGGACAAGAATCAGATTATGACAGAGTAAGAATATTTGACTGCCTTCATTGTTGCCGTGCGTTATCCTGACATGAGTTTTCACAGCTATCAGATGGCACTAAATCTACAATCATATTCGACTGAAGAGAAGCAGCCATCAGATCATGTCACATTAGAGTAAGTTCATCTCGGCGTCCGAAAAACGTGTCAAATTACCCAACCATGCTGACAATATACATAGTTACGATCTTGCTCTGGAAATAGCAAACCAAGAACGGATATTCGCTGAATCAAAAAATAATTTACCGGACCCTACTGATATTCCTGGGAAGGGCATGGACGAACAAAATGCGCTACCTGAAGTTCAAAAGGGTAAAGGCAAAGTTTTTGGCTTACTGAAGAAGGGGATGAGCCGAAAGCAAAAGGTCGAATAAATGTAGTATATTTCGCATATAATTGTAAAATCTGAGGAATCGGATGTAGGGATGATTGCGAAAAAAAAGTATTATTTGAAACTATTCAGTCATTAAGGTCGGATTTCAACGTACAACTCGACAATAGTTCGCATTACTACTGAATATGGTACAGAGGGGTATAAAATATAGGTATAAGAACTGAAAAAGTGTCAACGTATAAATACTGTTGGCTTATGAGCGGAGCTCACAACGGCTCTATTTCGGAGAATCGATGCACATCCTCCACAAGGAGAACGTTACTTCCATTCCTTCGGGCGCTGATTAGAGAGTAGGGTATTACAGAGATTAGAATCTCTAAACTCTTTGTCCATAGATGCAAACTCCTCAAGTGTAGATACTGTCGAACACACGATACTTAGGCCACTCGGTAGAGATAGGCGAGGAACATAGCGACGAATAGGAGAGCAGCAATCGATCCAAATGAGAAGACGAAGAATGCAAAGAACAAGTCTAGTGCTGAAGATATTAAGGATAACAGCATTTGAGAGCAATGGATTACTTCGAGTAGCTTCGGGGAAGGGAGAGTGTGAACTGATTATACGAATAGATGATTCTTAACGATCGGTAGAACGAGGGTGGCTTAGAAAGGTGACCGCAAGTGTGAAAGCTGGAGGAAGGATGAAAATCTTAAATTGTTGAATTGAAAAAGCATTAGCTATCACTGTTGGGTTCAATGACATGAAGGAAAAACACTACTTTGAAAAAAAAAATAGAACTACGAATGGCAACGAGAATTTGGCCGGAACATTTGCGGCCCTTGCTACAAATTTACGACGTCTCAATAATACAGGAAAGGGAGAGCTAATATTGAAACTGATTTCCACTAAAATTGCAGTTGTGATTCCAGGTAGAATTTGGGCTCTTGATGTCGGCGATGATGGAAATTAACTCGGATCACAAGTAAACAAGGATTCGGACTCGATGTTGAAATTGAAGCATACGGTGGTCATAAATCCAAAAATGACTTTAAATATGGATAAGATTCCTGTTTTCGTAACTGCTGATAAAGCGTTTGCATGGAGGCCTCAAGGTTTGTGTCCCATACTTCAGTATATCTGATAGTGTAGCGTCAACGTTGTTGATAACACGATAGCGCGGTAATTTCAGATGTACAGAACCTGCGTAATCATAGGATAGTAGGGGCCTTGATCGGGTCTCTTCCCCGAGCACCACAGCAAAATATATTTTTCGGATTGCCTTTGGTCCTAAATCAGGAAGAAGTGACTCTACTACTCGATGAAGGTTAGATTTTATAATCTGCTACGATCTACGCCCCGACAGATGTTAACCAGACCTGGCTTCTCGCATTCAGAAATTATTGTCCTCGTCAAAGATTCAGGCTTTGAAAGCCGTATAGCTGAAAGAATTCGTTCAATGGACAGTGATCACCAGGAGACTTCTGGCTCCTCGAAAAATCATTTGATCACTCCGACCAGCCATTTTGGCAGCGCTACCAAATCTCTGGATAACGATGAATTAAATTCCTCCAATGAAGACATATCAAATTGTTCAATAAATTTAAATGATCTAGATTCTGCTAAGTATGCCACAACATTGTCAGAGGCATGGAAGAAAGGTTTATGGAATTTTCCGGAAAAGGAGATAGATTGGGATAGCTATTTTATCTTCAAACATTTATGGAAGCAAGGACTATTCATTACAGAGGGTAGTAAATTTGGCGGCAGGTGGTTAGGATACCCAGGTTTGATATCTTATCAACTCAAATCCGAAATCTTGACTTAAAGCTAATGCTCATGACAGGCGACCCTACCCGATATCACAGTCATTATATTATAACGATAATTCCGTATCGGTCGAGTTTTTCTCCGCTGGATATAATTGCATTCGGTCGACTAGGGACGAGTACAAAAAAAACTCATGTCGTGTGCAGCGTCCAAAGCCAAGGTGGAGAACAGGATGGAATTGTTGAAGGAAGTAAACTTGACACGTATCAACGGTGGAAACTGAAAGATGTTATACATTATACAATTGAATGGACAGGTATCAACTGAAATCGGTCTCCTCAGTTCTCCGCTTAACTTATGCCCAATCTTCCGCTTAAGACGCTTTCGATCATGTGTTGACAGTGTCCAGCGGCTTGGTACACTACTTGGACCCGATTAAGATCTAATTCAGAATAAAAAGATACCCCTTTTCGAGCAATAGTCTGAGCATCGATAGAAGACTTGAACTTTTACGCTTTTTTGAACTGGCTCTTGGAAACATTCGATCTCCTCCAGTCATCTTAACTTGACCTACGGAAAAACAGGAAGTCACTAGCGTATCTTACTATTTGGCATTTTTAAAATCGAAGGGTTACAATATCAGGCCCCCGCCCCATCGGGGAACTAGCTCAAATGGTAGAGCGCTCGCTTCGCAAGAACATCGTGTCTGCGAGAGGCACAGGGATCGATACCCTGGTTCTCCAGTTTTGCCAAATTCAGGCTTCCCTCAAAATGTAAATATGCTCCATTATTGCATTTGATTTTTAATGTTCAAAGGTTGTCACTAATTGTGTAGCCAAGAAAGTATTCTTTTGCCAATATGAAAATAGTATTCATTCGCACTTGATGATCAGAGTTTCATATATATATCGTTGATTGCCTTTGATAAGGCCTTAGTGATATTGGTAAAAAATTATCAATTGTTTTAATTAACTTAACTATTATTTTCCTGTTCCACACTATTCCGCGGCGTGACGTGGTCATACGCTTATACTTCGGCCAAACGTTATATTCCTTCCGCATTCCATATCTTATTTCTTATTGGCACCGTATGAATTATTCGGCGACGCTTTCATGGAGTTCCTCGTCCACGCTCATCGGTGACAAGATACTTCTTCCATCCTCTGTCCTATCCTCGCTCTCCGACTCTGCCTCAGCCACCGCATCTCCTTTCGTCTTTGAAATATCGAACCCGAGGAATCGAAGAAAGATTTATTGTGGTGTAAAAGAATTCACAGCGGAAGAAGGCTCTGTGATTGTTCCACCATGGATAGCGACTTCGCTTGATTTAGATCCTGATTTGGATCAAGTCGTTTCTACAAAATCCAAGCAATTACCGAAAGCAACGTATGCACAATTACGCCCCATAGCAATCGATTATCTGGAAATCACTGATATTCGGTAGTTTGAAATTTAATAACAGCCTCGATTTGAATTGATTGTTGCTCACTATTAGTTTTTCTTGAACATTCAGTGCCACTCTCGAATCATATTTACGAGCCAACCATACTTGCCTCACCCTCTCCGAGCTATTAACGATCAATGTTCATACTTTTGCGTCGTCCCCATCGTCTCCTACCAAAGCCTACACATTTGTCGTATCCAAACTTGAACCTGACAGTCCAGAAAAAGCATGTATCATTATTGACACGGATATCACAGTGGATATCGTTCCTTTGGAAGAAGATGAGCAGAAATTGAAAATCATGTATGAACAGCACAAGAAGGGCATACAGAGTCGTGAACCCCTGTTGCTACCTTCAGTAGAGAAAGTGGATAGTAACGAAAGTCTGGCGGAAGCAGGTGGTGTAGTCGCAAAAGATGAGTGGCGGTATTACAAGGTATGGTTTCAGAAGGTTTCAATCAAGTCGTGTTAATGAGGTCTCTTGCCAATTCGTTTGCTCTTAAATTGCTGTAGATTCAAACATCCCCGTCGAAACCTTACCAGCAGATTCATATTCAAATGTCGTCTGGCGATATCAATATTTTTCTTCATGATACAATTGATCACCCGTCGGTTTTTGACAACACATTTTTCAATGTCGATTATGGATCTCGTGTATTCAATTACACTTCATTCTCGCCACTCAACAACGAATCATCATCTCTCGAGGAGCAAACTTCAGAATTAACACCATTCTTTTACATAGCTGTTCAAGGTTACGAAGAATCCTCAACATATATGATAACAATCCACTCGTCCGACCGTCAGTTTAGTGACAGGAAAGATACTCTGAGAGCTGATGTAAAAGAAGCGGATAGTGCTAATGCAGATAATGAAAAGTGTGACAACTGCGGTGTTTGGATTCCAAAACGGACGATCGCTATGCATTCTGCCTTTTGCTATCGGCATAATGTTAAATGTAAAGTCTGTGGAAAGGTAATGAAGAAGGAAGATGTCAACACCCATCAACATTGCCCGCTTTGTGATGAGGTTCGTGATCTCTAATGATAGCGAGTTTTTGACAAGTTTCTGACCTTTTAACCTTTCGCTCAATAGGCTTTGCACCCTGATCACATTGCAAAGCACAATAATTATTTTCATCCAAACCAACCATTTACGTGCCCGTGCTCTGAAACTTTCAATTCTCTATCGTCGCTGGCTGCTCACCGTCGGTCAGTTTGTCCTGTTCGTCTCATTCTTTGTCGTTTTTGCCACATCCTCACCCCGGCCGGTCCACCTTCGACTGATCCAAAAGATTATATGGACGGCATCACAACTGAACACGAATCCCTCTGTTCCAGCCGCACTATTGATTGTCAGATATGTAATCGTAGTGTAAGAATACGGGATGTGAAAGTCCACATGAGGATGCATCGAGTCGAACGTAAAAATAAAAAGACTGGAATGGTAGTATGTAGGAATCGAATGTGTTCAAATTGGATACAAAGAGATAGGAGAAATCTGTTAGGTCTATGTGGCACTTGTTTTTCGCCGTTTTGGAATTCGAGAGATGACCCTGGAAATCAAGTTATGATCAAAAGAATTGTCCATGCATACTTCACTCAGTTAAATGAAGGTTGTAAACAAGATTGGTGCTGGAATCAGGTAACTGCCTTAAGAATTACATTTTTCACTTTTCCTCTCTTTGTTGGCAGAAATTGACTGGACTGTTATTTTCAGTATTGTAAATCAGGAACAAATTTTGAACCACCTTCAACCGGGGCTGACCCTACTTCACTAGCTATTCAAGCTTACAATTTGCTTCAACTTTCGTCGATTCACAAACCTTTAAACGAATCTGAATATTACTTTTGTGTCCGTAGTTATCGTATTGCTAAAACCAGAAAAATATCAGATCTGTTTGTGGCGATGGGGTATACCGTTGATTGGGGTATCCTTGCTTTGATTGAAGCCGAAAAAGAGGTACAGAGAGAAAAAGGGGATAGTGATAGTGAAGATGAAGATATGGAAGGTGTGGAAGTAACGAAAAAGAATGAAGAAGAAAGTGATCAAGCTGTTGTATCGAGAGCGGAAGAATGGTTGAAGAATAATGGCCCCCTGTTAGAATAAATTCATTTTACTTCAACTCGGATCATATAGTATTTGCTAGAATGTAAAAATCATAATACGTTGGGTCTTCCCCCATGCATAGAGTCTCTTCGTTTCTCTTGCCCCTTGTGTGATTGTCAATCATTTCTGTCTTACTATTGTGTGAAGTAATACCTACTCTTGGTTTCCCTCAATTAGGTATATTATACTCAGCTATGTATATGAACAATGGATTAAGTAATGAAACATATTATATATAAATGAACATAATAAATAGATGATTGAATAGACTTCTACTCATGTCTAACGTATTACTCTACGAACCGGCTTCGAGTTTCAGCGCGAAACTTGAATAAATTTTCGTATTAATCCTCATTCACAAGGTCCTAAGATTAACTTTAGACGCAAATACAAACTCTCCTTTCCCTTCCTGTTCCTTTCGTATCACAATTTAAATATCTCCATGGGGTTGTGACGCATTCAGTTTCTGAATTCGTTTGTACCGACTTTTTCGGTTTGACTCTCTTTTTATTATGCCTGCTGTCGTCGGTAGATTTTTTGATCAGCTTTACTAAATCGGGGGAGGCGGATGATTTTGATGCAATGGCTTCGTTGGATGTGATTGAGGATTCATCAGAATGTAAATGAGAGCGGGTAGAATGATGCGAAAAGTCTGCATCTTCGTCGTCCCTTACAAAGGGTGCTAGATTCGAGAATTCCTTTTTGCAGATTTTGCAGGTTACGGAATTTAAAGATTGCAAAATTTGACATTGATTGATGAGGGGAAGGAGTTGAGGGTTGCACTTTTTGGTTGAAACGTTTGGTTGATCGCTGTCACTAGAGTCGGTCATGGAGGGAGTTGAAGAATATGCCGGAAGACGTTCGCAAGTTTCGCTGCAGCTTTCTCCTTTCAAACCCATAACCACCACTTCCCCGTCTTTTAATCTAAACCGATCGCTGTCTCTTCCCATCCATACATCTTTCTCTGCGATTTGGCTTTCTTCCCCCAGTTTCGACTCCACATCTATAATTATCACCATGTTTGTCATAAATCTTAAAATCACAATCCCATCATGTACACCTCTTATAACCCCGTCGTTAAACCCGAAGGAAAATAATCCAAAGAAATTTTCGAGGATATCACGCCAGTATCGGTTATTCGTGTCACCATAGGCGGAATTGCAGTGGGAACAGTAGTATGATAAGATAGAATTACGAAACGCAAATATATCAGATATGGAAGCTATTCGAGTCGAGGAATGAATGAGTGATAGAAGATATGTTTTGTAAATGTGGATGCTGGTATGAGAAAGAGAGAGATTGTACGTCGGCAATAAGTATGGAACTGAAGAGGACGGAGCGGCTGCCGAGGAGAGAGGGGTTGGTGATGCAAGGTTCATGTTGTCTAGCCTGTCCGTTTGGAAGAAATCATCGACACTATAAGCAGAGTCTCCGCGTCGTTTGACATGGTGGGTTCTAAAGAGTGAAGTTCGGTCAAAGCGAGGCCAGTTAGTCGATAGCCCTGACTTTGTAAGCTGGTTATCAGCCTCAATTAACCAAAGAAGAATACTTTCGTACCTGGAAACTTCAGGGAACAGGCACTCCATGTTCCTTATCCTATTCATCTGCGTGATCCAAATTTTATCCCAGTCTTCTAATTCTTTAGGCTTCCAGGCATGCTTAATGTAGCCATTGTATATTTTTCTGCTGGTCATCCATCCTAAAGCCATGAAGTGAGATCCACGGCGAAAGTTGAAAGGCGACGATGCTGTAGCGGGGTATGCGTTCTATAAGTACAGTGAGAACGTTAGGAGAACTGACGACAAAGAGAAGACGAATGTTTGGAAAATATCAGAAGAAAGACGTACGTCGTTCCAAGCAGATACACAAAAAAGGGTGTTGTCTTGATCCATCACTTCAGATGCCTTGTGAAAGTACTCCACTACATCATTTGAAACACTTAAATCGTCTTCTAGAACTACAACGTAGTTTTCATTCTGAATATGAAAGCCGTATTGAAAAATACGTATGTATTGTTCTGTTAGGCGCATTGTGCGACTGGATGATTTTTTCATTACTATTGGAGGATCTCGATCGGCTTTGGGATCATTGGGTATGTTTTCGCGGGTGTTAGATGGTTGTAGTGGAGAAGGTGATGAGGGGTGTAGGATTTGCTCGATATCAGATTGTAAAAGGAACTTCACCCCGAGCATATCAGCAATCTCTGCGGCGGGTTTATAATCAGACGGAAATTCTGCATCTGATATAATAACCACACGATCCGGATTCGCACCCGCAACGCACAATAATCTTTTCACTGTCTCCAGCATCGTCAAATGTCGACTGTAGGTTGAAATAATAAAAAGCGGATGATGAAGAGTTGAATAGAGTCCATAGTTGGGACAGTCGTCGAGTTTGGGGGAATTCCGTATGACATTTTGACGAGGAACGGTGGGGTTAAATACACTTTGAGTTTCGGATAAGTTGACGGGATCCAAATCGACGTCATTGGAAGAGGATCGTTGGCGTGAAGAAGAGTGGGTAGATTTTGGCGTTCGCTTTTCCAAGCGTTGGATAGTATAAAGAAGGAGCAGAATCAGGGCGAAGAGCAGAACCCTCTAAGTAAAGCACACTCAATATTAGTACAGTCACGTCATGTAACTTGTAAATATGGCTGCTAGTGTAGGGAGATATACCTTTAGTCGCCGTTTCGTGCGTAATAACATTTTTTATTAGGTATTTAAATAATGTAATTCAGAGTAACTTTTATCGCACGCGTTTAGCGGATGCCCATGAAAGCTGAATAGTGGATTGATGATGGTGGATTTGAATGCTGATATGCACACAGGACACACTTGTACAGCGGATGTACTAGTCGCTGCTAACGTAGGATATTGCGGTCGTTGGCTGTCGCTAGGCAAGGTGGCCCTACGAATTGATATTTTGGACAAAAGGCACCAAGGGGAGGATGGGACAATTGTGGAAAGAACTCAGTTTAAGGACTATTTTTGCTGAGGCAGAATTCTGGAAAAAGGCGGAGAAGAAAGGGGGGCGAATGCAAAGGAAAAGCGATGGAATTACTAGAAAGCCAGGAAGGAGAGGGAATGCTCAGGGAACGAGGGACTGATTGATGTTGACAGCGGGAGGAAACACCACAAGTGTACCGTTTGAAAATAGAATTATGTGCCAGTCATTTATATCCTGGCGTGATGTGTCCCTGCCGAATAGGGATGGGCAGAAGTCTATTGTATTAGACTATTAGTAACTCAGTAAGCGTCTATGCCAGGTCTATGCCACATATGTATAATGTATATAATATATATATGCAATATTTAATGGTTGGTTCCCCCTTCTCACTCTGAGCACATTGAACAGCGAAAGCGGGCATACACTGAGGAATACGCGGATACAACTCATAAAGACATCCTCATCATCATCGTTCCTCAGACATGCGATATGCTAAACATTGTAAAATACATTGTATATCTGCAATATACGTGCATTCGACTATTTATCATGTTAGATTTGATCGCATATATCTTTATTAAGTTTAAAGCAACACGTGACCACGCCTGCATTCCCTCGACTCTATTTCACTCCATCAATAACCAAATCATTCAAGACAGGATAAAATGCGCTCCTCCCAACCAACAAAGCTCTCTCGTTTGCAGCAATTGCAGGTTTGTTGTCTGATTCTCTATTTTCTGTCTGTACCCATCTAACTCGTACACATTCACAGCTAAAGAAGAGAAAATTGTCAGAATCTAGCCTCGACCAGAATAAAGATCCAAAGAAACGAAGTCTCACCAATCCCCCTACTTCCTCTTCTTCGTCATCCTCCACAAACCATGGTCCAGGCAAATCGAAAGCAGAAAAGTCTCAAAGTATTCCTTTTCGCAAATCATACAGCTGTGGAAACTTGTCCCTATCCAAATCCAACACATCGATTTCTACCAAGTCTCTCGTTCAAGGTGACCCCGCCATTCCAGAAGCAGCAAGCTCTGCAACTATATCAACATCTTCCAATCTCCTTCCTACCACATCAAATCCCCAATCGGCTCTAACTTCAGTGTCAACCGACGTCGAGCCCTCAAAATCGAAACGCCGAACAAATAGTTTATTGTACTTGAAGAAGTCAAGTCTAACAAGTAATCCGTTCCACAGTAACGAAATGGATGATAAACTACAAAATAATGATAGCCTGACAGCTTTGTTGGGTATTTCACAAGGTGAAGCGTCTGAAGATGGGGATGATTTGGAGGGGCCCTCGGAAAACGCGAACCTCCCCATCGCTACCAAAGCGCCCGAAAGTACCCATACCCCATCATCTGATATCTCCAGGACACCTGAACCTTCACTGGAAAATCTTGTGGAATCGCCACAAGATATAATACATCAAAACCCTTTGGATAAACCGATCTCTCCCATTCTCATAACTACTGCACAATCACCAACCGTTTCTCCGCCACAACCCCAAACCAGTACTTCCAGCATTATTGACCCCATAAATTCAATTGAAATTGATCCTACCAAGTTACTAAGTCTCTCGCAGCTTACGAAGTCTATAAAAACACCTTCAGTTTTGGAGCGCAAAAAGCCTAAGAAGTTTACATTCCTTTCCCCATTTCAGAACAACGCTTGGGAAAATCAAGGCCACTTCAAAGATTTGGAGGATCACGAAGACGCAAATCAAAGTGATGACGAGTGTTCTCGCTCCACGCATCCTTCCCGGATAAAATTCGACTTACACGTTCCATCCAAGACCAAGAACAGTAAGGAGGATTTGGACGATATTCGGGACATAGAGTTGCAGGATACGCAACCTCTGGACGATCAGGCAACAGAAAAGAAGGATGATGGAGTGAATACCTGCAGTTATACGATTGATTTGGACGAATTGGATAAGAAAGCATTTAAACCCGAAGAAGAAGAGAAGTCCAAACAATCTTTAATCGTAAAAATAAGAAAACCCGTCATCAAACCAGACAACTTAAAATTGCTGAGGGTTTTGGAGAGCGATAACGTAGGCTTTCTTCATTCCATCAACAACCATTGTATGGATATTTATACTGCATGTTCATCGACTAACTCCGCACTCTTCACTTTTTCCTTAATACCATTGATGATGCCTATACATGACAATTTGCCAACCGGCGGACAGTCGCACAAAGACTATATCAACACGAAAGAATTCCTTACTTCCATGCATTCTCAATCGCAAAATGAATCTAGAGAAAATCAATTGAGAAGCAACACAAACGGAAATAACATGAAAAGTGGGGGCGAAGGTGTCCTCAAAAATGAACTTCTCACTAAGGTGAGAGTTTTCAGTTCGAAGTCATCACTCTACCTGCTACTTTTAATCATTCTACACCTTACCTGACTGAAAATGTATACTAATATTTGATATCATTATATTTCGGTTCACTTTGGACACCATTTTCTAGTTTGAATGGAACATAAAAACATCCGTATCATTCATCTCACCGATGCCATTTGAATCATTTTCAAATTTATCCTCAATCCAAGAATGTACCGCGCTGAATAAGTATGTGAAGGAAGGAACTGGACTCGAAAGTGTATGCATTTCATTAGCAATCTCTCTCTTCATCGTGGACTTTTTAAACAAGTCGTCGAAGAGTATTTTTCTTGAATTCATACTAAAATCTGCACATGTTAGACAATGCCTCTTCCACTCCAAATTCATCAACTGCTTCATTATTATGTCTATCCTACACAATCTCTTCCCGCTAGTCTAGAAAAGACTCTACCCACTCTATTATCTAAATCAATAGAGACATTGAAGGAAGCCGAAAGAACGGAAGTAGAATGGTATATGGGGGTCGAAGCTGAATGGTGCGTTTCAGATTGTGATTACAGTATTGATTTCGTTGCGTTCGTGTTCCTGTATACTAAGCGTTACTTTGCCTTGCATACTGATTGCATCGAAAATATTATAATCTTTGTAGGAAGAAATCATTTCGATCCTTGTATCTCTCCCTTCGGAATAATTTGATTCCTTACTTCTATTACACTCATCAACAAGAATTCAGCATTCTATTCATAGCGTCGCATATTTCGAAAAGCAAACGGATAGAAGCCGTGGTTACAAAGAGTACGACGGGGTTACGGAGGCGCCTGGAAATGGAAGGTTTGTCCATGAAACAGACATATTTGCTCACTTCAAACCTTCGTGATATATTTCTTACCATTTGTAAATCCTACCCAGGAATCGAGTTCGAAATGCCGCTGGCTGATAAATTGAAACCAAAAGTGATTCCCAAGAATTATGTCGTGGCGGATGAAGATTCCGATCTTCAATCAGAGGCAGAAACTGATGACGATGACGATGAAAACAAGATGAAAGAAGGACGAAAGGACCAGGCCCTGTTCGTATTCCTTCACGTCTGATCCTGTCTATACGGAACAATTGACACCTGACTCATTCCAAAAACTTTACGCCAATACTAATAGTAGAATACCGAATCATCAACCTGAACTACTTGACAACCTCCCGGCCTCATTACTCGTTATTATGGGTACATTGAATGTTAATTCATTATTTAAATTTTTGCTGGGATACGGCAGTGGTACTGTTTCCGCCGCAAATTCGTCTTCACAGAAAGACTTTGGGCTCGGTGAGAATAGGATAGAATCAAAGTTTCAAAGTAAAGGAAGGAATCAAAAAACGGCTACTGCAGGAGCCCTTAAAAATAGAGGAATCAAATATGGTAATATTCAACTACCACGACTAATTAGTCCTGGGGTATTCGAAGGTGCTGGTGTTAAGAAGTGTGAGGTTTGTCATCATATTTTTGGCCAATCTTTCGGTCATCTGGATAATTAACGCGTCTATGAACATCATCAGATTACCAGAAACGGTCCCATTCAGCGATCCTCCAAGTCGTCCACAGAAACACTATACCGGTTTCAGATTCAAGGCTATATCCTTCCTCATGCATTGTATCATCTAAAACGAATCCTGTTCAGTTTTGCAAAATGCGGTGTTCTGGAAGGTCGAACTCAAAAGATCGATAATCAAGATGAAAATAAGATTCAGAAGGGGAATAAAGAGAATAGTCTGGGTGATAGAACAAGTAATGGACCAGTGATGATCAGGGATGAAAATGTGTTGGAAGTGAGTACTAAACTCGATGAAGAGACTGTTGTTGCACTGGAGCGCTGTGTGGATGTCGAGCTATGGGGATAGCCTCGGCGAATAATATCTCAGAAATAAAATTTTGAAGCGAACAGCGAAGTAGAAAGCCAATTCCTGGTTTCGTTATTCTCGCGCGAAAAATTCTACATTGATTCGGACGGCTTTACAACAACGAAATCAAGATTTATATCACTCTACTGTTTGCATACCGCGCAATCTATAATTTATAACAGCTCTACCACGTTCTCAAAGTATTCTTTATCCACATAATTTTTTAACTCGGATTTTGTGACCCAGGCGTAATCAGAGACCTCTTTCATATCTGGTTGAGGGCGTCCCGAAAGAATATGAGCTTTATGAAAAAAGATCTGTGTAGTTCACAGGTAGAGAAATGAAAAAGAAGGGCCGTTAATATCAAGCTACGTCGGGACAAGCTAAGACGACTATTTACCTTCGCTGCGCTGGCTTTTTCTGCTCTTTTCTTGTCTGTCTTGGAAGGCTGCTGATAATCATACGTGTAAACACCGATCGGCATTTTTCCAACCATCCATACATCCATATTCTTTCCACATTCTTCCAATAATTCTCGTTTCGCAGCTACATGTAAAGGTTCATGCTTCGATGGAGGCTTGCTATTATCAGTTGTTTCTGGTATTATGTTTATATGCCCCTGTGGAAACTGCCACGAATGATTTTGCCTTTCTTTTTTGACGATTAGGTATAAGTTTTCGTGAGGTGAGCGGGTAAGTGACTTATAGTCTTGTTCAGAAGAAGTAGTAGATTTTTGTGTAGACGAATTTGAAGGAGAAGAGGTAGATTCAGATGATTGGGATTCGTTTGACGAAGACTTTGATTCAGACGTAACGTCTTCGGATTCAGATGCGGAAGGAGAAGTCTCTGTGGACGATACATGAGCGCCTTTTTTCGTCCAAAATTCAGAAACAAATTCGCGACTGGAAGAGTTGTATAATGTGTGCACGTAATTATAATATTCTTTTTCAAAAACAGAAAGTGGTCGGGTAAGTAGAGGACGTCGAGTAAGTATCGTGGATGCCTTTAAATCGTATTTCTTTTGTGAAAGAGTCGAATCAGGAGTTGAAGAAGGTTGAGAAGAGGAATGAGTTGCAAGAGCCCTCAGAGAAATGTTTGCCGACCGAGGAATTCGTCGCAGTGACGACATCGAATTTACGATCATCTTGAATTGAAAATATGAATTACAGTGTCCGTTGATACAATTAAGCCCAAAATTATGTCAAAGTAACGACTTGTTTATACAATCACGTGGCAGTTGCTCATTCTCTTTAAATCCTATTTTCGTTTTCGAAGGCTTCTTCGAGCATTGTTTAAATTATAGGCACAAAGCAATAGTAAACCGGTTTCCGTTATTGTTGATCCGTGAATTATCTCAATACAACAACTGTCGCCGATTCATTTGATTATTTCAATCCTTTCCTCTCCGCAACAATTCGCGTTCTGTTCCAATCGCGGCAACTATCTCATTTGATAAGCCAGTACAGTCATGTCGACCCAAGACTCAAAACGGAAGTCAGCCGACGCAAAGTCAAATCTTAAACCCATAGATCGATATTCAAAAGATAAGAAGATTGGTGAGGGTACATACGCCGTGGTCTATCAAGGTATACCTTAGCGGACAGTTCAATAGTGAAAATTGATCAAGGTCCATGTGCTGTAAATTCTGACATCTAGTTTAGCCACCGATGTTATTACGAAGCGGATGGTCGCTATAAAGAAAATTAAGTTTGGCCAGTTGGAACATGGCCTGGACTTTTCTGCTATCAGGGAAGTCAAGTATTTACAAGAACTACGCCATCCGAATATTATCGAGGTAATTTTATATTCGTTGCACTCCCTTTCACTTGAAGTCCAAAATTATTTGAGAAGTTAATTCTAAATTCGCTTGATTTGCCAGTTAATCGATGTATACTCTCACAAAAGAAATCTCAATCTCGTCCTCGAGTTCCTCGATACAGATCTGGAAATTGTCATAAAGGATAAATCATTGGTCTTCATGCCCGCCGACATAAAGAGTTGGGTGATGATGACATTAAGAGGATTGGGATGGTGTCATAAGAACTGGGTGCTGCATAGAGTAAGCTCTCAAGATCTTATTTTACCGCAGCTCCCTGGCCTGTAAATTTAAATCAAATTGGCCAAGGTTTATGTTGCTTGTTCGCATGATGCTGACCGTTAATTGATTCCATTCAGGATATGAAACCTAATAATTTATTGATTGGTAAAGATGGGCAACTGAAGTTGGCGGATTTTGGTCTAGCAAGAGACTACGGGCATGATCCGATAGCAAGTCGGCCCATGACAACTCAAGTCATTACTCGGTTGGTTTCTTCGTTTTAATCCCCTTAATATATTGAACTTCATTGTCTTATCATTTATATATATATATAGCTGGTACCGTCCCCCGGAACTCTTTTTTGGCGCTAAACTTTATCATTATGGAGTTGACATATGGAGCGTTGCTTGTATTTTTGCTGAACTAATGTTGAGGACTCCGTACTTGCCTGGCGAGAGTGATCTGGATCAAATCAATACAATTTTTAGAGCCTTAGGGACGCCAACTGAAGAAGAATGGAAGGTTCGTCTCTTTAGTGATAGTCCAGCTTGCCTTGGCCGCTTCTAATTCCAAATGTCCGTTTATCTCGAAATTATCATGGACATGCAATATTCTATTACCCGCATAACCACCTACAACTTAGAACGTATCTTATTTGCCTGATTATGTGTCGTATCAAAAGTATCCCAAAACACCATTAAATACATTATTCACTGCAGCATCAAAGGACGCAATTGACTTGATGGAGAAGATGTTCGTTTATGATCCGTTGAAGCGGCCGAGCTGTGAAGAGGTAATATTATAAATTTGGTTCTGTTCACCGAAGACTCTAACTTTTCATTACTGTGACGAATCTTTGGTTTTCTTCCTGCAACTCTTGCTAACTCGCGGTGTATTCTCTTCATTCGTAGTGTCTGTCTCATCAGTACTTCAAGAACCTTCCACGTCCTACTCCCCCACACAAGCTGCCTAAGCCGAAAGTTGAACCTGCTAATAACACCGCGAATCTGGCATCTAACGCGGCCACTTCAGTTACAGCGGCAAGGAGTAAGAGAAAAGCCAGTGATGCTGACCTTGGTGAGTTGGATTATTCAAATTTCCACCTTCGTCGTGTGCCAGACAGAGTTGCGTATTCATACCGTTTATTCTTTTTTTAACACAATAGATGATGCTGCTCAAGGAGCAAAGCGTGTAAATAGACGATTGTTTTAAGGATGTGCAGGTAGCGTCTTCTTGAAATCAAAATCTCTGTTCAGATTGATGTATCATACAATTCAAATAAACCATAACTTGAACTCTTAATATAACGTTTACAGTGCTTATTGTCACATTATATGTAATCAAAGTCTGCAGAGTGTATACGACTATTTTGTATCGATTTTGCTATGTCACGAAAATACGTGGATTTTGGTCCGCCGATTGCATTCCGGATGCCGCACCAGATGATTCATTAAGGCGAATGAAGCAAACATAGTGTCAAATTTGCTGTCCTAAGTGTATGCTATATTTATCAGAAATGTTAATATTAAATCGTACGTAATAGACATCGTCAGCGTTATAAGACTATTGTGTATTGATTTTGCTATGTCACGAAAATGCGCGAGTTTTCGTCCGCCGATTGCATTCCAAATGCGAACTCAAATTATTCATTAAGAGGAATGTCGAATTTGCTGTCATGGGTCATGGGTACATGCAAGAGTCTTTACTTACATGATATGTTGATCAGAGGTGTCAATATCAAATTGTATGGAAGTCGCATCGGGCTATTTTGTATCTATTTTGCTATGGCACAAATATACGTGAATTTTCGTCCGCCGATTGCATCCTGGATGGGAGCTCATATCATTCATTAGAAGTAATGAAGCAAAGATAGTGTCGAATTTGTGTTTATGGGTACATGTTATGTTGATCAGAGATGTTAATTTCAAATTGTATGTAACAGAAATCTGCAGCGTCATAAGACTATTTTGTAATAATTTTGCTATGTTATGAAAATGCGTGAATTTTTGTCCGCCGATTGCATTCCGGGGACGAACTCATATCATTCATCAAGAGGAATGCAGCAAAGATTGTGCCGAGTTTGCTTTCATGGGTACATGGTATGTTGGTCAGAGGTTTGATATCAAACTGTATGTAATAGGGATCTGCCTCGTCAAAATATTATATTGAATTGATTTTGCTGTGTTATAAAAATGCGTGAATTTTTGTCCGCCGATTGCATTCCGGAGACGAGCTCATATCATTCATTCGAAGGAATGTGGCTCGACTAGTGTATAATTTTCGTTCATGAGTACATTATGTGTTGGTCAGAGGTATTCCGCATATCTTGTAACTGAGGGTAAGGCAAATAATTGGTGGATCCGGACTCCAGTCGATTGTATGACATTGCTATACCATCCGGATGCATCATTATTCATTCTATAATACAGTTTACAACTTATTTGACAGACGTAAAGTCATCATCTTACATTGGCGCAATTTTTAGTCTAGCTGAACTTAATACCGCAACGTCCCATGTAATCCTTTGACTCTCAACAATTCTTTTTTCCCATTCCTTTTATTTTCGCGCTTATCTGATTTACCCCCATATCCGTTATTATTCTTACTTTGCTTTTTTGACGCAGAGGAAGAAGAGTTGAGAAGAGTTCGTTTAAAGTGGGGTCTGGTAGAAGAAATGGAGCGAGCGTCAGCCCGCGGATCCCAATGACAAGAATTGATTCAGAAGAATACATACCCGTAATCAAAAAACAATTCTTCCCCCTTTTTTATCTCCCTTTTAGCGTAAAAACCAATGCGATGTTCGCCGCCCGCTAACATGACTATTCAATTTATATGGAGAGTTCGCGAAATGAAATACAATTGAAAACGACGACCAATTGTTAATGAATCATTAGTCCACGTAATTTCAAATTACAGCTTACGCAGAAGAATGAAGAAATTTGAATCGAAACGAAGACTTGAAAATACTTACTCAGAGGCTGTATATTGTTTAACTTTTCATTCCCGTCATTGGCAAATCGAAACATTCCGCCTTGTGTACTAGCATCTATCAAGTAATCTTAAACAAGCGGTCGATTAATTGCCGTTTACTCAGAGTAGGGCAGAAAAAGATGATAAAATAGAAGGAACGTAAGAGTTACAATTTACCTTCATTCAAGCCAAACAAGTAGGCTGCGTTCAATTTTTCTCTTCGGTCACCTTCGGTTGTTGATATTTTCTTTGTCCGCAAGGGACGAATCGAAAGAATCGATTCATGTCAACTTTGTTTTCCAATACGTAGACGTCGTTGGACTGAGCTGGGCAAACGTACCTCGCCAATATATTCACCAACAAATTCATTCTTTTTTACATTTTCGTCAACGAACAAACCGTAGCCAGCATTGGGAAGGGTAGAAACATCAATGTACACTCTCTACATGGCATTAGAGTCAAACAATTTTACAGTGCCAGAGCGGAGAGAGCATGCGTTTAGTCATCAACACAAATCATTAACAGATCAGAAAATCTGGAGAGAAATAAACTGAGATCAAAGTGTGAGGGTATAACATACCTTTGCCAGTCCCATTTGTAACGCCATGTTCCGACAACATCCCAACATATCTTTTACACATCTACAATACTTTCCACACTCCCTATTGCTTCGTATACAAGAACAATCCGCATCGCACTCTTTACAACTACAACCTTCATATCGATTTTTACAGTTCAAAGGACAATGACAATACTCTGTACATTTGTGGTTTCGTTCGACACAATTACACATGCCTGAAGACTCACACGTTCCTGGATGCGCACAGGGAATATATGCAGGAAGCGATGATTCGTGTGGGTGTGCTGTATTATTGCCGAAGCGCAAGGGAAAAATGAGTGTACGTGGTAAGCAGGATAGGACTGGGCGGACACAGAGACAACGTACACTTGGCTCTCTTTTTAGTCTTTGTTTTTGTTTTTTTCTTCCTTTTATTGGATCTGCTATTTCCCTTCGCATTATTTTCGTTCTCCTCTTCAGGAAAACTGTACACGTCAACTAAATATTTTAAAGACGAAACCAATACATCGGAGCAATTAATATCAGCACGGTTGACCCTGAAACGCAAATCAATAAGGAAACAGACCATCACCCGTTTGGAGTTTGGGTTCAAATTTTGCTTCATTAGCAACAGCTTGAGCGATTTTAATATCTACTTCTTCGCTATCACTGAGCATAATCTCCCCACCTAAAAGCGCAATGTCAATATAACTGTCAATATTCTCCAAACAAGGGAGTAGTGAAGCGACATGGAATACAAACTGGATGGAATTATTTCTTCGACATCTTGATCAATTTCCATAGAATATTGACTTAGACTATCGTGAATGTCGTTGATATCACACTTCCTTTCTGATGAGTTTTTTGAGATTATAGGAGAGCTTGATGCTGAAGATTCGGAATTCCGAATAGAGTGGTATCCGTTTCGAATAAAATACTGGTACATCTTTTTGAATCAATACGAATCAAAGTTGTGAGCCGATTGAGTAACAATCTGGAATTCCTTAGACTGATAAAATGTTTAAGGCATACCTCCCAGCAACTTCTACCGTCAACCATCCCAGCAATAGAACAAGAGTAGTCCTTTTGACGCATTTCTTGCCCATTCTTATTAATTGTGACTGTATCCACCCCATAATGTTTCACTCCCAATTCAAACATTTCTTTCACGCCATCGTCAAAATCGACGCGCGGAAGCGCCATCAAATTCGGCGTTGATAGAATGAAGTGTTTGAAACATTGCGGTTGACAAGGACGGTAGGCGAACGGTAACGGAATTGCCTCGGGGAATTTGCATGGAGGATATGGTGCGATTGGGTTCTCTCCGTTAAGATCTGGCGCGAAAAAGAGGAAACAGTGAACATTACAAGGAAGGATATAAAGGCGAATTCAAAATGTGGGGTTAATACACACAATGGTGGCAGGTGAATGTTCTGCATCGGGAACACCACCAGTCAAAATAGGTGTTGGCGTATACGTCACGGTCGTGTTGGCTTTTGATGAAAATATTCGTTGAGTGAAGTTAAGAAAACATCTGGTTGTTTGGACGTTGAAATCACTGAAATACCTTGGGCAGTCAGGTTCTAGTTGGGTTACAGGCGTAACTGAAAGCTTATGACATATCCTGTTATGTGAATGTGAAGTCAGCCAAAGCAAAGGTCGCAAATCAAGTCAAATAGCGAGAGCACAAACGAGCTCAAAACATTGACACCGGCGTCAGCACCGTACAACTTTGTAATTGCCCAGACAAGTCTTCTTACTGTCGTCTCTTGCCTTTGTCTATCCTCCTTTCCGACTTTTTGCGGAACAGGGGATGAAAATTGAGAATTCAGAATTTTGTTTAATTCGTCATCTCGCAACCGTTTCTCTTGAATCTGATATTTTCTGATGAGCGGCTCCACGGCTTCAACTAGGACATCTAAGAAGGGATATTGAAATGAATCGGGTTGAGTGCATAACGTGAAAATATGAATGGCGTAGAAGCATTAGTTTATCAAACGGAGGAGGAGGTGAATTTGGAATGTTGCAAACCGAAGTATCCTGATCTCCAAAGTGGCAAATCCGCGAACACAAACGAATCAAAATTTTCGTTCAAAATCTTTTGCCATTTTTTATCAATATCGTCTTCGTCTTCGTCGCCTGTAAGATTGGGCATCTGTGGTAAAAATCTGCCAAAATATGATAGTTAGCTATAAGAAAAGACATATAAACTCAGATGTTGTTTTTAGGTACCGAAGAACATTATCATCTGGGGTCTGTCAAACAAAATGAACACGTAACGCGATTAATGTCAAAACGTCTCATAAAGCGGCCGGAATATTCAAAACCATATCAATGATACCTCTCTACTCCTGGTTATGTGAGTCCAACAAGGAAAGGTCGGAAGCCCAGAATCATCCGGTACATCTGATGTTGGGATGCCTTTAGTAGTGACGATAGTCCTTTTACAGTCAATATCACCTGATTTGACTGTAGTCGATGACGAGCTTACATCCCATCGAAGTAATCGCCCAGTAGACGATAAGGCGAGGAGAATTCTGCGAGGAGGAGGAGTCGTTAACACGCAATATACGACTAATTTCAGTTGGAGAGAATGAAAGCGAAAAGATAGAAGCGATCACTAAGGAAGATCGTTGTTGCATACCGTGATGAGCCATAATTGAATGCTATCGATTCAATTTGCGCATTATGCTTATTTTCAAATTTCAACTTTAAAGGTTCTGCCGGCTCGGCACGATACCTTCCTAGTTTCAACCAAATATCATTCCCCTGCGTGCCCCACTCATTTCTATTTCGATTCTCTTTTCCATCATTTGCACCTTCTTGTGTCGGTGTCCCCCCTCTCTTACCAACATTATCCGACTCGCTCTTTCTCCCTCCGCCAATGGATAAATCTGATGGCGATTTCTCGGATTCTTGAAGCCACTGTTCAGTCTTCTCTTTACCTCGTTGAAAACATTTATCTTCGTCGATAGAATCAGGTATATTCCAAACGTAAATATATCCACGGGGCGAACCGACAGTTAAATAAGTTAGGGAAGGATCAAGGGCAAATTGGGGCCACCATTGTGTATCGGATGTCACCTTGTACTCAAATTGAAGGATTTCGTCGACCGCATGGCCGCGATCCTTTGTAGTAAGAGAAAGGAAGAAGAAACAGATCAGCCAAAAGTAAGTAATTTACAATGTTATGTACGAAATAACAGAAATAATAGAGAATGCATTACTTTTGTACCTGCGACCCATTTCTTCGGGTTTTTGGGTTTCCATAACATTATGCATCCATCCACAGACTTGGATAATAGAAATAATTCATCGAGCGCCACGCCATCTGTGAGGAATCGAACACAATCAACAATATCCCAATGAAGAAAATAGGTGAGAAATACAGGGTGATGATATTGTATAGGCGGAGGAAACCGTGATATTTCGAATATGGGTTCATCCGATATCAATCGACCTGTTCGATATGTTGGATGATCATAATTGTAGGAATTTTCGATGGCATTCTTCAACTGAGGTGACGAGAGAGACCAAATGCGGACAGAATGATCTTTACCACCACTGACTAGAAACGAACCGCTGGTTGTAATATCCTGGAGTCACCATTGTTAACAGACATAAAGTTAACTAAATTCACGCATATCTTACATACAACTGAAACAACTTCCGAACGATGCCCATTTGCTCCACCAAACACTGCAATTAAGTGTCCAGTCTTTATGTTGATCAACTGCACTGACTGATCTTTCGAACCGCAGGCGAGGATACTTGGGTGACGAGGATGAAAGGTAATTGAATGAATGCCCTGAATCAGAAGTGATTTGCGTTACGTGAGACGATTATTCTCATGGAAAAAACATAAAAATTAATAAATTACCCCTCCTGGACCAACTATCCGCTGAAAACACGATAGTAGTCAGCTTTAAGATAAGATGAAGTTGTCGACCGCAATAAATGAGTTACCCTTCGCACCACACCAGTTTTACAATCTACAATGTGTATGACCGGTTCATCTCCACCGATAGCAAGTAGTGACGTGGTTGGATCGTCCTCATCATAAGTGAATTCTAAAGAAAAGCAGGTCTTTGGATAAATAAACAAGGGAGCAAAATTTCCGTCATCTGTAGCCTCCAGGACCACGACCTAAAGCCCAGAATGCAAAATCTAAATTAGTATCTCAGACCGCAGAATGTCGACAGTATGTAGACGATAACCTTGGTGCCGCAAATGGCGAATCTTTTGCCTGACGGATCATAACGATCGAATTTGACAGCCCAGCATCCGTTTCTAAATACAACTACAACTGTTACCAATAACGTGATTGTCTCTTGGGTCGCTGAAAAAAGGCTTACCTTGAAACAGAGGCAGGAAGATCGATGTATCCCCTATACTGAAATTCAGGAAATCGATCATTTGCCGCAACACTTTTCGAATCGGTATGGCTTGAAGTTATCCATTTAATTTTTGGGCGGGTAGACTCGGCGTCATGGTCGGGGCCTTTTTCAGTATTTTCATCCTGTCGAGCTCCAAACCGAAAATGCGGCGCACTGTTATTGATGACAGAATTCACATTTCTATATACGTTGTTCAAACTTTGGATATTTTGCAGCTTGAGATTGATTTCGTGTCATAGGGACAGGAGTGTCAGCTTATTTCATGACAAGACTAACAAACTCGACAAATTTGGTCTAAATGATGTGTTAAAATAATAAATATGTGACAAAATTACCAGTGTTTTGTCTTTCTCTGCGTCATGCCGGTCTAAAATTTGAGGGACGGTTTCGGTCAAGTAATTTGTTATTTCATCTGAAGTGAGAACCGGGGATGAATCTTCGGGCCTCGGCGATGAGAGCATCGTTTGCAAGGGCAATCGACTGTAGAGATAGCAGAGAATTGCGAGAGATCAAAGACTAATGCAACCTCAGGATCCCACAGACAGACAGAGACAGAATGGCATATTTTCTCTAGACTTTGGATAAGGTTGGCCGATGGGGCCGACGGAGCAAGGCGCCGAGGAATCGGACAATGGCCTCGTATCGCTGCAGTTTACACAAATTCTATTTTTGGCTCACCCATTATCCTCATTCCTCTCGCATACTGTCTATATGCTTGTCCCCTAGATGACTCTGGCCAGACTGTTCCAAGACCACGATCTTCTTCTCTACTTTGTCGGAAACTTTGTTCATCCTTTCCGCTTCAAGACTGTCCGTCTGATCAACAGTTTCTGCAACAGGGTGATATCAGAGAACAAACATACCCTGATTCAGCACAGTCCTTACCTTTTACACCCACCCTTCCTTGGCAAATTATTCATTCGGCGACAATTCTCGGAATCCTTTGTCCGATTTTTGCATTCTCATACGAAATTAAACTGGTCTCTGTTGTCACGCCATCAAATTCTCTCCGAGTCATTCATCGATGAATTCCGTGACTACGTCGATTGGGATATGATATCCCAATATCAGCCAATTTCTGAAGACTTCATCCGTCGACATGAACACCTAGTAAACTGGCTGCTGATAGGTGAAAATCTGGGTCTCTCGGATGCCTTCGTCCACGAGTTCTTTCATAAACAGTCCTGGATCTTTATAGACGCCATGAAAGCTGATATTGAGTATCAAATGCAAAAGTACAGACAGTACGGTGAAATAGAAGCGGACAGGGACTGGAACTGGGAATATTTGAGTCGTCATGAAGACTTGCCTGAAGATTACATCAAGAGATTTCATCGAAGACTAGACTGGGACATGCTCAGTCGATATCAGCCATTGTCGGAGAACATCATAACAAAGTTTCTTAATGAAATACACTGGGATTGCTTGGTTAGAAATCCAAATGTCGATCGGGATGTGTTGGACCGCTTTTCAGAATTTTTAGGTGATGAGAATGGAGAATGGACCTGGAAGGAGTATTGCGATTTCTTTGGCCGTGAGTCCAAGTGATAAATGTTGAACTATGTAGTCTTACTGGGGGCAATGTATACTTGTTATGGCACTAAATCATGCCATAGTAGTATACAAATTTGGATGATATACATCTTTTCCTTGTAATGCATGAGCTACACTGAGTGATCCAACAGTAGTGGGGCGACTCCCGTATCTATGATGACATTACAATAAAAGACAAAAGAAAGCAACAGCTATTTGAATGATTCATCCCGCTCTATTTCATAGCATTGATGTGCGTCAATATCTCTGGATAAACCGTAGGGTTTTACTTCGTTCTTGTTCGCGTTTCCTCCTGCCCTTTCACAACTCACCAAATCCCACGAGAAGAACACACAACATTATACAATCGAGATCCATACATTCCACCATCATATATCCATGCCAGAACCACTCCAAGTCATTTGTCTTCATGATTCCGAACTCCCCTCTCTAATTACCAACGTCGTGCCCGAATCAGACAAAATCTTGAAGAAGCGAGGCCGAAAACCCAAATCCAAAACTCCTCTTCGATCTGCCCGCAAAACTATCGATACCGATAGTGCTCTCTTTGAGTCTTCAACACCGAGTAAACCGCCGAAGCGGTCAAGCAAACATCGAGATTCAGATGACGAAGACGATTCTGACAATGATTTATTACTCTCAACAAAGCGAAGAAAGTCTGATGAGGGCGAGAATCAAAGTGATGGTGGGAATGGAGAAGTTATAAATGACGAGAATGATCTACGTGGTGAAGATATTTATGGATTTGCTATTGCTAAAAAGAAAGTGGATATTATCTCCTTTGCGAAATCACAAACCACGACACCAAACGAGAAGGCCACTTCGCAATCGACCCCGCTCAGTTCAAAAAAGACACCAAATTCTAAATTCACTCAAAAAGCCGAAACAAGGACAAGAACTCCAAGGAATAGAATCAAATCAGGGGCCGCTACACCGGGTAGCGCTGCCCAGCAGTTCCGGCGGAATAAGAATGAACAAGCTTTGTCGAAGGTGAAGGAACTCGATGTATCTGATGACGACGATAGTGAAGATGGCGAGGATGAAGCAGAGGAAGAAGATGAGGAGGAAAGTGAACAACATATTGGAGATGTTGAGAATACAGACGATATCGGAACAGAGCGGTATTTTGAAGACCAGCTGTCCAAATCAATAACATCAAATAATACACTATCACAGTTACCGACTCTCAATCATAAGCAATTCCTTGAATGTCTCGCTTCACAAAAACCAAAGCACGCAAACGAAATTTCGCAATTGGAACCATTTTACGAACGTTATTTATTTATTGAGTGGTTCACTCTGTTGCACCAGGGATTCAACCTTATGTTCTATGGTTATGGTTCTAAGAAGCATTTACTCACTAAATTCACTGATACTATTCTGCCCAACGTTCCTGTATTGGAAATTAACGGATATTTTCCAACACTCACGATCAAAGACATATTGACTCAAATCACTTCGTCCATCCTCTCAATCTCTACAACGCCGGGTCAACTCTCCGACCACCTAGATCTAATCCTCAATGCTTTTTCATCGAAGACCCGCCCCTACAGAACACTGTACATTTTAATTCACAACATTGATGGGCCGTCGCTCCGTTCAGAGAAAGCTCAAACCACATTATCCCATTTAGCCGCTCACCCAAACATTCGGTTCATCGCATCAATAGATTCAATCCACGCTGTCAATCTATGGGACGTCCCAAAATCGACCAGATTCAATTGGACTTGGCACAATGTGACTACATTCAGAGACTATTTAATTGAAACTAGTCTTGAAAACTCGATTATGGTTCAGCAAGACAAAGTTACCATTCAAAGTGCAATCACAACATTAGGGAACTTGCCTGATACATCTAGAAACGTATTTAAATTGTTACTCGAACATCAACTGGATTCTTTAAAATCCGGGTCGTCATCCGGTTCCTCTGCTGGTGTCGATCAATCTGGATCTATGAGTCTTCAAGATCATGGGATACCGTATACGGCTTTGTACTCTAAATGTCGAGAAGAATTCTTGGTGACGAGTGAAGTGAATTTTAAGTCTATTTTGACCGAATTTTGGGATCACAAAATCGTAGTGAGAAAGACAATGTCGGATGGATCAGAAGTGTTGTTTGTACCGTTTGGAAGTAAAGGGTTAGAAGCAATTTTGGAGAGATTGGAGGGCTAAAATTGCATAGTCTATGTCTGTCTGAAAAATATTCAACGACATTCGAGTGTCGATGTGGTAAATTTTTCTATATTTGGTCGAAAATGGATATTATATGTAGACTGGGACCGAGGACTAAATCAATTGTTGAAGCGGTATTATGAAGGATGTAAAGACGGATTTTTAAATTTACTTGTACTTTATTCTATTTTGTAAAAGTTCATTGTTTCATACCACTACTTCATAAACCCATTATTGACGACCCGGTATAACTGCTTCTTACGCAATTTGAATGCAACGATTACGTCTTGCAAGGTTCAACGTCCGTTGCTAAGATCGATAAATAATACAACCATACATCACCTCCAACACAACATCTCATCTACATTCAATTTCACACGTAACCTATTCAAATCTGTAAAGCAGTATGGCAATGAACTTACTAAACCTGCTGTAACGCACATTTGCGATGCCGGAATTACCGTTTCATTCCTGTCGCTGACTGTCGCACCTATCATTCTCATCTCGGGTCAGAAAAACCGCATCGCAAAAAACCGTGTATTGAGCGTCACCAAATGTCGGAACGCACCGAAAGCATCGTTGGTATTGTTGTGAATAAAAATTGAAATTAAAGTTCATTAGGTTATCATTACTATAGGGACAACGGATATGTGGTTGGCGCATCTTGTTTGAGATTTTGAGGATTAGGGATTTTGACGGTATGGGTTTGAGGGGTATAAAGGTCGTGGAAGGATCTGTGGATTTTTACATTCAACAACAGCATCAACATCGACAATAAGATATTATCTTATTTCTAGATTCCCAAATATCAAAAAAATCTTTACGCAATGGCATCTACAGTCTCTGTTCTTTTCTTGGCGCTTTCAGCTCTGGCAGCTACTTCTCTCGCCCAATACGTTGATCCGGCAACCAACTACCCGGCACCCACCCAAACCCCTGCCCCTCCGGCACCAATCAATTTCTCCCTCATGCATCGTACAAGCGGTAAATGTATTCATCCCTACCGCGGTGGGGACGTTCCCGCGGACAACACAAACGCAGTGTTATTCGATGGCTGTGGTCTTTCTCGTTTAGTTTTCCAATACGACGCCTCCACTAAATCAATCAAACACACTGCAAGTGGGAAATGTTTAATTGCTCAAGACGATAGTCAAAAGGACGGCACTGCTTTAGTTTATAGTAGTGTCTGTAACACCGAGAATGGAATGTTTGAGATCACCCCTCAACGTGGTATCGTGCATGTTAAAAGTGGAAAATGCATTCATCCCAAGGGTGGCAAAACCAATCCTAAGAAAAATACACCCTTGATTCTTTACAGTGGGTGTGGTGAAGATCGATTGCTTTTTGATAAAGTCATTGTGAATTAAAATCACTCACAGCGTTGAGGGTCAAGTTGAACGACGAGATCTTGACTTGAATTATATTTAAATTATTATCGCTTATATGTATTTTTATTTCTGTGGTAGAATGTAAATTTTAAAAAAGATAAATCGAACATAAATACAGATGAAGACTGAATTACAAACTACAGTAAATAGATAGATTTGTAGAAATCCAATAAATAAATATGCTTTTTGAACACTCAATCATCGCTTGCCTCCGCAGTCCATTTTATGCTAATATTGGTACCCGTGTTCCAAGTGATCTACAGAAAGATCAAGCTCCAATTTAACGAGCGAGGCCGACAGCGCCATAGGCAGTGCCTCTACGGATCACAGAGGGAATCAAATTGTTTATATCTATAAGTGATGCAATCATCGAAATCTTTTTTATTCCGAACAGTGCCAATATAATTATGATGTAATCATTATATCCTTCGACGTCCAGTCCTCAGGCCAAGAGTATTTAAACTTGCGTCTCTCCTGAGTCCGTCTTCTCATTAACATCGCACGCTAACTGACCTAATTTGACAATCAAATTTACAATCCAAAAGTCAAAGCGAACTCATCACTATGATTCGTAAGATCATCCTCTTTCTCGTCGTTTTACTTGCACTCGTCACCTTCGTCGCCGCGGATATGAAGCACAATTATGATAGGGACAGAGACGATTGCAGACAAAGAGGACATGAGTGGGATGACAAAGGACACAGGTACGTAATGGGTTATTGCTGATCAGATCTGTCCATTCCAATCAAAATGATGGCATAAACCACGCCGCTGTATTTTTAATCAATTGACTAAATTAAAATATTTGTTCGGGCATTCAACATTAAAATTTTCTTCGTAAGATGCAACAAATACAATCTTGGGTACAGGAAATCGTTTTGCAATTCTAGAGGAGGTTATTGGGATGACAAAAAGGAAGAGTATGTAGCATTTCTTAATTATTTATCGTCTGGAGACTTTCTTGCTTTCTCCAAATCGCGAGTGGTCGTCGCTGGAACCGCATTCTAGCTAACCCTGTTTGTTTTTCATTGTATAGGTGTCAATACCATAAGAAAGATGGTAGACATTGAATGATGTAAAAGGAAGTACCCGATGAGTTTTTGAGCGAGTGGATTCAATTTTGGGAAATTTCTGTGACAGTGAATAATTGATGATTATCAAGTCTCGTAACTATGATTCCGTTTGACGAGTTTTAAATTTCCATTGTCCTCATCGCCTAATTTTGAATTGGCTGCGATAGTACTTGCTATCTATGTTTATATACATGATCATATTTTTAATTAATTGAATTGTCGAAAATAAAAAACCCCAAAATAAGATTGTGCAATCATCATGTGGATTCCCACCACTTTGGCCAGAGTTATTGAGGACAGAGCGGGGGGTGGGGATAATATGTGGCCAGTGTCTGTGTGTGGGATCATCGATACTGGCGATACTCTGTGTTCCCTTGTCAGACAGGGAATCCCGGCCAATGCGTGTCTGCAACAAGCGCAAGGACGGGGGAGCATGGCAGGGCACAATCAAGTCACGTGACACGACAATAGCAGCGGGTTTCAGTTTTTTCTCAGTGCCCAAAGCCAATTCCTGTTCTCTGTCTGCGAAGATATCGTTCTAACCTCATCCATCGTCCGCACATCAGAGAATTCAGCACACTCTCATTGATTCTCTGTGCTGGGCCCATCCCCTGAACAACTGTCCTCACTATGGCTCCGTCCCAGACTGACTCTGTTGATTTATCGGCCGCCAACGACCCCGCCTCCTCGACGGCTGCACTCTCTCAGAAATCTTCCCCTGACTCCTCTTTGTTCGGCGGGACGTACAAACTCCTCCAGACTCTCGGCGAAGGTGAATTTGCCAAAGTCAAGTTAGCACTTCATCCTCCGACAAAATCTTATGTGGCAGTCAAATTGTTCGACAACAGTCTCCTAAATGACCCCGAACGCTCAACAAAGTTGTCTCGAGAAATCGCAATATTGAAATCAATTTCGCACCCTAATATCGTCAAATTACATCATGTTGTCACCACTCCGACCCAAATTGGTCTTATTATTCAATATGCTTCGGGTGGAGAATTATTCGATTATATATTGGCCAAACGTTTCCTGAAAGAAGCCGAAGCCAAAAGATTGTTTGCTCAATTGGTCTCTGGTGTCAATTATTTACATGAACATAATGTGGTCCATAGAGACTTGAAGTTGGAAAATTTGCTGTTGACTGATAAGAGAGATCTAGTGATCATTGATTTCGGATTTGCTAATCAGTTTCCACATTCTGACTCTGGTATCAAGACCAAAGATCAACGCAAGAGAGTGCGGGACGCTGACTTTCTGATGAATACAAGCTGTGGCTCCCCATGCTATGCAGGTATGACAACTTTTTATTTTCTGTAGTTTATTCGATCAATAACTCATAAATGGGGTTTGTTGCGTTATTTCCGTCTAGCTCCTGAATTAGTGATAGCTGATGGCTATGTCGGTACTCTGTCGGATGTCTGGTCCTGTGGCGTAATCCTGTACTCTATGCTCGGTAAGACAGCTCATTTATGGAGAAACTTTTGTTAATAAATGGAACATACTAACCTACTGATATCTCGCAGCCGGTTATCTCCCTTTTGATGATGATCCGCAGAATCCTTCAGGGGACAATATCACTCTTCTCTACAAGTACATTCTGTCAGAACCTACGCCCCTTCATTTCCCACCTTATATCACTGAATGCGCTAGGGATTTACTCCAGCGAATGATTGTACCGGACCCAAACGTCAGAGCGACTATGGAAGAAGTGATGCGGCACGAGTGGCTCAGAGAGTATCACGATTTTTTCTTTAAATCAAAAATATCTTCCCCCTCAATGCAAACTATATCGATATCCGCAACAGACCCCAACAAGGAAAATATACAGCCAATGGCATCATCATCGAGATCTTCCACATCCACCCTGACCTCGCCGCCCATTGCTTTGGAAAGCAATACTCCTCAGAGGAAGCAATCTCCTTCTCCCCCACCGTCGTCTGCAAAACCACAGAACAGACCACCGTCGTTACCCCCAAAACAGTTCAGTCCTGCTGTTCCTGAGAAGTCGGTTTCTGCTCCAATTCCCAATGATGGCCGAGCATCACCTGATCACATGACCATTGATCGCCCTCTAAGTGAAATGCGTTCCGGTGCTAGTCCAATCAGACGCCCGAAATCAAAGCAAAGAAACCGACCCGCGCCCATTTCCATTCCCCCTCCTCCTCGCTCTGCGCCGCTTAGAAATACCACATCATCTGCGCCTCCCTCAAACCGACCGCCTTCCCCAGTGAAACCCATCCTCAAGAAACCGTCGCCCACTGATGCGCAACCACCTGCAGTGAAAAAGAATAAAGTAGCACGAATTCTCGGGGAGGATATGGAGACGATTGCGTCTTTGCCTCGCCCGTCACACGAAGATCTTAGGTCGGAATCAAAGGACAAAAAGCGAATTCCGCTTCCCTCTCTCAATATGTTCAAAAGGACTAAGACGGCATCTGACAGTGCGCTAAATGCTGGTATCCAGAAACAAGGCGGCAATGGTTTAACTGACGAAGTCATAAGGGCACAATCTGTACCCACCTCACCCACGGTTGTTCCAGTATCATCCTCTGTTGAAAATACCCTGTCAACAAATTCGGTACCAGGTGACAATAATTCCAACGGGGTAAATGCCTCCGCATTGGCTTCAAAGATTAAAACCTGGGGTTGGATCAAATCTAAATTGGGCAATCATGAAACTGCAGAGAACAAGGATGTTGACAGAGTTGATACACCCCTTCCCACGCAAACCAGCTTTCCTCCTCCCTCGCGTCCTGTTTTGAATGTTGACATTAGTATGGGCGGGGGATTAAACTTGGAAAGCGAAATTAATAGACTTGGGAAAGAGGAATATGAACGAAGGAGGTCTGTCGCCAGCAATCATCGATTGAGTGCAAAACCGTTACCACCAGGACCGAATAATGATAGCCGCCCCCCAAGCGTTCCTCAAGTCCCGACAATTTTGACCCCATCGCAGGCAACTCCTCTTGTGACTCCTCTTGATGTTGAAGGATCTTCAAAACGTCATTCACAAACTGCTCCCAACAAACCTGCTAGGAAGAAGTCACTTCTCCAACGAATGGTTCACAACGATGATGATGTAGTCTATACAAAGTCTGAAGTGCCATTGGAATTTCCTCACCTTAATCCAAACTTTCTTTCACTTCCGCATCGAATGTCTGCACGATCTGGGGACCTTCCGCAACTTTCACCATCATTTCGGTCTAGCACAATGCCGCATCCTCAGCCATCCCCTATTTCCGAGACAAGTGATGGTTCCTCCGGGGGCCGTCGTCGAAGCTTATCATTTGTTGAAACTCTAAGGCGGAAATCTCATAGTCTGCTCAATGAACCTGTCTACGAACGAGTTATTGTCCCTCCTACTCCCGAATTCCCTGTTCTCCAACCGCGACGAAAATCCTATGTCTCGCAGTACCCTGAGATGCAGCCACCTCCTTCTACCCCTCAGCAAAGGCAGAGACGGCGTCGTCCCAAATCCATCTCCGCCCTCGCGAGTCTCATATTCGGCCAATCTTCACCTCTCCCTCCCCCTCCTCCCATTCCAGCTTCTTACTTCCAAGACCTGCTTCCTCCATTTTACGATTCACCACATCTGGATAGAAACTTGTTGCTCTCAAAGCCTCCTGAAACCACCCTGTTCGAGATAAAGAAAGTTTTGCAAGGTCTAGGTTTCCAGGTACACTCCCATGAGTCTGACGGAATTACAGGATTACCTGGCCACGGTGAAGGCAAATTCAAGCTAAGAGCAGAGGTTGTAACCGGAGAAAAAGGGTTGACAAAGGATAGAGTGAAGGCTGAATTAGAATTAGTGGAAGTGGTGGAAAGTATTCCGGTTCGATTGTTGAATGAAGTTGCCAAAGAACGAAACAACGAAGCCGTTTCGAGAGCATTACAAGATACCGTGAGTACCGGAAGCATGGTTAGGGTTAACGAAGGGAGCGATGCGATTACTCCAGTTCCCAGGTCAACGGGAGATGTATCTACAGAGGAAATTGACGAACGCCAACGACGTCGAAAATCGTTCGATTCGATCTCTTTGTACTCTACGTTTTCGTCTTCATCCACTAATGCGGTAACACTACCGAAAGATTATCCAACATTGTATAGTCAACCGGACATTTATCCAGTTGTTCAATCAATGGCTAAGAAGCAACCATTCTCGCCGCAAGAGCTCTACCACCCGGAGGAAGAACTCGAACTTTCTCAAGCAAAGCCGGATCCATCGACTTCAAACAGAGCTCCCCGTGATCGTGTTTCAACACATGCCTCCAGATCAACCCCTAATCTACATTCGACGAACCGCACTTACTCTATCGATAGAACCCGCCGTCGGAAATCATTTTCAGGCGTCCCCCCATCACAATATAACACCGAAGACGTTCCACCTGTGCCATTGTTGACTTATAAGCTTCCTCACCACCAAGATACATATGCTAGTTCAATTCCATTTACTCCGACTTCGTCTTCATCGAGTTCCTCTTTCTTACCTAGTGGTTTGTTGAAATTGACAAAGATGGTTGGAGCAAACCGAAGGAAGAGTGCGCCCGAAATCACATTAAACCGAATAACGAATGCCAAATCATACGAATCCTTCCTATTCAGTAGCTCCCAAATTGTTACCAAAGCCACCAATTCGTTTTACAAACAGCCTTCAACTGGCTCGTCCGTATCTGTAGCTAGTACATCAAGTGCTTATCAACCGCAGGAACCAATGCCGCCTGTACCGCCACTTCCATCCACCATGCCGTTATCTGTGCATATATCCAATTACTACTCCTCTACCCCAACTATTTCCGTCCAAAAGATACTTCCAAACGATCCATCCGGTACTGGTACCATTGTTCGTTCATCTTCTTTTGTACCTCAATCTACTATCCGTCGAACCGATTCTGGTCATGTCGCCGATTCCCCATCAGGAACTGGTATCATTCAGAGCAAAGTGAAAGACCTCGTTGAACGGATAGGCTGGTTGGGAGGTGACCGATTAATTATGGAGATTGAAGTTTGTAGAATTCGGGGGTTAGATCGAGTTTGGATATTAAGATTCAAACGAGTCAGAGGTGGTGCATGGTGGTATAGATGGATTAGAGAAGTTGTCGCCAAAAAAGTGTGCGCAGCTTAAAACTCCGTCGTGAACCCAGAATTAAGTAACCGAAAATCAAAACCGAAATCGCATTATACTGTCTAATTAACATTCTCCGTAATTATAAAAAAGAAACAAAGTACACCTCAATTATTTACTTGTTGATACTCCTTACTTCCTTATTCTTTTCGTTATTCTCTTATAACATCTTATCATTTACTCATCTACCTACTCTTTACATCAATGTACCCTTATATCTTCATTCAATCTCAAATGTACCGTTTTGTAATCCAATTGTAAACCTGATTTATATTCCGTTGAAACAAAGTTCAAATTGTGTTACGTGATGCTACGAAACATCAAAAGTAAATACAAATGATCAAAAATTTTGGGGTTAAATGATTGGCTTTTGGTGTTTGCTTTATTTGAATTTAAATGTTAAGATTTGAAAAGACAGAGAAGAAAGGATAATAAAAAGAAATGAATAAAGAAATAAAAAAAAAATAAAAAAAAAAAACGAAAAATGGAGATCCAGGGCATCGATCCCTGTGCCTCTCGCATGCAAAGCGAGCGCTCTACCATTTGAGCTAGATCCCCGTTTCTTTTTTTCCCTCCCTTTTGTTATTATCAACTTTACAATTAATATTCTAGACTTCCACTCAAACCCAATCCAAGATAACCAACAACCTTACAATTCTGCGTCTCCAATGGACGGGAATCAAACTACAGAGGACGCTGCAAACGTTATCACAACGATCGACGAGGAAATAACTCTAATTTCAACAGTAAGGATCGCAACCAGGATCGCAATTATGATACAAGGAATAATCAAAAACGATAACGAAAGCAATCCCACAACTCCAAACGCCGTGATCAAAATTCTCGGTCATACTATACTCAAAACGATACATCCTAACAAACCAAGTGCTCCAGCAGTATATTTTTAATTCAGAGAAATAATATTTATCCACGAGTATCGTCTGTGTCGTACCACTATCGATTAAACAACATTTCTACATTTCTACACGGACGGTGTTCGTGGATGAACATTTCTCTTGAATTACAAATATAGGGCGGGTATAGTCTCACAACTTGTGTCACGATTATGCTTTATTATTTCTCGCATTAACCAAATTTTTTAAATTTCTCGCGTCACCATTTCCCAATGTGTTTACTTTTCGTGCATGTTTGTACAAAAAAAAATGGAAGGGGTATATTACATATTTGACAAAATTTTTTCAGTGGACCCATCACAACACCAAAATTATAAACCACCAAAACACTAAGTATTAACTTTACTCTGACCGTTAGTTTGTTACAAAAATGTCCAGATAGGTTTAGAGAAGGATTCGACGTTGATTTGCGGGGTTTTGTCAATTGTATTTCTCATTAGGGAATTTTAGGGTGATTTGGTAGTTGGAAGGAGTGGGATAACTTAATGTAGGATGAAAACGAGGGGTTTCGATTAAGTTAGATTGGTTTCTTTTTTGTTGTTGTTGTTGATGTTGGTGGTGGTTTTTATTTTCCTTTTTTGCCTCTTACGGCGTCTTCGATCGGTTTTCTTAGTCCAGCGTATTTTCTTCGTACGGAATCAACGTTGACTTGGGAGTTGGAATCTGTGGAAAGAAGAATTTGTTCTAGCGATGACTTATCGAGATTGTCGAGCTGGTTGGTATAGTATTGTTGGTCTGGGGCGTTTGATAAAGGAGATGTAGAGTTGGGGAAAGTCGGAGGGTTAGAAATCTAAGGATGCGAAAATGAAAACGGATTGGGATGGGTTAGATATGAGGGTGATGGTGCGTTTTGGGAAGGCGGGGAATAGAAATAGAACAACAAACCAGGTTAGGATCGTAATTCAACGATTCGATACTTCCATTTCTTGATCGATTTTTTCGGGGTACATAAGGACTCGTCATATTTCTGTCTCTGTCACGGTCTTTGTCTGTTTCTCTAGGACGCTCGTCTACCCGTGCGATACCGCCTCTCGCTCCATCCCAGTATAAACTATCATCTCGCTTCCAACTTGACACAGTTTCGTCTTCGCTTCGTCGACGGGTATACCTCGGTTGTCCTAATTATGTCACGCAACACAAAAAGAAAGCACAAACATAAAGATGTCAACAAAATTCTGATTCTGAGTATTACCGCCAAGTAAGAAATGAAAGAAACACAAACTCGAGGTCTGCGGTGAACTGGGTCCCGACCCACCAGTTACTCTTCCCGAATCTTCACTTTTCCTCCTCCTATACGGTGACACCCCACCTCCTTGAACGACTGAAGTACCAATTGGCTGCATAAAATAAGAAGGAGCCTCGTTCGGGGGAGAAATGACAGGGGAAGAGGAAATACTGGCGTATTCTCTCTGTCCACCGGAGGGAGAAAGCACTGAACTTGAGGCGGAAGAGATACGTCGTTCTAACAATGCTGGGCCCGTTGAGATGGGATTTTGCATGGCAGGGAGAGACGGGATCGGAGGAATATCAGAGTTGGATAACGAAAGGTTGGGGTTCTGACTGATGGATGGACGTCGAGAGGTACTAGGTGACGTGGACCTACCGGTTATCGAGGATGCTGATAGGGAAGGACGACGGTTGGACAGGGATGGCGATTGTAGTGGTGAGGTAATCGAGTTTGATGAAACTGATGGACGGCGGGTAAACGATGGAGATGACGGGGAACTTGATGGACTATTCAGTGATGCTTCGGTAGAGGGACGACGGATAACGTTGGCACCTGTTGAAATGACAGAGGAAGATTGGGTCGAGTTCATTCGATTCATATTCTGATTTGGGGAGTACATCGGCTGCGGTTTACTGGACCCGTAATCGTAGGAATTTTCTAAAAATCATAAAATAGACAAAAAGACAGGGGGTACAATGCCAGAACCAGAACAGACAGACGAAAAGGCAGAAGAGACACCAGAAAAGAATCAGCAGATCACAGCACAGAAGACCGAGGCGACAGACAGACAGCAGAGAGGTTGAGACAGAAGGGAAACACGAGAAAGAGAAAACAATCACGGTGAGCATTCAGATTTCAAGGTTGATTCAAGTTAGGACAGACTGATTGAATTGATAGAAAAGGACAAAAAGTGAGATCATAAAAAGGAAACACAGCTTGGGAAAAAAAACTACTTCATTTTGTAAATGAAAATTTTGTACAAAAATAAATAGGGAAAGAGATCGAAAAAGGAGATGAGAAAAAAAAAAGAGAAAAGTATCTACACACTCTTAATAGTTCTATTTCCTTCATTCACGATCATCGTTCCCTTAAAACTTCCAGAATACCCTTCTTCACCGTCATAATCACCGTCATTGAATCCGACATTACCTTCATTGGCAACCCGAATATTTCGTACACCACCTCTCAAATCTTCCATACTTCCACTTGACTTTCTAATCATTGTTCCTGCCGCTTCCATAGAATCAACGCTATCGTTGGACGATCCCATTCCTGTACGCATTCCGAGATTTTTGGAATCTCCACGACGGGGAGGAAGCATTGTCCCGTTATTCGAAACCGAATATGCAGAATTTGATTTACTGGTGTTGATGGAACGAGCAGTACGGAAATCTTCAAACTGACTTGTTCCGTGTTTAATCATCGTCCCCTGTTCCTCGTAGTCTGAATCTGAAAAGTTGTCGAGACTAGCCTGGCGTGGCGGGTGAACGATTGTACCAGTTGAGTTGGTCGAAAATGATTTGGTATTTGTTTTTGACGACGGAAGCATTGTACGATTGTTGTCGGACGGGAAAACGGAACGATGTTTGATGGTTTTGTCTTCCAGTGAGATATGGGATTTGCTCGTCGAAAACTGGATCGTAATGGGCAGAAAATGAACAGGAAGGGAAAATGAATTCATGTTTAAGGTTAAGAATACACATGAGAAGTTAATTTGGTGTGAGAAGTTGCCAAGAACATACCACTGAATCATCGTCGCTGTCATCCTGGTCATCCTGGAAAATGGGAATTCATTAGTTTTCTTTTTTGTGCTGTAAGGTCACTATGATTTTCTGAGGAATACATACGCCATCGTCTTCGCCCTCGCTTATTCGAGCCATTCTTTCCAGGGATGTGGAGAGTAAGTTATCCATGATTTCCTTTCCCGGTGCATTCACAATAAACGGGTCCTAGATACGAGATGTGTCAGAACATGTGAGAGTTTAGAGGCAACTGCATAGTATTAATATGTCCTCACCTGCATCAGTTGTTCGGCTGTCGGTCGGGTATCGGGGTTTTTATTCAGGCAACGGGCTATAAAGTCTATGAATTGCTTGGACCATTTCGACTCATTCGTCAACCGTGGAGGTGGTTTTGATGGGATCATAAAGATGGCCTGAATTTCAGGGAGGAAAAAAAAAAGGTATGTAGGTGAGTATTGCGTCAAGAGGGTTGGACAACTATTCAATGTGACAACCGACCCTCATTGGATGAATGTTGTGGTACGGAGGATTGCCTTCGGCCATTTCGATACATGTTATACCCAATGACCATATATCGGCTTTGACACCGTAACCAATCTCCTGTATGACTTCCTGTATATAAGAAAACACATTGAAAAAATGCCGGGAGATGAGTGGGAAGTAATGATAACGCGTCCAATTCGACGCATGTGGGGGGAGGATGGAAGAGGGGGAGAGGTGGTCACAAGTGGATGCCACTGTACGTACCGGAGCCATCCAAAAGGGCGTTCCAATGACGGTATTTCTTTTGCTGGCTGTATCTGTCAACTGTCCGGCGACACCGAAATCTGCTAATTTAGCGTCACCGCCTTTTCCGAGCAAGATATTGCCAGCTTTAATATCTCGATGAATTTGTCTGCTGCCGTGTAAATAATCTAAACCAGCGAGGGAGCACTTTATAATCCACTGGATTTCTTTTTCTGTGAGAGTTCTCTTGCATAGTTTCATCATATCTGAGACTGAGCCAGTTGGACAATATTCCATGACAATCCACAGGGAGGACTCTGCTTGTACGTCGGAGGAAGAGGACTGGTAGTGGCCAAAGAGGGAGATAATATTTGGGTGTTTGCAGGCATTCAAGAGGTCAATTTCTTTCATGAGATCCGAGATGTCTCCGTCTATCGGCACTTGCTTGATAGCGACAAGGCTGCCCGAGGGTCGATGCAGGGCTTTGTAAACGCTGCCATATGAACCTAAAGAATTTTGAATTTCAGGGGTGGGGTGGGAGCAACAAGCACAAGAATGTGGAGCGAGGGAGCGAGGATGTGTGGAGGGTGACAGAGAGAGAGAGAGAGAGAGGTAAATAAAGAGAAAGGTGGGTGGTTATTAGAGAGGGAGGAGGAGTATTAAAGAGAGGGAGTGGGGGGATATAGGTACAAAGGGTAGCATTGAGGGGATAAATACCTTCACCAATTTTGTCTAGGAGGGTGAAATCCGACTCTCTGAAGGAGGAGCCGATGTAAGGGTCCATTCTCTGCCTGGGGTGTGTGGTTGAGAGCGGAGATGAGAGAGGGAGTGGAGTGTAGGGAGTGGAAGGGACGGAATCGAAGGAATAGAAGAGAGGGAATGGAATGTGGAATGGGAGGAAAAGAGGCAAAAGGGGAGCACATGTGGCTTGCCCTGCTTACCACGCTCCCTGCATACTATATGTGATATTGCGACCACTGCACTCTGTATGCCACTAGAACATCACTAGTATGTCACTGTGTGTCACTGCACACTGTGTTGTAGGTGTGTCTGTGTGCAAGTGTGTGTATGCATGTATCTGTCTCTAGCTGTGTCTAGTAGGATGACCTGAACCTGCGCAACTGCCGCGTTCCCTCTTCCCTCTCTTCCCTCGTACCACATACTCACTACATTCCACAGTCTACAGTCATCCCATGTCAAAGAAGGACAAACCCTCGCCTTCTCGTCCCTCTCCGTCCCCTCCCGCCTCTCACCCACCTCTCCTCCACGATGTATGTAATGTGCTCTTGTCCCCTTTTTGCCGATCTATCCTTCCCTCTCTTGCCTTGACTTGACTGCTCATCTCATTCACTCCCCTCTGTTCTCTCTCTCCCCACCCATCATATCCCTAGGCTGAATGGTCCACCTTCGTCTGCTGCATCCTGCCTCATCTGCCTGAGCCCGCTCCTTCAGCACAACTCGCCAACACCTCCCTCTACTTGAATCATCTCTTTGAAACAATTGCCTCGGGCTTGCGTCAGAAATTCGTCCTCCTCTCTCAGACTGATGTCGTCGACTGGGTAAAAATCCCTCTCTTCATTCTTGCAGTTATGAATTTGTGAAATTCAATAAAATTTTAACGATGTGCCAATTTCTTGATTCAATCTCGCAGGCAGTCGATCACTCTAAAGTGTACGACGCATGCAAAGAGGCGAAACAATTCGTCGACACGAATCCTCGCGGAACTCCCTTACCCGATCACATCCTTGCTAAAATCACAAAGTGCAAACTATTATCCCTTCGACAAGAAGGAATCGAAGCTAAAAAGACTCCTCCCAAACCGCCGGTATGCCGCCCTCACGCCTTGTCTGACGTTTTCTATGACATGATGGTCGTGCTCACGTAAAAAAAACTTATCGTTTATATCTACACTTGTATTGTCGTAGGAAACAATCGAAGGATCGCAATTCAACCTCGATTCAAATTTAAAAAAGGAAGCCATCGCAGCAAAAGATGCAGCCAAAGATAAGGCCAAGGAAAAGGATACCAAGGAGGAAAGAGTCAGAAGCGCCAAGAAATCACAACCCAAAGGTTCATTCTCCTTTTTTTCAATATCCCTCCAATACAACAGGTAGCTTACAATTGTGTTGCAAAATCGTACAAAGTGAATACGAATGAAACCGATTCAACTCCCGAAGGCGACACCACATCAAGGCGTAAGACCAAGCTACGGGATAGAGTGCTACCAAAAGCTAAAGTCACACCAATAGGTACACTAGATGGCCCTCCATTATTCCGTCCTTAGTGGAGACAGGCCACTAAAATTATACCTATTTTCTACTCCATTTTAAAAGACGACGAACCAAAAGATGGCCCTGATGTGTACTACATCTTGAGAGATTTCCCTTCAGCCGGATTTTACAGATATCTCGTCGATGAAGCCGAAATACCGATAGACAGCATTATCGGACTCGCCAATATTGCCACGCAACCCTCATCAGATTCTTCAGCACCTAATGGAACACCTTTAGTGACCGCCACCTCAACAGAGACATCTACACCACAACCTATCCCGACAAAGACGAATGCTGAGCCCAACCCAAACGATTTCGCGGAAAACCAGTTTGAAAGTATAAACACAGTGGAATCTCAATTCAGAATATTTAAAGATGGGACCCCCCTTGGAGCTATAGAAAGGCACTCCGATTTGGCAAGCGATTCATCCTTGTGGAAAAAAGTCGCATTCACAAAAATCGATGTCTTGGATCTAACCGACCCAGTTCAACTTTTTGATCGAATAGCGAAAACGATTTATCAGATCATGAAACGAACAGAGCTATACCAAAAATATTACAACGCTTGTCAGGTTATTTCAATCCCAGAATTACCAGATTCGTTCTTTGTCGATCTATCAAACGCGGCTCCGTCTGCCCAAAACGAAGCGAGTACTCTGGCACAAAACATGACTTCAAGTTACCCAACATACAACAGTATACTTGACACATTGTCGCAATATCATCACGGTTCTGTCGAAGCGACGTTGGGGGCCGCGATTGAACAAGTGTTGAGTAGCGAGGCACCGAATGAGTGTATTTTCCAACCTAGCGACGACGTGGCGGTTCAAGTGAATGAGTTGGAAAATTATATTGATCAGGCGATAAATGGTTTAATTGGATCCGCCGGTGAACAACAAACGGTTGCAGAATCCGAGAAGGATAAGGAGAAGGATGCTGAGAAAGACAAACGTCAACCCAGACTGATGAAACAGTACGTTGATGATACTCCTTTTATCTTTGCCCCTTCTGGAGAACAAATAGGTTGTCTCTGTTATCTAATTTTGCGGCCATCTCTGTATCTACAATAGGACTCGGCTTTATCAATTAGATCGCCTCTCCCTCGTGTACCCTTCCTCGCCACCGATGGCTTCGGTCTTGCCTCCCTCATCGTCTGCTTCCCACAATTCAACACCCATCACTCCGCTGTCATTTGCGCATTCAATTCAATCCCATTCTCGCGCGTCGCTCCTGCAATCCTACCTCTCCACATCGAGAAGAAAGTTATGCGACAAGACTTTAGAAATCATCGATAATGAGAATTTCTTGCGTTATTGCGAGTTGCTCAAAATGGTTGATAAAGTGGAAAAAGTCGGCGTAGAGGAGTTTGAATTTGGTAGTCTCAGTTTAGAATTTGAGAAGATGCTTACTGAAGCTTGGGGCGAACGCAAAGACAATGAAAAAGCAGAAAAAATGAAACATGAAGTCACCGATAGATACTGGATCGAGAGATTAGATAAAGCAAGTCTACTCGAGGTACAGTCACATAGCTCAAATTCGTCCGTGACCTTTTCCTTTCTCGAGAATTGGGGGTTGACGATTCTTGTATCATGTTACTTTATGACACAGCAAATCGAACAAGCGATTTTTACGTACCCGATTCATGAAACTCGAATGAAGGCAAAAGACAATCGACTCTACTTTTCAGTCATACCGCCAACGTTGGAGCCGAATGGGCAGATCGCGAAAGAGAGTACCATCGAGGTACAATTTCACTTCATTGTTCCTAGTTTCCTCTGATCTTTCTTTTTATTAACAACATCTCGACTTTACATCCGACACCTAGGTCAAGCTCAAGCCAACATTCAGTCTCTTCCACAAACTTCTAGATAGCGATACAGAAACCTTCCTGAACAAATCCGTTATTGATTTCTCTCTGAATTCTATTTCCCTTGCCAATGAGAAAACTATTGATTATTTTTACGAGTTCAGTTCTCCTCCGTCTTCGTCACCTGAACACAACAACGGCAAGGTTACCACCGATATCGGATCGAAGATGTTTCTGAGGACATTATCGAAAGATGGGAAAGAGGGAAAAGAAGAAAAAGAAACCAAAGAACGCAATGAAAAAGTTGAAGAGAAATCGGAAGTTTGGAAACGGTTTAAAGAGTCTGTTAAAGTTTGGTGTACCCGTGATGGAGGACAAATCGTTGAAAAAGTTTGGACGCGAGGCAAAAATGCTGAAACTCAAGGTACGCTAACCTTTAGAATTTCCCTTAATTATCTTGCGTAAATCCGTCAATTAGTCAAGGTGATTGACGTGATTGAATTGGCTGGTTGTTTACCCAATGTTTGAACTCGAAAAGTTATATCCAAAACATTGAGTATTCTCCACCACAATTGCAGCATTCATTACCATTTTCTTACCCACGATTTGAAAAATCCGGCATCCGTGTCGGCGGTGTTAAACGACGGAAGTATCATCTACTTCTCTTATCCCATCACCAATGGTTATCACACCCTCCAGTCTACGAGTGCAACTGATGGAGCATTGTCAGGGGGAGAAGGCAAGGGATGTGAGGAGGATGAAATACCGACCATGAGTGTGTCTTTGTCTGATGGGAGAGTCGTAGAATTTGATGCGGATGGCTTAGTTGTGCGATCTATGAAGTGTGGGGTGGCCGGTGAATGTGAGAATGCAGACAAAGAAAGTAAGGTTGTAGAAGTTTTTAGGAAGCTTTTTTGGAGTGATGTAAGTTCATTTTTGCGTCTTTGTCGTTGTCGACGGCCTTTTGTCGTTGAATTTGACTAATAATTAATACTCTATTTTTCTTTTCTATTTTTGTGAACCGTGCATGGATCGTCAACGGAATAGTCCTCAATCCATATTTACTATTCTAATCAAACGTACCGAATCCTTCAACCCGATGGAACAATCTTTGAACGTAAACTTCTTCCTCGCGTTCCTACCCGCACAACCTCTTCGCACGCTCGATCCCAAAATCAAGTCCACTCTTCTAGACCAACGACCTCTCATTCTACCTCTCACCCTTCCGACCAATTCACCATCGAATGGACCAAAACTACCGCCAACGGAGCTCGAGTCCGTTCTCATGGACCGGCTCAGTCTTCAAATTTGATGTGGGAAGTGGTACCGTCCCTTCGGATTGCGACTTCACAAGATCCTATTACAGGAGTGGTAACTAAAACTAGAGAAGATAATGTCACGACCGTTGTTCATCCCGAATTGAAGAATAACGGTGGAAAAACAATCGTACAATTTGAAGATGAAACCGTGATTGAAAGTTGTTGGACTCCGCAATGTGAAACTGAATACGGTGAAGAACAAGTTCAAGGGTTATCAAAGAGAGTAACGATGAGGATACACGATAAAGATAATTCATGGAATGTATGTTTTGAAAAGGGGAAAATGGAAACTGTCAAAGTCGTGTTGGGGAGGGATATTATCGTTTCTCCATATTTACAGAAATCAGTCAAACAAGTTGATCAGGCTCGTCTTGTCCAAAGTTCTGTTGAGACGAATACATCCGTTTCAGAATCTATAAAGACAAGACAGATCGGGTGGTCGGTTCTACAGGTTTGGATTAAAATATGATTTCTTGGATTCTTCTACAGCGCTGTGACTGTGAGTAATTGACATTTTTGTTATTGTTCCGCAATTGTTCAACAATGATTCAAAAGATTCATAGCCCGTCGTTCAAGTTTATTTCAAACGGTCGAGGACAACGGTTTGCGTTGTTTGCACCTACCAACACCGCTTTTTCGACGGTCGAGTCACAGGGTACCCTCCAAAACGGAGTCTACAAAATCGATCTCGAAACAAACGTGATCCGTTATCGCGACAATGATAATGAATATACTTTTCCCTCCAAAGTGCCATCTTCCTCGGGGGACAGCCTCACCCAGGAACATTCAATACAGGATACCGCCAACGTAAATTCACACCCAAAAGTCGGAGAAATCGTAAAAACGTTATTGTCTTCACATAACGATACTATTCCGAATATACTGTCGCCGCAGTTATTCATCATTCAAGAAGACGGGTCCGGGGTTAGATTATGGAGGGATATTGAGTTGTTGGGGTTCTTTAGAAGTGTTGCCAAAAAAATTGAAAATGGGGGTGATGTGAGAGTTTGTGAAGAGGCGGTGAAAAGTTCGAATGAAAGTGGAGAAGAAGAAGATGGTGCAGTAATAGCTGTTTGGGTGATCGAGAGGTTAGGCGTGTCGGAGGTTGCGTATAGGAAGGTGAAGTATTTATTTTATTGTGTGCGCGATTAGAAGGACGATATGCTAAGACGTGTCACATTATTTTGTGGTTTACGCCTGTGATTAGTTGCTTCGATTTCCTTCTCTCTCGTCGACGCTTCGAGCTACGTTGTTGAACGTTCAGTCACAGTATGCTAAAGTGCGTGCAGAACGAGCAAAGTTACCTTCCTCGTACACCGTCGTTGATCCGAGGTCACCGGAAGAACAGAAAAAATCGGAAGAAATAAATAGAATTGTGAACGAGATGTACGGGTCACCTAAGACGGGCGAAAAAGTAGACGAAGATTTAACGGAAGATGAGATACTGAAAAAGTATTTATCGAAACATGAATATAATTATGTCAAACTATTGCAAGAGGTAAGCCGAGCATACTGATTTATCAATGATTTGTTCAACTTTCCAAGGAGTAAACCAAATCTTAACACATTTATACCAATAGACTCCACCGCCTCCTTACGAACGAAAACAAAATTCAGCGTACGCCACCATTTCTCATCCTCTTCCTTCAGATGATTCTTCATCAAGCAGCTACTCTCGAATCTACACTCAACCCAACTTTAAACACCTCAAGTCTATTAAAACTTTTAAACCCTCTGAACTACATTTACTATCGAGTCAAAATGGCCAACCGAAATCAACGAAAAAAGTACATAAAGTTGATGTCAAGATTAGAGAGGTGATGGATAAGTTTGGTTTTGGAAGTCGAAATGGTGAAGGGAAAATTATCCCAAAGTATTTCGATAGTGAAGAAGGCAAAGAATTGTGGGATGTTTGGTCAAAGGTTTGTGGTCGTTTAATAGGTACTGAAAACGCTGTGTTAAAAGTTTGCTGAAATTGGATTGAATTTGTTTAGACTGAAAGCGCTACCAGAGTTGTTCCGGTTCAGATCCCCAGTGAGGTTTGTTTCGTCTTGGTTGTTCCTTGTGATGTTGAGAAACCACTCATCGTGCTTTAATGTATAGAGTTCAAAGACTTCTTATATTGTCAATCGAATTGGGAATGGTATTTCTCTGACGTTAAAGGTAACGCGGAATCATGAAAGATGAATTGATAGCACTGTATTGACCTAACAGTTGGTCGCGTTTTCTGTCTAGCCTGCCGCACCTGTTATTCCGGAAACCGAAAACAATGTTACAACGCCCCAACCTGCAAGTGAAGAAACAAGTTCAACAACAACTGAGACCATGATTCCACAGCCCTCTATACAGCCCAAATACAACAAGACGACTTACCTTCGTCTTCTAAAGGCGGCGAATAACATGCGAAATAAACCGGTTGTGATGACTCCAACTGTTATTAGTTCGAAAGGTAAACCTCAAGTGAATTTATGGGAAAAACTGAATCGTGATAAGAAAGATCAACGTGGTAAAATTGGTATGAAGAGTTTAAAAAAGTTGCCGGCGGTTGGAAAACCCATGGAAGAAAGTGTTCATCCCGAGGATGAACAGACTGTGAAACAAGATGACACGGTTCTACTCGATACAAATGCAAAAGAAGGAGAAGAAACCAATCATTCGTTGTCTCAGGGTAAACCGGTTGCGTCGGATCCTATGCATGCTTTTATTCAACAGATTTTGGAAGCAGACAAAGAAGCAGCCGATTTTTGCAAAGGAATTGAAAATGACGATGATTTATTGACTAAGTTGACGGAACGGGATAGAAAAGAAATTAAACGATTGTATGAAGAACATTTTGGGTTTGGTGATAGATTTTGGTTTGTCTGAATAATTTAATTTTTTCATCGTTTAAATCAGTTAATGATGAGTGGATGGGATTGAAGAATGTGGCGGTAAATGTGTGTAGAGTTTTGATGAGGGCCGATTTATTGATGTATATATCAGGTGGTTTTGTTATATATTTAGAATGATGACTTGATTTATATAAAATATTTTCGTTCAGAGCAGATTCGTACAATATTCATTGTTAAAGATGCTTGTCATTCAAATTGACTCGTGATCGATTGAACGATCTTTTTTAGACGATTCCTGCACTCGTATTCAGTTCAGATACCTTCCGCTACACTGATATCCAAGAATAAGACACACCGGGAATTCAGGCCATCTTAAATGCACCGTAACCCGTTTATCTGTCTGAATTGCATTTCAAAAAGGCCTTCCATCTCAGTTCAGCAAAAAACCTGGTTAAAACGGTCCCTCCACAGCTTCAACCAGTCGAATTCAGTTCCTTCGGTTATCTCCCGTATCCATAGATCAACTCATAACAAGAATGATACTACGAAATTGACAACACCGATCCGAAGGTTAACGACTACAATTATTCATCGAAATGAAAGTCATCCTTCATCTTCAACGACCCAGCAAACCGTTCCGCCTCATTTACAGTCGCATCGAATTTCGAGTTCTTTTGCGTTTTTGAACCCTGATAATTTAAGAATTGGTTCAAACGGATCGTTAAAATGGAAATGTATGTTGATTGTGTTTAACTAGAGAAATTGATAAAAAGATGGTACATGTAAGTTGGTGAGTGGTTCTAGACTAATATCTATTTTTTTGGTGGTAGGTACAGAATTTGATGTCGCGGGTAAAGTGACGACAGTCGGAGAAGAAATTGATAAACTTGATTTTGCTTCAAAACATAGTTTACAGGTAACCTTTGATTTACTTTTCTTTGTGTTTGAGGAACAGGAGAGGTAAAGTTATTAACTGAGGACCTCTACTAGCCGCGAGATTTGCGAAAACTGGATCCCCGGTTTGTTCATCAGTTTCCGGCAATTTTGGTTCGAGAATCAGCTATTTTAGTAAATTTAGTGGATATAAGGGCTTTGATTAAATCTGATAAGTTCTTATTGTTTGATTCGATTGGGTCAAAAGGGAGTTATTATCACAGGTTTGGTGCTTTGTCGTACTTTTGATTTTATTAAACAGTGATGGTTGATATTCTTTGTTTCTTCTAGTGTGTTTGTTTATAATCTTCAAGAAACGCTTTCCCAAAGATACAATATTTTGAGTTGTAAAACACCAAGTTCACCTTCGCAATCATCGCCTTCAAAATCTTTAAATGCAACAAATACACCCAGACTTTCACCTTCGCCTTCAACTAATATTTCATCTTCATCCTTGTCGACTATGGCACATCTCCCTTACGAGTTTGTATGTTTGGAAACTATTCTCCAGGCGGTAGTAATTTCTCTAGACAAAGAGCTCGAACAAATCTCTACGCCAGTTCACGAACTTATATCTCGTTTAATGAAAGTTCCGTCTTCGCACGAAGATGCTAATAGCACAAACACAAGCGGTGGGCTTTCGTTGCTGTCTACATTGAATCTGAGATTGCCTTGGGGATTGGGCAGGAAGGACGAAGTAACCGATGGTGATGGCATTGATGTAAGAAGAGATTTGGTGGAACTATATCACTTTGCAAATAAGTTGTCGAATTTTGAAACTAAAGTGAAGAACGTAAGAGACGTAGTCAATGACTTGCTGGAATGTGATGAAGATTTAGTGAATATGGTGCGAACTTTTATTCATCCTCATTTATTTGACTATACAACTGAAACATTATTGTGTTCTGTAGTACTTATCCAGAAAATCCTCGGCTTTAACAGTGTCTTCGTCAACTGCCACAACTCCTTCACCATCTTCAACTCATAATCAACATCATCCATCAAACGTGAATCACCATGAAATCGAGATACTCCTAGAAAACTATCTGTCAATGTTTGAAGAACTGGCCGATTCCGTCGATGACGTCAATACTTCTATCTCCAACACAGAACGGTACATCAATCTAGTTTTAGACGCTCAACGTAACGCGTTATTAGTTTTAGAGTTGAGATTTTGCATGTTTGGAGTAGCATGTAGCTCGGGTGCGGTGTTGACCGGTTTATTTGGAATGAATTTGATGAACGGATTGGAAAATGAACCAGGAGCGTTTGGTGCCGTGTTAGGATTAACGTCAGCCGTGTGTGGTGGTGAGTTATCTATCTGAATTTATTCCTGTGTGATTTTATGGTTTTATCCTCTTTCCCAACTAATTCGTTTATTCTACTCATAAATTTGCAGGTGTGTTGTGGTACGGTCTCTGGCGAATTCGGAGATTACGACAGTCCGTTGGAAAACTGTACAAAAGTCCGTTGGAAATGTCCGACCGCAATCGATAATGGCTTGAAACCTTCCTAACTAGTATGCAGTGAATGCTTGGGCGAAGGTTTTGACTATATATAATCATTTCATGTGATATTTCGGAGTATTTGCGCCTAGAGTCGAATTTAAAGTATCGTCATAATCAGCTTGCGACTTTGATCAATAATTCAGATGCTTTAATCCTGCATTGTCTTGCTTGATTGGTGAAAGAGTTTCCAACCGGGTTCACGAACTAGTTTTGTGATACCACATGCATGTGTTGGACAATCATTAACCGTTCACAATAACTTTTGAAATTGAACTTGCATGTAATGAACTCTTCAATGGTATCATCGGTACAGAAATACATTTTTGGTCACATAATATTATACAGTTTGTTTAGATACAAATCAACTGAATATATACAAATTTGAGATCTCTCCCGATTGAAGTCAAACCAAATACCAGGTAAAAGCGTGGCCTATGCCTATCGAAATCGATGAGGACAGCTACGTTGAGAGCAGAAGAGTTTAGGTTGACCACCATTCAGTGTGATCGTAACAGACTGGTTAATCAATCCAGTCGAAGATGACGGGAATGTGATTCGTTCTGAAGGATTGTAATAGTTTAAGAGAACTGATGATATGGAAACGATAGTTAACAAAGTTAGATTCAATGCAAAGCGTTTTGAATAAAGATTAAATTTACATGTTCCGGCTTCCATTGTGACTTGAAATGTCCTCGCAACGTTTGAGTTCGATCCTTGGTTGGTGACCGCCACCAGGGTAGATCCTCTTTTGAATACATGTAACTCTCCATCGGCGAATACAGATTCGTGCAAATTTTCGTGAAAATCATCCGTGGCCTATTATCAGTGGGCATTAATCATTAGTAAAATGACTTGAGTACTAATTGAATGTCATGATGATTGTTTACCAAATTTCTAAATTCGTTAGTTCCAGCTAAGAACTGATACAAGTCCGCGTTCCGATTATAGTTGGAGTACCAAAGCGGCTCCCGGTTCTGGGGATCGTTGCCGCCTTTGTAATGTTGCTCCGTTCCTAGCATATGTAAACTGACATCAGCAAACTCTTCCAATATAGCGGGAATAAAAAAGGAAAATGCCTACCATAGTAAACTATTGGAATGCCTTCGATGGTGAGGATATATAAAAGTGCATTTTTTAGGTTTGAGCGATCTGTAAAAATGAATGAATGACTGTCGTGCGATTAAAATATCGGATAATTCCCTTACCTCCATTGACAAATCCAAACCGCTGTACATCATGGTTATCTACAAAGTTTCCAAGAACTGTTGTGTCTTTAAAATTTGCACGCATCTGCTGAATTCGCTGAGGGAGTAAAGTCATTGACTGCCTCAAGGCAAACACATCTAGACGAATGAGTAGAATTCAAGTTAGCGGAACCTTTCGCGGTATAATGTCAAGCAATAGCGCACCTTTGATGGTATAATACAAAGGAAAATTCAAAATTGATGGCATTGAATTTTGGTAACGTCCCGTGACGACGGGATCTCCATTAAATACTTCTCCCATTGAAAAGAACTCTCCAATTCCACGATTTTGAACAGTCGACAGCAAATCTGCCCAGAAATCGAAGCGGACATGTTTTACAGCGTCTAGTCTGAAACCGTCCCAATCAATTCGGTTCGTAAACCATACTGTAAAAAAACGTATCAGTAATTGGTACAGCAATGCCATTGAATCAAACGATCAAACGCATACCAAACCAATTTTTGAGTTCACCCAATACGAAGCCGTTTTCTGTATCCAAGTCAGGTAGAGATTGAGTTTCTGATCCTATAAAGTGAAGAACCAGTCAGCTGTAGTAAGGTCGAAAGGGATAACTGACCAACTCATACCGAGACGGCAATTTTCGATCTCGTTACTCGAACTGTCATATCTGACTACACAGTATGAATGATAATGTTCTCGTCGATTGAAGGGCCAATAATGGTCGAATCCGGAGTCTCGGCCTGCATATGGTCCCTACTGATGGAATTAGTTCACCTGAGAGAAAGCGATTTCAATAGGAGAAACTTTTTACCATATGGTTTACTACAATATCCGCCATAACGTAAAACTGTTACAAGTTATGGTGAGCTTTTTGAGTATCATTTAAATTATCAGGTAAACATGCGTACCTTGTTGTCATGAGCAATCTGCACAAATCGCGACAAATCACCTTCACTGCCAAATCGCGAGTTCAGATTATACATATTTCTAGGCCAATATCCTGGATACATCGTTACTCAACTTATCGATGTCATTTCGAGAGGAGCACAACATCGGTCTTACCGTGATACCCTTTGGCAACATCTATCATTGAAATTATGTTAGATCCTGGACACCTTAACCGATCATTGCAATCACATCGCTGAATACGTACTTTCTACTGGGAATGAAGTCCAAATCCCCGTAAATCCTGATATATAGTGCGTCAGCTGAGTGTTTCAGAAAGCGGGAAATACTTTAACGATGTACCCATATTCTTAATGTAATCGATGTTATTTGCCAAACCTAGATGCAAAGTCATGGAGGATTCCATTAGACGCATGTTCAAATGTTTCTCTGTTACATACCATACAGAAGCATGTAATACTCACCTAACCAACTGCCCCCGCAGTAATTGAAGAAATCGGGGCAGTTTTCATTTCTACCGTCAGTTCGTGCGAATCTATCCGTCAGGATTTGATAAATAGTCCGTCTCTTCCATTCCTTCGTCGTTTTGACGGCGGTGTACATGGGTAGACATGCCACCAGCAACAATGCCACGAATGTCGAAACTGTAGACTTCATTAGATCTATGAATGGGGGTATCGAAATGAAAATGCGGAGATAGGGTGGAACTTGGGAGGGCACGAAAGGCGCGGAGAGCCGTTTATATAAAGAAGCAATTTCATTGACGCAGGTTCTCAAAGGGAATTGATTTATTGCGTGAGGAGAATGTGGGGTAATGCGATGATTAAGGGAACTTTATGCGCATTAATCACGTAAACAATCACAAGGGTCGGCAGGCGAAGACAGGATCGTCGCAGGCACGAACGAAATAATATCCAGAACAGCGCTACATACAATATACACCACATGATTTTGTGCTGGTGTTCGTGATGTGAATCTGCGATGCTGCTGGCGAGCAACCCATTTCATTGGTGTGGCAGTGTCTTGTTTTTAATATCGCGCTACCTGTGTTTAAAAATGTCACTTCAAGAATTAGAAACTTCCGTCCAGAACGGCGAAAAGAGAATTGTGATGGTCGAATCGAGTTGATGTAAAAGTGACCACAGAGGCGTTGATTGAACTCTTCATCATAACGTCAACAGGAAAGCAGAATTTCTGCCCTGATTGCCCTTAAATCACTGTAACAGAAACATAAATTCAACATTATGCACCGTCGATCCATTTAAAGAAACTTTGATGCGGGATATATTAGATCAGAGCAAAACTTCCACCGGATTTAGCAGTGATGTCGATTGATCCGACTCCTTGAAAAATGTTGCGGAACGATCCCAAAGCTCTTTTGAGTGCTTTAGTCAAAAGTGGAACTTATAGTAATCCATTGATGGACTCTGGACACCTAAGAAGAAAAAGATGCAAAAATCAGCAAATTCTACAGATGTTAAAGAATCCAATACTTTATTGTTAGTGGATTTTATTTTATTTTGTAGAACTTTTGTATATATAGTGGCCCCGATGATTTTGAAAATTGAATAATATGACTTCTATTATCAGAGCTCCACGTTCAGCCACTTTAGCTTTTGGCGGGCTTGTGGTGTCCACCGTCCGGAGGTGCACCGAATTGCAACTGTACCAACGGCTCTTGTCACAACCGACATACTTCAAATGACAACCCCAGCTTCTTCCATTGTCGATATTGCCAAAGCCGCCAGGGAAGCTTCGTATTGTCTTCAAACAGCGACGAGCGAGCAGAAGTCAATTGCGTTGAAAAAAATAAAGGAATACCTGGCAAAAGAGAAAGATGAGATTTTGGCTGCAAACGCTGAAGACATGCGGGTAAGTCGGCAAGCGCTTCGTCTTTTAAGTATCGACAATAATGAAATTAATACCGGGAAATGCAATTTTAGCGTGCTGCCGAATCCGTAAAAAATGGAAATATGTCGGAGTCATTGATGAAGCGGTTAGATTTGAATGGTAAAAACGGTGAAAAATTTGCAACCTTATTAGAAGGAATTGACCAAGTGGACAAGTTAGATGATCCAACTGGTTTGCTTTATGTTTTTTCGACATCTTCCGATTTGTAGGTTGTTATTGACTGAAAAACGAAAGGTAAAATAACCCTCGCGACCAAACTCGACGACGGCTTGGAGTTGTACAGAGTCTCTTGTCCCATCGGTGTTTGTTTAATCATATTTGAAGCACGACCGGAAGTAGTAGTCCAGATATCAACATTAGCCATTAAGAGCGGTTTGTGAGAACCTCTTTTATCACTTTGGCAGCTCATCCAAAGTACAACATGTCCCTTACATATGATTTTTGAATAGGCAACGCTCTAATCCTTAAAGGCGGGTCCGAATCAATCTCATCGCTCACTCGACTCCAAAAGACCATACATAATGCATTGTCATCATTACCAACCTCTATTCAATCTGCTATTCCGGAAACTTCTATTCAACTTGTGTCATCACGCGAAGATGTGTCCATGCTATTGGGGCTGGATAAATATATAGATTTGGTCATCCCAAGGGGCGGAAATTCTCTGGTTCGATATGTAAAAGATCATACAAGAATACCTGTATTGGGCCATGCTGATGGGATCTGTAGTATTTATGTCGACGAATCAGCGGACGTGGAAACTGCGGTGAATGTTATTCATGATTCAAAGGTACCCGATCTTGTTTTCAACGCATCGTCTCTGCTGAATAGCTCCCTAACATGGTTTGGACGAAATTTAGACAAACTACCCTGCCGCTTGTAATTCCCTGGATAATGTTATCTTCCACACTTCGACTCTTGAAACACATCTTTTTCCAATAGCTCAAAAGCTCTTTTCTTCCTCCGTTACAATTCACGCCACCCCAAAAATCTTTGCACTTCTTCGTCCACATGCTCCTTCTGCTTCATCCGATTCTCTGTCATTACTTCAGACAGCTAAAATCCCGGAATCGTTCCACACAGAGTACCTTTCTCTCGGCATAACGTTCCTCGAAGTCGACGATATTCAGCAGGCCATCAAGCATATAAATACCTATGGGAGTGGGCACACAGATGGAATTATCACAAAAGATAAAAATCGATCTGAAATCTTTATGAAAATGGTAGACTCTGCGGGAGTTTATGTCAACGCTAGTACTCGGTTTGCCGACGGATTTAGATATGGGTTTGGTGCAGAGATCGGGGTATGTTAATTACAATTTTTGGATCATTAAATATTCCCTGTTTCATTCTCTTAATGTATTTGTCTTAACCCACCCCGTATTCCTAACTATCTCCCCGCTTGTATATTCGCTCCACATTAGGTCTCAACGAATAAAACTCATTCACGTGGTCCAGTCGGACTTGAAGGTTTAGTAATCTACAAATATAAACTATATGGTAATGGACATTGTGTTGGGATGTTCGGTGATGGAGCTGGGAAACGAAAGTATTTGCATGAGAAATTACCGTTGTAGTATTACGATCTTTGTTTGCCGTCTAATGTTGATTAAGATTAAGAATACTACTGGCGTTGGCATGTATCTATCGTTTTTACAGGGTTATTCACAGGCAAAGGTCGACATAATTCAAAAACCTTTATTCTTAAAATACAATTGGTATATTATTAATCCTCAATTAAATATGAACTATACAGTACCAGCGTGGCGTTTCCTCTGAAATGCAGTAACCTATCCGCCTTCTATCATTGCTATCAGAAGATTCCTGCAGCCCCTCCATCATCATACATCCCATTACTTGTGTCTTGCTCAGCATGAATGCCATTAATCCCATTCTCTATTGTTTCCACTATTTTCGTCAACACCCCAACCGTTAGTTGAACCCCAACAGGAAGGTTCGCCAAGCATTTCGTCATTTTGATTTACGCCCCAACCAAATTTACTTTCGAAGTCTGGATCATTTGACCGTGGTTGACTAGTGTTGAAGTGACTTCCAGCTTCGTCATACGCAATATTCGATTCATTCCATCCGTCGAAATCATCATTATTGTTGTCATCAATATCGTCGTCGTCGTTGTAATCACTGTAATCCTCGTCTGGATTGTAATATTCATCGACATCATACTCAAATTCGTCATCATAAATAAACTTCCTATGAGATTTGCGTAACTTTTGGTTCTCGGCTTCCCGGAGTTTAACTTCTGTCTGCAAAGCAGCGAAGTTGTTGGCGGTAACATATATATGGTTCATCCAGCCGTATGAATATCTTTCTTTATTCTTCAATGAGGTAACACTGCCTGTTGAAGACAATGGCAAACCGTGGAAGAATGGAGCTGTAGTTTCGGCAATTTCGTTTCTCCAAATATCGTAACCAACTTCAACATCGTACCCATCCCACAATTGATCTGTTATGAAAGGTTTATAGGCGGTTACGTGCGACTCGGAATTTGACGAGCTGGAGGGAATAGAGAACGGGGACAATGAGAAGACATTTGCGTGTGACATAAGAAAGTCCTTAAGTCGTAGTGGTGTACGAAAAGCACGTTGGATAGCGCGTTGATACCATAGTTCGGTAAACGGGAGCATGGTTTGAGTTTCTACCAAGTTTCGACCGGATACTACTGATACAGAAGTCAAAGAGCCACTACAGGGATTCGTAACAGCGCCGTCACATACTATAATCTCCGCATCAATATCGTTTTCTTGTTTATTGTCGGCTGAATTGATCATCGAAATATTTCGCTCTATAGCCCAATAGAATTCTTCTTTCACTGTTTGAAGATTTTCTTCATCTGAACTCTCTTTCTCTGCCCAAGGGAAATCAAACCGACTTATTAATTTCAAGTTATCACCGTCACGTGTTTCGTCTTCGTCGTCATTAGCACACCCCTCATTCCAGGAGCGACAAGACTTCGCTTTCTCATCATCCAGTTTACGTTTACGCTTACGGTTGCCATTATAGTTTGGAAACTCAGGAAGAGGATACTTTTGTACTGGAATATGAATGTCCGATGATGTAAAAACAGCAATCTGGGTGCAGAACCCACAAGATTCATCAATATAGGTATCATTAGGATCCTTCTGTTGCGTGGTACCTACACCAGTGTATCGGACATCGTAGCTATACACTTGAGCTTGAGCAGAGCACCTGTTTAACAGAGTAAGATCATATGAAACAATGGTCAAATGTCAGGATTCATTTCGTTTTGATTGTTGGAAAGATAAAACGCAATCATTGGATTGAATAACAAATAAAGGGCAAAACCGGAACCAAAGATATTGTCGACTGCAAACACATACCACATTCTGAACTCTTCTCGGGTCCATTCAAATCGATGATCATCAATTCGGAGACCATTGGCCGACATGTTAGGAAAATTTCGATTAAACTCTTTGTTCGGCGTGGTAATAATGAGTAGTTTAGGTTTATAAAACTCAAAAAGAGTTTGCGGAAGCTTGGCTAACACTGGAGGATCCAGATGTTCGATTCTACCTTAATGAAGTCGATTACGAACACTTCCCCTGAATGGACTCAATACGAAAGATGGACGTACACTTCGCACAGAACAACAGCGTCAACATTGCCGATGCTTGGATTAATCGTGTTTATATCTCCTGTCAACGTTTTGAATCGTCAATGTCATGATCAAAGAGTACATTGTCGCGAAGGGTCTTCTCTCCCTTTTTATGGACGATGCCTGCCCGAGCAGCAAGTAAAACTGATGCAAAAAGCAAATAACACCTTGGTACAATTCTACTCTACACGGTCGCTCCCTCAATTGATACTTATCGGTTTCATTTATCATCGCTCTGCTGCGACAAATAGCCAAAGATTCATGGGAACAATCGATGCCAATGGCACGAGAAGCCAATAAAGGGAAATCTGGGATTTGACTGAGAAGATAGCCCTCGCCTGAACACATAAAGCACAATATGCAGTCAAACATAAAAAGTTAAAATGACGCCGTACGAACAGTTAGAGGATAGATCAATTAAATTGACATTACCACATCCTAGATCAAGGACAGAGTCTATAGAGGCGCAATGATCACGGAGGATTTCAATAATCTTGGACTGACGAAGCTTTGCCAGGGGAACAGGGAAGTACCTTTGACGAGAAGGCTCGCACATAAGTGATGCAGTCATAAAACGGGAACTGTGCGAAGGAAGGAATCAGAGGGAGTGAAGTTCGGCCCGGGCCGCACCACGTATCTGAACGGCCCAATTCTTACTGCTCCGGAACACTTCTGATTGATATTTAAGTTTACTGCAACTACACATAGAAGCCTGAAAACATTTGGGATATCTGACTACAGTGCTAATAGAATGACGATCTAATGACAAATGGACTTCAGATTGCGCATCTTTCACGAGTGCGACGACAGCTGTCGAGGTAAATTTATTCCAACAATCTCTGGCACATACTAGTAAAGTGTTGATTGTCATACAGTAATTATTTGTATAAAGAAATCACGAAATTTCGGCCGACTCTCTTCAAAGGAGCGATCTGCAAAATGTTTTGACGCGCCACGTGGACAGGAATTGCTCCTCCAAAACATCCAGAATTTTTCACTTGGAATCCCTCTCTTCCACGACTGACGACGGATATTGCAAAATGGTAATGTCGCTCATCATGTATCCGCTCTTACGGCCTTCTGTTGCTGTATTCGAAGCAGCTGCTGTTCATATTTTGGTTTTTTGCCGATGGATGGATACTTTGGCCCGGGAACGATGAAAGTTACTGCGACCTGCGACTTTTCTGACTTTGACCTTTTGAATCGCTGCACTTATAGGCTCGCGGTCCCAAGAAACACTTGAAGCGTTTAAATGCTCCTAAGCACTGGATGTTGGACAAACTTACCGGTACATGGGTATGTATTATCGTCATGATTTGCTCGATTTCGAAAAGTTACGCCTGGAACGACTTTGAAATTTCGTACTCGATGTTTATATCGAATAAAAAAATTATTGCGAATGTCGAAATAGTTTACAGCAATGGCGTAATGTTGGAAATCATGGAACAGCCGGAGTAACTGTTGTTTGATCACTTAATAGGCTCCCCGTCCATCTGCTGGTCCCCACAAACTCCGAGAGTGCCTTCCCCTCATCGTTTTCCTTAGAAACCGTTTGAAGTACGCCCTCACCAACAAAGAAGTCACATCCATTCTTATGCAACGTCTTGTCAAAGTTGACGGTAAAGTCCGCACTGACAACACTTACCCCGCTGGTCTCATGGACGTTATCACCATCGACAAAACTGGCGAAAACTTCCGTCTCATCTACGACGTCAAAGGTAGATTCACCATCCACAGAATCACTGCTGACGAAGCTCAAGTATGCATATATTTTTGTTTTTGACTTCTCTTAAACTGAAGATCTGGTCAAGTCTGACTTTACTGTTGTTTTAACCTTCCAAACTATCAGTACAAACTTTGCAAAGTCAAGAAAGTTAAAATTGGAGCTAAGGGTGTCCCCGTTGTTGTTACCCACGACGGCCGTACCATCCGATACCCCGATCCTCTTGTTAAAGTCAACGATACCATCAAACTCGATATCGCCACCGGTAAAATCACCGAATTCGTGAAATTCGATTCCGGAAACTTGGCTCTTATCACTGGTGGACGTAACATGGGTCGTGTTGGTGTCATCACTCACCGTGAAAAGCACGCTGGTGGTTTCGATATGGTTCATATTAAAGACGCTTTGGATCGTGGTTTCGCTACAAGATTGACAAACGTTTTCGTCATTGGTCAAGGTAACAAGCCTTGGATCTCCCTTCCCAAAGATCGTACGTATTCTTGTCTTCCTATCTATAATACTTTCTCTTCATCAGTATTAATCATGCTCTTTTTACATTCCAGGTGGTGTCAAACTTACAATCGCCGAAGAACGTGATCGCCGTAGAACCACCAAACAAGAATAATAAATATAATAATTTCTTGTGACATATTTTGGGGATATGAAGGATGGAGTTGAAAAATGAAATTCTTCGTGTGCGGGATCACTTAGTGTAATAAACTCATTTACTGTATTTGCCTAACCAAACTACTCTTGCCATCATTATGTCCATTGCAATCGATGGACCATCAATTTGTGTCACTTGGAAGTTGGGTGAGCTCGTCTATGCTCTCCTCATTTCACAACACTTACTCGCCAGCACGCATAATACGTCAACTGGTAACTATAATGCTAAATGCCCAACTTCTAATTGAATTCTTTATTTATTCATTGATATATAAGTCAATTAAGGTGAATAATAAAAGAAGCCCATCAACCAAGTGCATCAAACAACAATTCAGTTCCAGGAATCCCTACATCTATACTATCTATCATCCTCTTCAGCTCTGATTCAACTCACTCACATCTTTAGCACTATCGTTTCTCTCAATTTCTTTTCCATTCTGCCCATCACGTCCAATCATCTGCTTGCGGAGGTCTGAATTCGCCTGTCGTTCTTTCTCTAATGCACTAGTTAATTCCTTGTGGTTGTTCACAAATTGTCGAAGTTTAGTCTTTAAAGTTGCGTTTTGCGAACGGTAGTAGTCTAATTCTGACGTTAATGAAGAAATAATGTTGACTTGGTCTATTGTCTCCGAAGATTGCTTCGGAGAGGACAAAAAATGGCTTTCTTGTTGGTTCAATTTCTGAAATTTGAATGGAGGTCGCTTAGTTTGTGCACACAAGGATTGAAGTAAAAATAACTTGATTCACCTTTCGCAAATTCTCGATTTCGGACTGTAATGAGGTACAAGAGTCTTTGCTTTCGTTTAATTGCTGTTGCAATGTTGTATGCTCTTCAGATACTTTCGAAAGTTTGGAAGTTGTTTCTTCGTATTGTTCTTGTATTCTCTTTATCTTGGCCGCGTATTTTTGTGATAGTCTAAAACGAGATCAATCAGTTGAATGCGTGCATCGGTTGTCGTCAATGAAATTGTAAACCCAACTTACGTCTTTTTAATCTCTTTCTCTCTTTCGGATTGTGAGGTAAAAAGTTCGTTCATTTGACTTTCATATCGAGATATTTGTTCCTTCAAAGACAGCATATTTTTTCGCGCGTCCGAATGTTCCCTATGTGAGATTTCACACAAATAAAAAAATTCAGTCGGCAACAGCCATGAATACTGCAACACCAAGGATAGTTGGTTACCTTTGTACAATTCGTAGCTTGCCCAATTCGTCGGCTAACAATTCGATTTCCTTGTCTCGCGCCGTCTTTGCGAGCTCTAGAGCTTGGATCTTCTTCTTTCCCTCTTCAATGATTGCCTTCAACCCATTTGAGTAACTTTCCAGCTTCGACATGCTATGTTTTAACGACTCCCGTTCGATGTTAAGGTTGTCAATTGTATGTCGTAAGTCGCGCATTTGTGACTCAATATCTGCATTATTAACTGTCTTATCTGCGTTCTCCGTTTGCACGGAAACTGACATCTGGATGGTACCCAAAGACCGCGCTGATGAAGCCGTATTTAAACATTTTGTCGACCTGTTAGAAGATGCAGTTAGTAATCTTTCACCGAATATCTCCGTAACAGCACCATACTTTGTCCGCGACATTTGGCGAATCTTTTTAATTTCAGATATTGATTTCTTCAGTTCAGTGTTCAAAGTCGAGTCGGTCGGCGAATTGATGTTGGATGCGAGCAGGTCAGGAGACCTGGATAACAGGATGGATTTGGAAGCGTTTATTGCCGGCAAATGGCAAGCACTTTCACTTTTGTTTCCGGCTTCACTCGAAAATACTGGAGTACTATCAGCGACTTCTGAATCGCGGTCCATTAATTGTGAAATCATAGGTTGAAGAAGCGGTTTGATGTTGGTAAACCGCGACTCTTGCATAAGTTTTTCGAAGCTGCTTTTGCTTATTGCCGTCTTTCGTGGATTCAATACGCACAAAACAAAATCAGTCAGAGTTGAAATCACATCGGCCGAATAGGTTCCCATTGGGTCTGTTATTGTAGATGACAATTCCAATGATTCAATCTGTTGAGTTAACCGCAGTAGAGAGGTTTGAGCAGAAGCTAACTCTGTTTTAAGGGTGGAAGTCGTCACTCCGGGATCGCGTTTCGAGGATGGAGCTGCACACATCGAGGAGTGTTCATCTGAGTGGACTTTATGTTAATGTCATATTCGACTGGAGCATCCCGGATAAAATTACAACCTTGGGCATTAGACTGATCCTGCATGCCTTGGTTTTCAACCGTCGCTGCCGGGGCCACAATTTCAGTCGTGCTTTCGTCGTGAGCATCAGGTATTCTCTTGCTTATCTGTTGAATTTGAACTTCCGCATGTAGCTTATTCTTGATATTCTTAGCTCGATTAGCGTACGAAAGTGTGTTCAATGATTCAGCATAGTTCGACTCGTTTGGACTAAAGTTCCATAATCAATTTACAGCACTCGAGAAAGCACTCGAGAAGCGCTTGCAAACTTGTGTTACGAACCTAATGCAACCGATCAGGACAGTTTTGCTGTTTCCGCCCAGACTATCTTGCAATATTCGTGTTAATTTTGAATCTCGATATGGGATATGCTTATCTGCGGCATTCAGTTTGGAGGAATCGGCATCCAAATGAGAAGGATCCTGGGATCCCAATATTGAGATGACGTTTCCTAGCGCTAACAGCGATGAGTTGATCTTTACTCCTAAGTGAGCCTTCAATTCCGCATACGTCTAAATTATAAATCGCTCACCTTAACTCCTTCTTTGAACCTCACACCTTCATTCCCCGTTCTTTTGGCTCGCTCACTGCCTGCCAGATCAACGATTCGCATCTTCGAAGTTTTGATGAAAATTTGAGAACCATTAGCAACGCCAGAGTCGCGGATTTCCTGTCGCAATGTAATCGTAAACACCGCGTGAGATCGGGAGGACGTATTATTTAGTCTAGTGGAATGTGTCGTTCGATTGACAGAACCACGAGCCAGCAGTCTAACAATAGCGATGAATTAGCGGCAAGCATGCTGCGAAGAGTTTAGATGTCGGATGCTTGGGAAAGACTCACTGCAACACTTCCTCTGCATTGTGGCAGACCTTCTCCGTTAACCCTGTCGTAGTAATTACACCATTCTTGTCTTCCCTGATGCTTAATTCCCGCTCCTTATTTGAATTTTGAGACGCACCCAGAAGATCGCGAATGTGTTCTTGATAAATTTCAAGATAAGAGATCGACACGGAAAATTTGACTTCTGGATTCGACTGACATTTTGACTGTCCAATACATCATATTAGACATTTAGTAATAACGACGGAATACCGTAAAATCTTACATTAATGGCCTCGAACAATTCTCGCACAAATCTTGGCCCAATCCCCATGTCTTTCTCTACATCTTTTTCGTGCTGTCCTACGTAGTTGGACGGCGTGCCACCTGATCGATTGGATGTCAGAATATATGGATGCGTTCCGATAGTGTACGTTTTGCCTGATCCACTATAGATGTAGGAATAATTGTTTGTATTACAGTTATAGTTATTCCAAGTGGACGAATATTGCCCGAAAATTGCATGATACACATACGTTTGCCCATATGCCAGGACGGTTGCATTGAACCCTTCCAACAGTTGAGCGAGCAGAGGTTGAACACAGGACGTATATACGTCGTGCTATTTGAGAGCCAACGAAAAGGATGGTCATTATATGCTCAGATGAGCGCAAGCCGTTGTTCTTTGTAGCACTTATGGTGAGACTAGGGTCTGCAAATCCTTACCTGAGATGAATCAGTTCCAAAAATATGGTCAAAAGTGAAGATTTTAGTTCCATGTTTCTCAACTACGTTTGAGGTGCTCCTTGACGGGAATATTATCAATTGTGCTTTGCTTGATGCCGAATCAAAATTTGTAGCAGAATCTTGATGTAGGGAGTCGTGACGGTTAATCTGGACACAGCGTCGATCCGGTTCATTGGAGAGTGGGGGTCGCACTCGGACAGCAACAGTTATGGGAACTTCTCTTGAAATCATGATTCCCTTGGGTGAGCAGTTTTGTAGGAATTCATCAATATACGAGAAAGGGAACCTGGCCAGCAGTTAATGGGTAGCAACTAGGGAGATGCGCGACATCCATCCAACGATATTAACGCATTCCAGTATTGCATCCTTTATTTACAGCGAAAACCTTAATAATCTTGGAACTTTTTAAGTATTCAAACTACAAATTGGATATTGTAATTTAAGCACCATAGCCACGGATTCCTTCAGCAAACGACCATTCAGTATCTAGACTATACGGTTCTGAGATTTTGACACCTGCACTGTTAACAACAGTCAATTGAATCTAAATAAAAATGAGATAACTGAGGTCAATACAAATCGTTTAAATCTACCTCTCACACAAGCATAATAACCTTATTCAAACTCCTCGCGTCGCGGTAAAACAACACTCTCATACAATCGTTCATAATCTTTTTGGCTTCTTCTTCCGTCAAAGAATCTTCACGACCCTCGACTGCTTTCCTGAGAATCGGCTGAGCCAAATAGGCGCCGTAGCCCGTGGCAATGGTTGATGCTGAATGAGTAGTTCCGCGAAGATCGACAAATCCGAGGAATCTAGAGCAAATGAAACAACTATCAACAAGCGAGCATCGATAAGTTTGTTTTAGTTTAAATTGACCTACTTTTCTCCGTCTTTAAATCCACCCACAACAAAAGAATTCCAGAGCGGGTTGAACTTTGACCGTCTCGCGTACATGACACGACTAAGATAGCCATAGATATTTTTCGGTGCAAGTGTGTGGCCATCGTCAGTGATGTATTCGTCAACCCTTTCGATGGCAAAAGTTAATATCACGCACAAGCGCATAAGAAGGGGATATTGCAAGTTTCTTCGAACTAACATTAAGCTGTCTAGTATATGTTTTATGTACTGATAATCAGAAACTTCTCCTGATGCTCCAACCACTGTGAATTCCCCAACTTTAGTCATTCGTTGCACATCACGAAAGCGAGCAAGCGATCCATAGGAAGCTGGCATTCTAATGTTAGTTTCTAAGGGTAAATGGGGTCAATTGATCAATCTCGTACCAAGACAATCAGTTGCCATCATTATGCCATCTTTGTATTTAATAGCGATAACCGAAGTACCGGTAACGATAGGGCTCCTAAGTAAAGCAGCACAATACCGATCAAACAAATGTAAGCAAACTGTAATCAATTCATATTCTAGCCACATTCGCCTCTCCTCAATTCTACTTCGCTGTCCTACTCGTCTGTCACGACAACTTTGAAATCTTCTTTCCAGGAACCTGGATCCTTGGCCACGTGAAATAATAAACAGTAAATATTATCGAGTAAGATACGCACTGTGTGTGTGACATAGGCACTGACGCTGGAGCGACACCGACATTTCCGTGGGCTGAACCGGATGAGGAAGAGGCATCAGGCGAAATCAACCAATTTGACTCGTTCGTGGCGGTCGGTTTACCCCAGGTAAGGGGGAAATAAGACATAGACATTGTGGCACAAAGTTGGAAAGGAGTTTGGAGTATGTAGTGCGATGAGGACGGATACAATTTATTGAAGCGACGGGGACGCAGATGAAAGTGTTTAGTGATGACGCAGGGTTGTCTCCTTGGTGTCTGCCGCGTGTTGCTTTGATAAACAAAACTCAGTAGCTAAATATTAATGAGATAATTACGCATTGCTTGTTCGGTATGAAAACCAGAGTAATTGTAGCAACTTCTCTTTATACTGTATTGGTTGATCAAACTGTACAGGTGAGCACTTGTCATAATGAAACCCCGTTTGAAGCCGTTACAATTTCCACCTAGAGACCGCTGTCGCTCGTCATACACCTGCCTAGACTACATCTTTTGTATATATTTGCGAGTCACTTAAAATTGGATGTGGGCCTAAAAACCAGTACACTTTTGTCAGGAGGATCCTGGTACAAGGTATTCATCGATGATAACAATTCACAGGACGGTATTGTCCTACGAGTTCCTTCAAATTCGCAGGCCGTACAGATTCCGGATTACCAATCTTACGAGTCATCGGAGAACGCAGTGATGTCTTTTGTAAATAGGTGAACACTTGATGTTGGATGATAGTGGGTCAGTGGCAAATTTTCTGTTATGCTGCTGCCAAATGTGGTGACAATGTGTCATGATGCGACGATTCATCAAGGAACCTGTTCTAGAATATTTGGCTCGGCTGGCCGCTGTAAAGTGAAGGGGACAAAATGCTGCATTCGAGAAGTTATATTCCATTTTATCATAAGCATATCATTATACAACAAGAAATAAGCCTAATAGTTTATGGTCAACTGAGCTACTCTTACGTTCGTTTACAGTAACTTTTCACGAAAGCTTCTTAGTTGCACCTTTTAACGGTCACAATTCTTGCTTTGGAAATTGTGGTAAATGCAACCTGAAGCCCCGACCGTAGTAACACCGTATGGAACTTTATATGTATCAACGGTCAGGCGTTATGTCATCCTTGTCCTAGCTTGCCTATTATCAATTGGTAATGACTACTGGTGAGTATGAGTACTGAAATTATCGAAGTATTGCATCTCTTTTCCAGCGAACGCAATACATACATCCAAATTGATATTTCCTTGTGCCATAAAAATGTAATTTACAGCTCGAGTCTGACTGACATTCTGCCTTATTTTCCGTTCGTCAATGTGTAGTTACGATATTCCAGCGGTAATTGCCTTTTCTGGCACCTGATGTCTTCATTCTCTATTCGAATATAATTTATTAACTGTTGGGATGAGTTTAGGCTTTAAATCTCCAGCTGCGAGAGTGGCTCAATGTTGATTATAATTCATTTCAATTTAAACTGAATTTACTTTATTCCGGCTATTCGCTGGTGAGTAGTCGTCGTCTTTGCTACTTGTGTGACTACTGAGACGTTTCTCTGACAATGTCACTGTTTCCGTTTGCCGAAATAGCCGAATGCTATCATTCCTCTAATGACTGGGATATTTGTCGACAGATATGGGTCACACAAGATTATTTTAGTTATAACGTTGATTCTTCTACTTGGAAATACAATATTCTCTTTAGGGGTCCAAATGCGCTTGTTTTGGGTTATGCTCCTAGGCAGAGTTTGCGCAGGGATTGGAGGTATGAAAACATATGTGCTTGTTGATTATGTTTTGTACCAATGGTCACTCACTATGGTTATCCGACCTCATCGAAGGTGAATCCTTGGAAGTTGCAAGCGGGACCGTTATAACGCGTTGGTTTCGGCGTCGAACTCTTGCGATGGCAATTGGAATTAATTTATCATTAGCTCGCATCGCCAGTGCTGCTCAAAAACTTGCGTCGCCATGGATAGTTCGGAATTACGAGTTACCGTACGCTACTTGGTTCGGCAGCAGTTTGTGCATTTTGTCTTTCGTTTGTGCGCTTGCGTTAAAATGGACAGATAGGCAGTATAATAGAGAAGCCACAGAAGTAAATGCTGATGACAATGATGAGATACCACAGCGCCAGCAGCCATCTAAACCGAATACGTTGGCCAGAAACGTTGGAGGGGCGAAAGCTCTCGAAAATTCGACAGGCCGAACTATTAGAATAGTTGAGCAAAAACCACAAACAGTTGATCGCCGCCCTAGTACATCAAGTCTTAGCGATGACTTGCTTGAAAGTTTCCAAAGCACTAAACGATGGTTCTCAACAAGTTTGAATGGTAACTGGGAGAACGATAGGTCTATGTGGAAAAAGGTCCAGGCATTCTTGAGAAAATTTATGCTGCCGAAGAAGTTTTGGTTGCTCAACTTTGCTACTGTTGCATTATACAGTAAGTGACATATCCCTTTTTTCACTCAGCAGTACTGTCACTAATCAGTAATTCATAAGCCTCGGTCTACCCATTCTACATTATCTTTTCGGATTGTGAGTAGTAACTTTAAATATACATGCCGGCTTCTGTGATAACTGCTAACAATCGTCATCTTCCGCAGTCTTGCAAACTCGATTTTATCCCGGAGATCCACAAGCGGCGGCTACCGTCATGACTATACCTGACCTTTGCACTGCGATCGGCCCACCCATCTTTGGTCTGTTTATAGATAAAGTTGGCCATCGCGGCAAATTCATTCCTCTGGCTGGTCTTTTAGTTTGCACTGTTCATGCTTTGTTCCACTTCACCACAGTTTCACCCGTAATCACAAGCCTTCTTCTTGGCTTTAGTCACGTAATGTTTTACACCTGCACCTGGGTCTGTGTGCCCGATGTTGTCAAACCGAGTCAACTCGGTATTGGCTATGGTATAGTAGCGGCATCTGTTGATCTTTCTATCACTGTCTGTCCTCTTTTGGTTGCCTTCATAAGGTCAATTTCACCGGATTTTACGAATGTGGGAATCCTCCTATTATCAATGTCGGGGTTGAGTGTGATTCTTTCGACCATACTGGTCATAATGGATATCCGGCATGGGCAGTCCATGCAACTCAAGCGATTACCAACGCGGAAAGTCAGAACATTAAACAGGCCTTCTAATGCAACCGATAAAAATTCGGCGGTCAAAACCACGAAATCTGAGTCGAAAGACACGAAACCTGATTCAGATAGCACGGAATGTGAAATCAAAGACCCGCAATGTGATGTTGAAAACGCAACCAGTGAGGTTAAAAATTCGAACTCGGAGGTTGCAAGCTCAAATTGGGAGGTTAAAGATGTCCAATGGCAGGAAAGTAAGCTTTTGTAAGTTGCTTCCAGTTCTTCCTCTTCGTCTTTTACGTTTAATATCTGACATCCGAGACATTGCTTTGCATTCGTCATGTATAGTAAACCGGCTTCACAGCAGAGTTATACATGGATAAATTCGTTACTTAAGTTATATAACTTTAGAAATTTTGATTCACGAGGTGATATGAACGGCAAAGTTGAAGCAGTCGATAAGGCTGATCTAACTAGAACAAGATCTGTGAGATCTAATACCATATAGCTATTCCATATTTTTTTACATATTCAAGGAACACTGTACATAATGTTATTAATAATAACATTTCCCCGACATTATTCCTCAGAAATTCCCAGGACTAATCACATAGAAAACCATATCTGTTTGGAAATACCGCTACCCAATTCCAGGCAGAACATGTCATTTCAGATTAACCCTGCCCTCCCGGAGGCCCAAATCCAGGTCCTGTTCTCGGACGATCCGCTGGTGGTCCTTGACCAGGAAATCCACCGTCCGGCCCATTCGGCCCATACCCTAATGCAATGATAGGATCCAACACTAAAGTGGGAGAAGGGTTAGAAATAATTCGGAATTTCATCACTTGATCCATTCCAATCTCCTTCCTTGAAAATAGAAGTAGCCCAAACGTACGCATATCGACTTCCTGTACGACACCGTTTCCAACGGGTTGATCCACCGCGGTAACGAACGCGTTTGTGGCTCTTGCCGTTCCATTATTCGTTTTCCAGGCCAACACCGTGAGATTACTCAACGCACTCGGTAAGCTTTGATTTGTGTTAGGAGCTAAGGATTCATAAGTAAACCGAATATTAGGAATGACTTGATACTGTAGCAATAAGTTTCCAAAAATTGGTTGCTGGATGATTGAATACAACAGGCCACGAGTCTGTTGAAGTCGTTCGTAACCGGTGTTGGTGGTTGCAAAGAGTGTTAAAGTGGCGTTGGTATTGTTAAGGTAAGAAATTAATACAGATGAGGCATTGGTGAGGTGGCTAACAAATGTAGAGTAGTTGGAGTTTGATTCGAGATATTGCCACGCCGTCGCTGGCGGCTGCTGTGGATTTGTCAAACCGATGAAGTGGACGGCCAATGTAACGAGGACAAGTAAGACCTTCATTTTACAATGCAAATACCAATTACTTTAGTATGAAAATCACATTCTCTTATATATTTCACCGTAATATAATTTCGGCATCAGTCACTTGATGATATCATATGGACTTTTCCAGTAATGATCAAATGGCTGATCCTGTCTTGAACATTCATTTGACCACTGGGTTGCATCATCAGCCCATCGCAAACATTGTTCAAACGAAGTAGAACACAGCCCTCGATCTGAGTTAAATGCAGACATTTCGCTTTCAAGAAATGTCGTGCGTGTTGTTGCCTTATTGCTTACTCTTCTTACTCCAAATGACTTTCTACTGAATGATTGTCTTCAAAGTAAGCGGTGGCCCAAAGTCCTTTGTCAGAACTCCAGACCTCAACTTGCTATTTCTTTATCTGATCAACAGTCAACTAGCCTAATTCATAGCACCTTCTTTATAAGATTTCAGATAGACATACAGACAAGCAAAATACAAGAATTATACGTTAAAACAGAAGCGCCCGTGCGGCCGCCGCCGACAGCGTGAAATGAAGGTAGAAATCAATTTTGTTCAAGATTCCGTTCACAACTGACTCTCGACTCCATCTTATCTTAATTCTAAGTTAGTGTAGTATGGAGGATCTTACTGGAAATCACCCTATATCATTGCAAAGGAATACGTTGGTCATTTTCAGGCACAATCTTTTGAACGGTTCAACGCATAAATTCATTAGTGCAAACAAAAGAATTATAATCATCCAACTCTGGATCTTCCATACGTCTGTAATAATTCCTGAACACGCTGTTCATCATCCTTCGACTCTCAGACCTCAGACACTTCAACACGCCTTTCGAAAAAACAACAGTATTAATACCAGGGAGGCGTCCAAAGTCAGTAGATAATTACATACCCCGTATTCGTGATAATAAGAGATATGCAAACGTATTTCCGAAAATCTATCTTCTTTAGTGCGGCTTTCACTCCATCAATTGCAATTTCTTTTTCCGAAACATGAGGCATTTTCTTGACGCTTTGCTCTACATGCCCCATCAACTCCGAATCCGTTGGATAGAGACTGGGAGTCAGGACCAAGCACGTACTTCCCACGTTCAACCCGATAGTATCATGGAGAAGAGATCCGGTTTCTGAATCCATTCTGTCAAGAACAAGCGGCCAATTCCCTTCTGAACCGTGGAGGAACTTTCGCCATCCTTCTTCCAAAGTATTTCCTACCAAATAAACAACTGACATGTCACCTATATACATTAAAAACTGACCACGCTCATTCAGAAAAAGCAAACTTTCTTCCGGAGATGGAAGAGGCACAATCAATTGATCACGGAGGAAGGGCACATCGTCGATGATGTCCTCGAAATCTTCCTTGTCCCATAAGCGGAAATTCATCCCAACAGCCTCCTCCGACAAGATTGTCAGTATAGTCATACTGTGGTGTCGCATATACCCGCAACTCATGCGGTAGAGGTAAGACTGGCGCTCATCTAGTGACAATCGAGACAGAAGTCCTGCCATCGGTTGTGCATCACAACAGTTTCCAGACGCTTTGCCTACCTGATCCAAGTACGGAGAAACAGATGAGATATCGGTCCAATAATTGCTGCTACTGGCAACATCTCGGGACAATTGCCTTAAGGATGAAGGCATCTTGATTGGACTTTCGGAGGATAGAGGTTCCTGTGACAAAAGAATCGAGCCTCCGCTAGATATGGTTGTTGTTTCTGAGACTTCTTCCGTTTGGGAACGACGGCGACTGAGGAAGCTCCAAACACTATTCCATTGAGCACTTGTCCATTGTAATGACATAGAGCTGTCACTGTCCAAAGGAGATGGATGTTCTTTGTGTTCAGCCCCGGTCAGAAGATTTCCAGTTCCGCAACTTGCAACACCGAGATCAGAACAGGGATGACAGTGTGTTACATGGTTAATTGAATATGAGGGCTCAGCTTGCCCATGCTCTTCCGTGACGGCATTCTCTCTAGATAATCTGTCCCCAGGGCCGCATTGAGATCGGGTATCGTTAGAAGGAGACGTCCCTCGAAGCCCCACTGGCGGTATACTCTTCGAGGAGGAAGGTAGCATTGTCGACCACTAACTTGAGACAACGAATTAGTATTTAGTCATGGTAAAGCTGTAAAATCCACACAAACATACTATAGCAACAATCCCAGATCGGGTGATTATCAGTGAGTGATTCGGCAGGAGTAACGTGAAGCCACGCGCAATTGCAAATCGCCAACAAGAATTTAGTCAACCAGATATTATGTAGAAATCAAGAAAAGTTGAGTCTGTACTATTGTTATCCAAATGTACGCTTAATTTATTCGACTTTACTCCTCGCTATCATGGTCATAGTTGCACTAGAGTGTGCGAAGAATATGTATATGAACTTAGGGATCATGCAATTATCATCTGGCGGCCAATGTCTACAATTTGTTCTGCATTCGCTACAACTGATTCGTGTATATGAGATGTGCCCAATGGTCAGCGATGGTAGATCAAGATCTCTCGCAAACGGCGCGAAAAGGCCAATCCCCATGACCTCGATGATCTCTGACCTTCAGAGTTCAGACTACCAGATTATTTTCCACTCTCATCGTCACCTCCTGTGGCCAAATTTGACTCCTCCTAAGTTAAGCAGGGTATATGTCAAATAACAATTTTGCCTGAGTTTATACTTTAGCCATAGATTTTTTGCTTTTTGATAGAGTACAACAGGCTACGAGTTCAGTGGCCAATCCTGCCTTGAACATTTGGCCTCATTGAGTTGCTCAGGTTGATGAAAGCATTAATTGAACGAGTAGAAATATCGCCTTAAGGATCAAAGTCAAATGCAAACATTTCGCTTTACTTCACAACAGTTTACATTATCATGGTACAATTTACATTTGTGTTGATAGACACATCACTGGTTAATGTCAGTACGTCAATGTATATTACTCCCTCCTTGCCCTCTTACTTTCTCGCTCACCTTCTTTATCGTTCCCTTTTCCACTCTTCAAAAATCCATCTAAACCAAACGGATCCGCTGCCTTTTCAAACTGCACAGGTCCATCTCTTTCTTGAGCCTTTCCATCAGTTCCACTAAACCCTTTAGCCGTTCCCAACCCTTTTGAGAATCGGTCCGACCCAACGATTTTGTTATATGTTTCCGTGGCATCTTCTGCATATGCGTCCGAAGTGATTGCCGTTGTGGGTCGATAAATGGAGGAGATCGCAGTTTGATTGAATAGCGGCTTGTCATAGATATTATAGGCTATTTTAGAATAATTGCACATTAGTATATCCAAGTCAAATGAAATAAATATCTGAGGAAGTTCTATCAATTTAACGCACCGTCTTCACTGGCAAATCCGCTGCCAATACCTTCACTCTGATTATATAAACGTTGATCGTAAATAGTATCACCCGTAGCTGTTGGCTGAGCGATACCCAGGGCGATTTTCTCTGATATATCTCGCTCGGACATCAATTTGGCATGCCGAGCCTTAGCGTCTGCTCCCATATTATTCATTCTCAATTCTCTCCTTAAGTCTGCTTGCTTCTGTTTTCTGATAGCATCTCTCTCCTTGGCTGCCTTTGTTGTTTCATCTTCACTTGACTCAGCTTCCGACGATTCGGGAGTTTCGGAGCGACCGCGACGACGAGGTGATCGTGATGGCGAACGATCTGCTCTCGTTTCTGCTGATGTAACTTGTGCAGATTCTGTTTCGGCGGGAACGATACCCGCTCTCTCTTCTCTTGCTTTCTGGGCCAACATACGTAGATGTTCCTCCTTTTGAGCCTTTTCTTTTTGAGCCAATTTCTGCTGCATGAGGGCTCTCTGCCTGACTTCGTCTCTGGCATGTCTTTCTGCAATCATCATAGCTTCGGCAAATTTAGCAAAATTATCGTTGATAGCCACTTCTTGAAGTCCACGCCCATCGGCGGCAAGACGCTTGTCGAGAGGGATCGTATAACCTTTGGCGTTTTTCCAATTAGAAATGCATGGTGGGATGTTCCACTCTGCTGCTTCTTTGGCCGATACTTTTCGAGGGGGAGAGTGCATGATGGGTGCAGGTGGCGATGGTGGAGCTGTATAAAATGAAAGAAGACAAATATTATCAGAATTGACCCATAGTTTAATAATTAAATAATGATGAATCACAGACGTTTTGGGAGTTTTTTGAAACCAAATTTCGGCGGTTCCATTGGATCTACCGGCATCTCAACCATTCTAATTATCCTACTATTTGCACCCGAGTTATGTCGGTCACTTTGATTTCCGGGTGTGTATTTAATGAATGTTGGCTCATTGGGTTTCCTAATTGCAACACTCTTTGGTTGAGAAGCTTTAATCTTCCCACTAACAATCTTTTCCAGGGCCTCTCTCGTTTTTTCTGTAGTTTTTTGAATTTCTTCATCGTCCGGTTTCGCCCATTCATTCGCATCGTTCGATATATCCATCGGTACAAGATCCTTGTATTGAGAATGTATAATTCGGTCTTTGCCGTGACCATGTCGAGCAACGGCATCGTAGGCGATATTACCTTCGGCATCTACGGTAACTGCTAACGTACTTTGCCCTTGCTATTGATGATCAAAAATATCATGTGAATAGAATTGAATTACTATATTGAGTATAGACATATAAGAGAGTCGATTCTTCTTCAAGTCATCCAATCAAAACAAAAAAATTTGAAAAACTAATCCATCCAAACAGGACTTGTTCTCCGTCACATCAGCAAATTTGAATACTTACGCCTTTGGATCGTCCAATATCTAGTGGATACTGAGCTACATGAATCTCTGGATACGCTCCGCCGTCTCCATAGTCTTCAAACGTCCTCGGAATGAAACCTCGTCGTTGGCCATATGGAGGTGGTCCCGATTTCTTGGAAACAATTGCTGTCGAAGGGGGAATTTGAGCTTGCGACGATATTGATGATGAGGATGATGATAGGGGGATTTTCGGTTTTGGTAATATACTACAGCAAGATCAATGCGACGAAAAGAACAAAAAGTGAGTGGACATGTAAACAGAGAATAACATTCCAGGAAAGGATTACCTCGCCAACGTCGACATTATATGAGCTACAATCCTGCGATCACTCGATAATACAATTATTGGCAGTAAAACTTGTGGACGAGGAAGATTGAGAAAGAGAGTGACGGAATGATGAAATGTTTGCTTTTGACAACTTGGCGGACTTGGATTGTAAGAGGAAGAAGAATGCACGTGTATGGCACGTGACTCAATTAATTATTTTAGCAAAAGTTGTTTCTATCGAATACTGACAATTGATGTCGTCTGTCATTTGATTATGGTTTAATGGGCATTATAATATACAGATTATCCCATCAGAATAGATACATTCATATTGTTCCTTTCCTCATCTCGCCATTTATAAATACTTGAAGGTATACATGCACAACACCTAGATACATGAAAGCCACCTTTCATAAGAGAGATAGCGTAGACCGATCCAATCTTTCTAGGATGGGGACGTCCCCTGTGACACTTGCTGCGATTGGCCCATCATGCCTGCATTACTTCCACCATTCCCAGTTCCGCTGGGAGTGTTCCCAGAGTTTATCCGCAGACCTGTGTTTAGACTTGCGCTCAGATTCATGCTGGTCTGTTGAAATTTTAAGGTTTCGACATAATGTATCGCTGCATCTGCGAAGGCAGTTGGGAAAGATTTTAAAGATTTAAATAGAGCCAGTAGTTTTGTGTCCTGCATTTTAGTTAATTGAAGAAGATATGTTTTATGATCTGGGGTAGGCCATGATTGGGTATGAACGAAGGTTTCAAGGGTATGAATGTCGTCCAAATCAACTATTTCGAGCGGTGAAAGAAGTAAGATTAAAAGGAAAGATTAAAATCAGTCATTTGGCAAAGAGCCCACGTTGATTTGAAAAAAAGCAAACTGTGAGAATGATGTATACCAAATGTTAAGAACCCCGGACTTTTAGGGGTCAATGAACTCGAACTCGAGCTAGAACTGACATTTGAATTTCGGACTAGCGTTGGGCTATTGTTTTTCTGATGCTGGGGAGATAACGATAGAGATTTATTTGTATCTTTGAATAATGAAGCTGTTCGTATTCGTTTTATTGGAGAAGGGATGTCATGCGTTATGTTGGTCCAAACTGAATTAAACTCGTTTGCTACGTTTTCACGCACTTCGTTGTTGTCGGCGTAGTCGCTAAATGAGTACAAGCACAACATGTCAACGAGACGACAGAGCAAGAAAAATTTTAATTAATCAGAAACATACACATATGGTGTTTCAACTTGGTCTAACGGTACAGAACGCCTTCTCAGAGCCATCGACTCGTCTTTTTGAGATTGCAGTTCAGCATTTGTCTGTAGTGGCAGCTGCACTTTCAAAACGACACAATGATGTAAAACTAACAAATAAAATGAGAATTGTTGGGTTAATGATAGCTGCGAACTACGAGGATAAAATTCATATCCATCATACCTCCATTCTGATTATAATCTTCTCCCAATTGGATAATATCACCATCTTTCAGCTCCTTTAATTCGCTCTCCTGCCCTATCGCACTTAACCTCACTTTATTCAAGAATGTTCCACTCGAACTTTTGGTATCTTGTACCCAAAACTATGCGAGTAGTGGTTGTTATTGAAGCGACGAGGCACATGTACAAGTGAGTGAACAGAAGGCGGAAAAAAGGGAATGCAACGAAGACATTAGTTACTACTTCTATTGAACTCCCAACAAAACATTCTGGCTCACTAAAAAGGTACCTTTGACTTGTCCTTCAGTATCCTTGCATGCTGCCTCGACACTACTTTTGTGTTGAACCTTAGACCATTTGAAGGTGCCGGTTTTCCTTCAATGTGTCGACCAATAGTAATTGGGTGGTCCGCATTTAATATTTTTTTACCCTGAAATGTTCCATTCAGTGATGTGACGGTGATATAAGACTCAGCGGAAACTGTGGCAGCAATGTCGGTGGTTAGTTTGAGGTTCATATTGGTGAATGTGTGGCGAAGGGGACAAAAGTCGAATTGCGAAGAGGGAAGAGATAAGAACGTCAGGGATGCCGAGTTGAGAAAGTCAATTGTAATAATAAATTGGGAAGGATAATGTGATGGGGCTACATACTCTCGCTTTTGTCGCTCATTTCTTTTTAAATGCACAAAGGCGTGAAAGGAGGAGGATGGGCTCGGGAAAAAGTTTTTCAGGCAGACAATGAATGCTATAAAGATGATGAATTCTCGGGTCTTGTGTTCTACAAACGTCAGAATTGCACCAGTCTCTTTTAGATAGTCATTGGCCGACAATGCTTATGTCGACTGCCGAGCGATGAGGTAACAAAATTAGGACAAAGAGTGTAACCGTGACTCCAATGAAAAAATGATGCACCGCACATCCCGAGGAGGCCCTCCGGACACAAGCGTATTTTGCACAACACTGGAATGTCTGTAGATAATGCTCATTAAACAAAAAATACATTGAATTATTCATGGCTAGTTTTATACTCGTCCCGATCAATTAAAAATGGCAATTTTTTCTTCGTCATTCCACTGCGTCGGAAGTTACACCCACACTCATGTCCCCGACTGCCCTCGTACCAAACTCAAAATCTGGACCGACCTATTGCACCAGCCTTCTCCAATGGTTTGCCAAGCAAAAATTGCCATTATTTTTTCCGCAGCTTAATTTATCAACCCATTCTGTGCCCAAATACACTTCCTAAGGAAATTCTCACTTTTACGGATCGATTCTAATAATTCTAACTAGCCGAGAACAAATTCCCTCATATCGCAAACATATTGTAAGATGGCGTTGCCTATCGACTGGAAGAAGGTTCTAACTATAATAAATTGACGAGAAACAATTTGCTTGAATTAGAAAATTCTCATGACGATTGAATGTTAAATTTGAATCAATTTTGCTCGCGAGTTTGATGTCATGGCAAAAATTATGAGTTGTCGCCATGTTCTACATACATAGTTCTAGCCAAGATTCTACCATATTAAGCCAAAAAAAATCGTCATGATTCCTCTTTCGGTATCGGAATGAAACGACCCAAATTGTATTTGAAGTAGAGTATTTATGATTCAGGACAATCGGACCGCAACTATCTTTATTCAAAAGTAATTATTCCATTCTTCAATTTTCTGGTCTGTTCAAAATCAAACAACCAAATTCTAGAATCTACTTGATATATCAACATATTTGTTGTCCCTAAACTCTACACTGGTAATGATTACACTGCTAATAATTTCTACCCTTGAATTCTTTTATAATACTGATAATCATTGAAAAACAAATTCAATTGATGTTCCGTATTGGATTCCTGTTATATGCAAAAAGTAAGACAAAGTAAAGTAAAGATAATAAAGTTAAAATCAATTAAAAATTGATAATTATCAGGACTTTCTTACGTTTATACAAGTTAAATAATTCGATAATGTTAACACATGTTGATGATGTACCTTCAATGTCGGAATAAAGAGCTGCAAGAACTGCAAAATGGAGTAGGAATTTCCAAAGAAAAAATTAGCCACTGTTTGGTGCGCTAAACAAATGGTGATGTTGAAGGCACCGCCAGGATAAAGCTAAAGAAACCAAAACATACTTTCTGATGGAACCCGACAATATCAGCTCTAACGATATTAACGACCGTATGAATAATTTCTTCCCTCAATAAATCATGAGTTTTGGATAACAAAGCCGTGAACAGTACATGGAGCAAATCAAGTTGAATATGTGACTTGAAAATATCCTTTTCAGCGCAAAGATTTGGTAAAATCCAATTTAAAAGAGCAAGGTGATTGATGGGTTAGGATAAAGCTAAAGGTAGTAAGAAAGAGCAAAGGACGACAAACCTTGTAATACAACTTTCCACCGCCCTCATTTAATCCGTTCAAAATACTTAAATTTAATCTAAAGCTTTCAATATTACTCCTTTGAAACGCAGATACAAGACATTTGCATAAAGCGATGAATTCCGGTTCATTCTTCGATAACGGTTTATTTTGCATAATGGAACCATTGGACACCATTATTTGAACTGATGTAGTTGGGAAGAAAAATCTCCAATGGTTTGTCAGTAGTTTTTGGATGAGAGTGTAATAAGTGGGAAATATTATTGACATCGCGGTGGTCTATGTTAAAAAAATAATGACAGTAAGTAAACGGAAATCGACATAAAGACGGTGAAAACACTTAGAGACTTACTTCATTTCGTTGGAGGTTGAGCCGAGGGTATAAATCATTCAAAATATAAGAGATGATATTGGGTAAAAACACTTCAAACGATTTCGTAGCATCATCGACAATAAACTTCAAGATTTGGAGGAACCTTTTCATTCGCACAGCAACAAAACTAAATTAGTACGCATCAAAGCGACAATTAGAACAACGAAACCATTTCTCACCTTTCGACAACATCTCCGGCATTCGAACTCCCAACCATTAAAATTTTGTCAATGGCGTTTCCGTTAAGTAATTGTAAAAACAAAGTCAATGTGTTCTTGGTATATTCTATCGGAACTTTACTCCTTAATGAATCAAACAATGTCAAGTAGAATTCAAGAATAATAGATAATGTTTCTGTTTGAAAAAGCAAAGAATGGTTAATTACGGATTCTGAAAATTGCATGATACGGGAGGAAGAAAGATGTACCATTATCGTTCATATAAATTTCTAAATAGGTGTGAGTAATAGGCAAGACTGGTTTGATTCCTTCAAAAAATGCAGCTTTCGATTGATTGCATTCCGAAGAGAGTGATCTGGCGAGAACAGAAAAAATAGATAGAGTTTTTTGAATCGTTCCACGAACTAATATAAAGCGCCAAAATTTGAAAACAATAAGTCAGTCACTTACTCCCGGTCCCCTGTCGCTCACAGAAAAATTTAGAAACAAACCATAATTACTGCTATATCCCTCTCCCTTCGAAGAATCTACACCTGCGCAACGCACACCGACATTGACAAATTCATTCACAACGCCACTCATCCAGTTTTTAAACATATCCATTCTAGCGTCGAATTTTTGTTCTTCCGTACGTCTATTATAATACGGTAACAAAATCGCGTTTGTGACGGTTTCGTAACATTTCTGTTTAACTTGTGTAGGTAGTCTATCGGAATGAACGTGAAGTTCGGACATTAATCTTTGGAAAGATGGGATCGAAAAGAGCGACTCCGGACGAACTGTAGTTGTGATGGAGTGGAGGAGAAGAGAAGAGGTAGTGAGAAGGTGAGGTTGGGGTTGAGGGTTCTAGATATGAAAGAGAGGGCGTTAATTACAACTTTAACTGCAGCAGCAAATGGTATTAAGAAATAGCTAACCGTTTCTAGAATCAAGGCCACACAAATTTCGACGACACAAGAATACACTTTGTCGAATACTTCCTGTCTACTGGCATCCGTCTTGATAGAAGCCCGGAAATTACATAGCCAACTGACATACGATTTCATGGCGGCAAGCAGGTTTTGTAGACTGAAAAGTAAGGGATGTAAGGAATCAGTATTCGCCTTGAGCGAGGAAAAAATTAAAACGAAACTAGTCGAGGATTCATACATGATGGCAACTTCATCATTTCTCCACCACTTATTAGCCATAGCATCGCAACTCAGTTCCAAGAATTTCGTGAAGATGGTGTAACCGAATTCAAACATTTTCTCAAAATCATATATAAAGTGATGAGAGAATCTTCCATAAAGACGAAGAAGGGTGTTGATCTGTTGATTTCGTTTTAGGTATGCAGAAATAAAAGTAAGTTATGACTATTCTAAGGGTATCATACACAGATTACCCAATAAATAACTCACATTCTTCCGGAAGACGGCGACTTGAGTTTTTAACGACTCATTCGGCTGGCTTTCAAGAACTTGAATCACTTGACCTAACTGATTATAAGTCTCAACTTGGGAAGACAAGAGCGGAAACTATTTTATTACATCAAAAGACGCAAATGAAGTTATATATGGTTAGATCGAAGAATCTGATAGTAACAAGGGAGAAAACGTACAGTTAACCCGAATACGTCGTTCGGAAAGAGATCGCTAATCTTGGCAATCAGTTCAACTAAGGGAGTCAAGAATTGGTCATACTCAGATTGGCTCTGTAATAATATGGGACCGCGAAGACAACGAAATGTAAAAATAAGTAAATTTCACGTTCAACGCAAGTCAAAAACGATAAACACGACAAACCTCATTGTCACCTTTCATTTCATCCAATCCTTCACCTTCCCATTTTCCTTCATTGACACTTTTAATTACCCCCAGCACAACGTCCGCTAAATTCAGCAGACCATTTTTGTATATATCGACTCCGGAACTTTCCATGGAGATAGAAGAAATAGAGGAAAGCGAAGAAACCGAGGTCGGGATTGGGACTGAAGATTCATTTTTATGTTGGAGGTAGTCTAGAAGTGAATGGAAAATTCGAATGGTTGAGAGGTAAGATGTCGGTGTTGGCTAATTCAGCGAAATAAAGGCGATTGAAGGAGAAGCGAAACGACAAGTGTTAATTGACAGAGAACCGAGGGAGGAGAAAAAATGAAGACATACCATTAACAACATAAAGTCTTTGATCAGTTCAAATAGCCCGACGACACCACTTTTCAGAACGACTTCCACTCGTTGAATATGATTTGTCACCAATAAGTATAACGCATCGATTAATTTGTCGCGATAAACTTCATCTAAACTCTCAACTCTATTTTCCTTTTCTTTTTCTCCTTCACTTCCATTTACATGGCCGCTAACCGGCGACGACAAAGAAGAGGAAGAATGAGTCAAGTACTGCAACACCTCTATAAAATGATTCAACGAGATGCCTAAAAATGGTTCCACGTCTTTCGGTACGTAATTTCTTTCTAAAATTTCGGATAGGCAATTAAGGCCTACGACGCCAATTTCTTTGCCACTTTCTTCGCCTCCTACACCTATTCCACCGAAATTGCCCATGGATCCGGTGAAACCAAATTGAGAGAATTTCAAGATCAAATTCAAAAGTGACATTGATAAATAGGATTCTAGCGGAATCCAAGAAAATAATTTCTCAAGAATGTAAAGGGAATTCAAAGCTTGTGATTTCAGAGATGTAGAAAGGTTGGAAGAATGTAAGAAATGAGAGTCGAGGGATTTACTGTGACTCTGCGGGGAAGGAGTCGGGAGTGGGGACGGATACGGTTGTGAGAAAGAATGTGTTGGCGTTGAGAATGATGGTGTAGAAGCCGGAGATGGTAATGGAGGATCGGTAGATCTGGAAGTCAACAACGTCTGATAAATATTCTCCAGTACTAAAGTAGACGTGTTGATCAAGAAAGGTATCTGCTGACTCCACAGTGATTTGAGTTCCAATTCCCGTTCCATTTTCAGTTTGAAATTTCCATATCCGGTTGCTGTTCCTGTGATCCCTCCTTTTGTTCCACCACCACCACCATTGCCGATTCCATCGCTCACCATTTCATCATTCAGACATTTCAGCCAGGTAAGCCCTAAATTTCTGTAACTTTCACTCTGAATTAGAAACTCAATATGAGGGACTAAATCAGACCATTCATTTGGCCAGTCCTGTCTTGCAATATCAGTCAATAACTTGATAAGTTTATTAGAAACGAATGGTGTAAGGTGGGTATGATTAGCGAGAAGGTACGAATGCAGCAGCGATTTCACGGAGGATTTGTTGGATGCAGGAAGAGTAGACCATTCTTTGGATATTATGTTCTAAATACAGAGAGAGAAAAGTTTAATAAGACTGCAACAAATTCAACAGATGACGGACGAACACGACTCATTTGAACTCGGAAGGATTTTGCAGCGTCGCTCAATGCTCCACAGATGACTACATTGATACACTAACCTCATAAACACTTAACAAGAAAAACTTGACATAATCAGAACTTGCAGCTTCAAATAATTCATTACACTTTTGGAATGCATCATTAGAGTTTCTAAAATTCTGAAGTGCGGTTTCTGTGCGTTGGTAGATTCCCAAACACAATGCAGGACAAAACAAGATTGGATAAGACAAAGGAGAATGATTAAAATGTTCACATCAGCTACATGAAAGACATAATTTACAATTCTAATCAATATACGGAAACATATGACTTACCCAATTCCTTCTTCCGCTGCAGACTGGTTCCAGCGTGATAAAACTCTTGCAGCGTAGATTCTAACGACTGAATATTCATTCTTGATGTCTCGGAATTAGTTGCACAGCAACAGAAGATAGATAAATGTGGAAATTACAAATTCAACTAGAAATTCTATATAGACGGGAGTAATCCTGAGTTTACATCGACGGCATTATTAGGCCCTAGTGGAATTTCAAAACGCACGAATGAGCCCATCCTGCGTGACCTCTCGTTGCGTTTCCGTATCAGGGGAGATTTTAAATTCATCGTCAGAGAAGGAACAGAGCAAACGGACGATGTTGGGAAGATACAAAGGTACTCCGCAGGCATGGGATAATTTAATTCATTGTGCGTATTGTTACTTTGCATTTACATGGACGCTTCATCCTTGGATATCGACTTGACGATCCAATCTCACATTATTTTTGGTCTTTCTGTTAACCAGCTCATCTACTGAAAAATGGACCAATCCCGTCCGGTATCGCACTTGTAAATAACACTAAAGGTAGCCCAGAATGTATATATGCATGCGGAACTGATTTCTTTCACTTTGACAATGTGGATAAGATCCAGGTTTGTTGATTTTTTTAAGATTTGAGAGAACGCGAGAGACTTTGATGGGAATTCTGGATAGCTACTTACGAGAAGTCTGTTTGGATGACATACCATGACGAATTTTCTTCTAGAATGAGGACCTGAAAACCTCGGTGCAAAATGAAATGAAGATGATTTCAAACATTTTTCACGATGATGGCCACGACGGCGCGAGGGAAAATGGAGGTAAGGCCGCTTTATTTCATTAAAACTACAGTGATAAAACTGCAAAACATTCACATTCATGTTATCTGATTGTCTTAACAAATTTATTGCCTCTCGACAAGTGTATCATCTGTCCACGTACAGTTGCGACGGTGAACATGGCAATCCATCGCGGGTGCCCAGCAGCGATTTAGCGGCATCGCTGCAACGCCGACCGTACAGAATACTGCGACGAGATATCAATCACATATACCTCTTTGCGCCACAGCGAGAAAAAGGCTTGCTAATTTACAGCACGCCGTTCGGGGAATTTGTGTGCAGCTTTGGCGATGTGAATGTGGATGTGCTGCAGAGGATGGTGTCGAAAGTGGAGGGATTGGTGGATGTATTGTGTGCTTAGCTACTTTAATTTTCTGTTGTACCAGAGATAAAGGATGCTAAATTTGGTATGTAAATATGAGAGGAGAATACGATAAATTCATTAACAGGGATTCATTAAGCTGGCCAATGAGAGTGCAGGAAAGACGCGTCGGCAGCCAATCAAAATGCGGCGTTGATTCCCTGCGGCTTGCTTTAATTTTGCGTCGTTCCCTCTTTCTTGTCTGCTTCCAACTCCGACATTCCCTCTTATCTCCGACATTCCCTCTGCTCTATTCCCTCATCCCTCATACCGTCACTCCCTCATCCCTCCCTCAACAACATTCCAACAATGATTGGCGGCAAAAGAGACAAAACCTCCTTCCAAGTCGGCGAGGACTACCAGCTGCTGGATTTAATCGGGGAAGGGGCCTATGGTGTCGTATGGTAAGATACACTTCCCCATCTCACAAATAGATAGTGAATGAAATGTCAGAGTCAGTCGCCCATATTCCGTCCTCACCTTCTGAATTGCTTTTTGTTATATCCAAACCCTATCGTTTGTGTTCCCATCGGTCGTTTCATCAATCTCTTCCGTTCACTATCCCTCTCAACGTTACATCTATTCTTTCGACGCTTTGCAAACCCTCCAAACTACCCTGCAATAACAATGTCTATAGCTCTGCCATACATAAACAGTCAGGCCGAAAAGTAGCTATCAAGGTATAATATATCTCCTAACTCGTCATTTCCGCTCCATTCTCGTCCGAGTTCATACACGAGTTGTTTTTGAAGTCGACTCCGTTGCGGACCTAGCTTACTCACCGTTGCGTTCTTATCGTTGAATGGTACTGTTCAATTTCATGCACACAATATTAGAAAATAACGCCATTCGATCACTCCATGTTTTCCCTCCGAACATTACGTGAAATCAAAATTTTGAGATACTTCAACCATGAGAATGTACGTTCCCCTTTAATCCTTCTCTCAGAAAAGTGATCGAAATTTGTGGATTACGATGCTTTTATTTTGTAACAGTCATTAACTATATGGAATTCCTTTCTCCTTACAGATCATTGGAATCTTGGATATCATCAAACCAGAGAGTATAGATAAATTTAATGAAGTCTATCTGATACAAGGTACTTGATCTTATCAGCCTTACGACTTGCCTCTCATGCACTCTCTATCATCTCCACATACTCTTTTATTAACGAATACTTAAATCTTTTTCTCTAACCGTCAATCAGAGTTAATGGAAACTGATATGCATCGAGTTATTCGAACGCAAGAATTGAGTGATGATCATTGTCAATATTTTATTTATCAGACTTTGAGGGCTCTGAAATGTCTACATTCCGCAAATGTGTTACACAGAGATTTGAAACCTAGTAATTTATTGTTGAACGCTAATTGTGACTTAAAGGTGTGGTTCCTGCTTATTATGACAGAGACTTGGATGCGGCGCCACTGTGGGAACAAAACAGTCTAACCGCAACTTTATATTGTTTTATTATTTTACTCCTTTTCTTTATCGTTGTTTTGCCATCTTAGGTTTGTGACTTTGGACTGGCCCGCATTGCCAATATCGATGAAGAAACCAACACGGCAGGATTCATGACGGAATACGTCGCTACGCGATGGTATCGAGCTCCCGAAATCATGTTAACATTCAAAGAATACACAAAGGCCATCGATGTCTGGTCAGTCGGATGTATTCTTGCCGAAATGTTATCCGGAAAACCTCTGTTCCCCGGTCGAGATTACCATCATCAATTGACCCTTATATTGGACGTCCTTGGTACCCCATCTCTGGAAGATTTCAACGCCATCAAGAGCAGGAGGGCTAGGGATTATATTCGCAGTTTGCCATTCAAGAAGAAGATTCCCTTTAATGTCTTGTTTCCCAAAGCCAATTGCATGGCCATCGATATGTTGGAGCAGCTATTGACCTTCAATCCCACTAAGAGAATAACGGTGGATGAAGCGCTTAGACATCCTTATTTGGAACCTGTTCGTGTCTATTTTTATTGTCTTCGTTCTCCCATCATTCATTATCGTCTTGCTGATCTGTTTTCTGCTACTTCTATGTCAATAGTACCATGATCCAGAGGATGAACCGACTGCTTTCCCGATTCCTTCAAATTTCTTTGAATTCGACAAATACAAAGATCAACTTACAAAAGAACAACTAAAAGTTCTTTTATTCAACGAAATCATGACACCCCAAGGGTACTACTCTAGTGTCGCGACGGGACAGTCACCTCCGCAGCCACAGCAGCAAATGAATGGTCATGTAAACGGAAATGGCGCTATGCCAGCAGCAGGTGAAGGTGCCGGAATGGTAGGAGTGGTTCAAAGCGGAATGATGTAGATCACTTACAGTCGCTCTGAAATTGCGAAATATTAATGTTGGTGTATATTCATGAAGGTGAATGAGAAATACCGAAAAGGAAAAAAAAAGCCGGAAGAGGGCAGCGGACGAGATACTTTTTGAACGCGAAAGTAAAGAAAAGCAAAATCATTTTATTCAAATCATACTAAATGTAACTTGAATCGTATTTTTTAAATCAATTTTTGTAGTGTAACACTATTAAATGTAATTATTATCTCATATAAAATTTTACGAATTACGTTTCTGTTCCTTGATCTACACACTCGTCTTATATAACAAAGAAAGAGAGGGAAGTTGTTCTAAGATCTACTCAGAATCAAAGAACCTTTATAAATTCTCAATATCGTATCTAGAAATACAAAATTAACATCACAATTGGGCGGACAGCTTTCGTTGAACAAGGTAAAAGTTAAAACCGCGTCGGGTGAGGAAGAAGGAGTTAACTCCACCTCAGCATTTGCATCCTCATCATCCTCTATCAATACAAACAATTCCCATCCCTTCCACTCCTATGCAACCCAATTACGTCCCAAATGTTAAAAAATAACAGACTCTCATCCCTCCTTACGGTCCTGCCCTTCATATGCCTCGTCCTCTCCCTCTTAACCTCCACCATCCATGCCTGGGGCTCCTCCCACGAAAAGGTTAAACTAAAAGATGTACAGGCCCTAACATTATATAACGGCAAAATGACCACCGGGCGTAGAAGTAGTCCTGTGAAACAGATTGCTTGTATAGGTGGTGACGCTAAATACGATTTCGTCCCGGAAGTCATTCAGTGTCAGGTATTTTAGATTCGTTTGTTGGCGCAGGGTAATGTTATTGAGACTGATGTGAGATTCAATTTGACTTGAAAACTGGCGACTTTTTTGGATTATTTATGTTGAAATGATGGGCTATTTCTTTACAAATCCGACTATGTTAGAATGTTGGATTTGATGGAAAAGGTAATCCGCAACTGCAATCAGTTCTTTTTACCACTGGTATCACACCGCTATCGCTCAGTTTATTGACATCTTCAAAATCGTCTTTAGAGGTCCAATGGAAATGTACGGCGGAAATGGAAGATATATACAGATTTGGACAGGTACTATCTTACCTCCTTGTCCTTAACGCTCATCCGTCTTCTCGTCTCCGTATCCAACCCCCAATTCACACATTCTCCTCTGTCTCGATTTCTTTTTTTCTCCCTGTTTCTCTACGAAATTTGAAACTTAATCAGACGACAGTGACTTGCGAAGGATACGATTACGCTGACGACCCATACGTTCTTGCGGGGTCATGTGGAGTCGAGTATACATTACATTACACTGAAAAAGGGAAACAATGGAAACGGGAACAGCAAAAGTCGTCATCGAACAATTATTATTCAAATGAAGATAGACATTATTCTGATACTGATGTTCGTAAAGGTTTGATATTCTGATGTTTGGAATTATGCCTTGCCTGATTAAAAGCGTTAACCGGGTCGTGCAATTGAATATTTATTAGGAGAATCCGGGGGAGGATGGTTTTGGATCATAGTCTTTCTATTCATTATCTATTATATCGTCAATTGTACCGGAAATTCATCATCAAGCGCAAACGGAACCAATGGAGCAGGGTACCGGTAAGTTGCTTTGAATTGGATTGCCCACGGTCTCGTTTGTGATGATGCTAAACTGTCGTTGATTGTGGCCTGCTTTGTTGTTAGACCCCCCGGTGGTTACGGTGGGCCTGATTCTGGTCCAGGATTTGATCCTCATTCTCAGCCGCCTCCTCCATATAATCCTAGTAAGTTTTCTCCTTCTTGTCCACTGCCCGGCTCCGTTTAGTTGTTTGCCTTCTTTCCTCTACATTGTTATATCTTTTCATATTATTATTCCCGTATATGTATATGAAATGATTGACGCTCAAATTTATATAGATACCTACGATTCTTGCCAGTCACCGCCGGTTTACCCACCACCCCCACGAACCCAGTCATCTGGTCCAGGATTTTGGAGCGGTTTCTTCTCAGGTGGTGGACTAGGATATTTTGCTGGTCGTTCAAGCAATAGAGGCTATAGAGGGTACGTTAGCATACTAATTGTTTTAATCTTGTTACCTGATTTGCCATCAAACCAACAGATGTTGATAATGATTTCAATTCTGTTTTCCGTAAACGATAGAACTCAAAATACATGGTCAAGCGGGTCTTCATTCTCTTCTTCGTCGTCTTCTTCTTCTTCTTCTTCGTCAAGCCGTACAACTCCTAGTGTCAGAAGTTCAAGCGGTTTCGGCGGAACTAAACGTCGATAAAATCTCGTATTTTTAAAAAAAATTTTCGTTGGCTGCATGACTTTGTAGTAGAAAATCTGAAACTGAATAATCAAACGAGCAGGATATAAGAGGGACGGTATCATCTTTATCAACAGATATTTTTCATATACTATATATTTTATTGATTTATAATTGATTTTCAAAAATGGAAACCTGTGGGTCACTAATAAAACCCGTTAATTTGCTTACCCGTTACCATTTCACAATAACATGACGAGTATTTGACGAGGTTAAGCTCTTGCATTGACTTTTTAGGTTAAAATGTTTAACTCTTTTGACACGGGACAGGTCATGAATCGGGCAATAACACAATTGATATGAAGGAAGTCAACCTTTCGGGTTATCTACATTCTTAACTATACAATAATTTATTGAATTTTACAAACTCGTTATACAATCCGAAATAAACAACACGGAATAATTATTCAAAATCTCGGAAGATTGTTGTGTTCTCAACAACTCCAAAAAACTAAACTCATTTTGGTGTGATATCATTTTTGTCGCGACTAGAAGCTACAATAAAAGGATAACATAGCATCGGACATATTGGGCAAAAAGTATTCTTCGAAATTTGTATTTTATTTTTCTGATAATTTGGTGTTTAATGAGTGATTTCTGTATGGTCCTGATTTGTTGAGATGCTGTTGTATTTTTGTTAATCGATTGTCAATAAAGATAGAGAATAGACACAATTAAATTAAAAGATTAATGGAAATAGAAACATGAATGATGAATTTAACAAAATAGAGACACAAAAATAAAAGGACAACACAAACCTCTGTAAATCGTTGACTAACACTATAAATCGTTTTTGGAATTTCAAAAGGAGTAGGAAGTCTAGCACCATATTGGTTGGAAGTGGTGGAGTATAAAGGATGTTCAGAACGGGGAGTATATTTCCAGGATTGGGAAGGACGATGTTGAGTTGCTGTGGTACATACGGATAGAGGAATTTAGTCGAAAAGAAAAATTGAAAATTATGTTACTCCATGTTAATGGAGAAACTTACATGGTTTATCCGTTTTAGTGTTGGGATATCCGATAGAGTTCGGCATTGTCTTATGATGTTGTTTTCTGCACTATGATGGTGACAAAATGTTGACTAAACTAACAGAATTAGTTCTGACTGACGCAATAATTGGTCTTTGAAGGTGCACTTATGCGAGTTTGTAAGAACGCGTGTACAGCGACAATCCGAAAGTAGATCGAAGTCGCGGAACGATACAGAACAACGGTGGGCGAAGTTTTTGGTGGTTCAAAGATTTGTCGAAATATTACCTTAATAATCAATGGGTAGAAAAAGGACAAAACTATTGTATTTGACTCCGAATACGTGCTTTGCAACGACAATTTGAATGCAGGAGATCTGCAGAAATATAACCGAGTCGATCTCAATGGAAACAGTCACGTGAAGCTAAACAACATGTTCGTGTTGGAACGGAACGGAAGGCTATCTTACTATGCTTCTGTATATTTCAATTGGAAATTCATATTCCACGCCAACGATATTGCAACTTTGAATCTCTTCTATTGCAATAATCCTCCTCTTAACATCATAAAGAGCAATTCAAGATGTCGCAAAAGATTTTAAAACGACAGATATCTGAACTCCTTCGTTCAACTTCCTCATCGACTGCGTCCAATGCCTCATCCGCCGACCCAAGTAGAAACACTCGATCCAAGAAACCCATAAAGAAAAGGAAATACAATTTAACGTTAACCACTCACCAATCAAAAGACCGATTATCTTCAGGCGTGAAACGGTCTAATGACGATAAATTGAAATACTTTGATTCAGAGTTGAACACATGGATTGGTGTTGGAGAAGATGGGGTAGTCGGTGCTTTTAAAGAGGCAAGAAAAAATCGGGAGGAAGAAGTGTTTGAGAAGAATTTGCAGTATTTCAGGGCGAATAACGTTGAGATTCAAAATGAAAAGGAGAGAGAAAGGGTAAGGCTGTACGAACGGAAAGAGACATTGGCGAAACAGAAGGTATGTCTCTGCTTTTTCAAGGGTTTTATCTCGAGCAGGACAGATTTATTGACCGCTACTTTTTGCTCTGCCTTCTTCCGTTCTTGTTGGCTTAATTTTCACAGATATTAGAACAGCTGGTGGCAGGCAAGAACACCAAAGTGAGGAATAAATATCGGAAAGTAGTAAAAGTAACCAAATGGGGGAACAAAAAACACACTTATAAGCATGACAGTGTAGATGATTCAGATGATGAATGACATGATTACACCTTGACTTGTACAGATTCCATTGTGAATAGATTATTAAAGTATTGTATTTTGTTCTCTTCATGTAGATTCGCCTTGATTATGCAATGAAATGTGAAAGTGAACCATTAAAGCAAGAGCACATAATTATGCTTTTTTGAAGCGCCGGCGCTATTGTTTTTTCTTTGGGTTATATTATCTTAAAATTTGAGTACACTATTACTTCATTGATTACATTATCTGTTACTGGGATGAAATATTTGAATTCCGGATTCAACCTCGGTCACTGCCAATTTAAAAGGCGAGCACAGCGCCACCAAGAACAACACTCAACAAAGTCTTTGTCATTGCCTCGATATTGGCAGCATTACTACTACTAGTTCCCGTCACTTGCAGTTGAGCCTCATTAGATTTTCCAACGGTCAATTGAGCATTTCTGTTGATAAATTCAGGACCACACTTTTGGTTGGCTTTGTCGACTAAATTCTCTACAGCAGCTTTGAGTTCAGGTGCATTGGTGAAGACTTGTTCAAGACGTTGAGATACTTGGGTGTTGTACCATGCGTAAATTTGTTCACCTTGGAATTCAATACATTTAGAACAAACGTATCTAATTCATACCATGTTTGGTTAGTTTTTTGTTTATACAAATTTGAAAAATGAACGCAAAAATAAAGCGTACTCATTCGGTAAGTCGCCAACCCCTCTTGCAATTTTATTTACGATGTCTGTTGCGATACCGACTACCATAGCATTTCTTTTCTCGTTAGGAAGTGGTATTCTGTCGGGGAACGTAAAATTGCGAACTTTCAACAATAACTCTGGAATGGTGGGTACAACCATACTGAATATTTTTTCAGTAATACCCAATTCCTTTGCTTTGTTGGCTAACTTGACGGCACAAAGTTCATTGGCATCCTTTACACAGACGGCGTCCCGAAGGATGAGGGCGGAACTGGCGCCAAACCGAATCTTTTCGTCAACGAAATTGCTAGCTGGACATTTTGATTCAATTTCAGCTTTGGAAGTTTTAGCGGCTTCGAAGCATTGGTCGGAACAGATGGTTTTGGTGCTTGAAAGAATGAAGTCCGTTTTCTAGCATTTCAAAGTTAGTGAATTGCGTCCATGACAAGCGCATTGCTGATCTGGCATCAGAACTTACCCCATCGGAAGTCATAAACACTTTCCATGGGTCGACTTCAGTAATCCATTTACCACAAGGATCTAAAGCATTGGCCGAAGTTTTAGCCAATTGAACTGTGCAATCCCATGAAAGCATTCCTTCTTTCCAGAGCGGAGATTGTGCCCGCACAGTCTCCGATAGAATAACCAATGCAGCTGATGCGGCGAAAACGTAGGTGATGGATTTCATGTTAAGTGATACTTTGTTTCGATATACAATATGATGGGGATACTGAACTTGCAGTGCTTCACCGATACTTATAACATCTGAATAATTTTACACCGGATGAATGCTTGAGGCTAAAATTCGCGCAGCCGTGGCTTGGTGTCTTCGGACTAAAAATTTCAACCTCGTCTCGACACAATCTCATACAGCTTATCCATTCTCGTCAAAGTCAAAATAACAATCCGGGTGGCGAAACAGGGATTGAAAGAAGCGGCTTGAATCCATATAACAGAGTCGTATATTCCGCTTCTAGCGGGCACGATTCGGTGCCTATGGACATATACACTAGTTAACGGGGAAATATGAGGCGACAGTAAAAGCTTTTAAAACGATGAGGAATGACCATCTTTGCGTTGCAGACCAGACTGGTGGCTTTGTTGCATTCTTTCTTCTTTTTAGTCTGATTCACGGCGAGTACATGCTATGTGGCACTCAAAAATTAAAATATTTAATAACAATATATATCAGCATTATGTGGAGAGTTGTTTCATCTTTATTTCTAACATCTATAGTGTGGTACCAATATCCCGCTCTCAGGGAAGCGTGTCAACCTTAGCCGATCTTTCCTCTCCACAATTTGATCAGCAGACTGCGGAATACATCTCATCATGATAAATCGTGGTAGATTTTTTCCATTTCCAGGCTGGAATGAATAAACTCAGGAGTCGTGCTCATCGCTCACGACACCCAAGCCTCGGTCAATTTCTCGCCAAATCAGATTCGTAAGATTCTGTTTGCTTTGTCACTCCCTTGACTGACATGTGTTGCGAGTGATGCAGATTGATTAAGTATGAGTTGAGATTCTATTCACAAATCGAAGTCATATGTTCGCTTATCGTACACCGATATTCACCATATTCTACACGTGCCACCCGCTCAATGTGTATGCACTTCCCCGTCGGAATGAGCGGGATCACATCTCGACCTTGTCCCACTTCCCAACTCTTCAGCCGCCATAACAGCGCTTCGGTCGCAGTCGACTCCAACAAAGACATTCAATTCACCATCCAAATCCAGCTGTTTCAATCTAGTCTTAACATCTTTGGTCAACTGGGTAGCTTCTAAAACTGACATTGAAGGTGGCAGTGTAGCAGAAAGTGATACATGGATGAATGGACCTGATTGCCGTGTTTTGAGTCTTTTTCGAAGAAATTGAATTTGTTCGAAAAAATGGAACAGGGAGGAGGAACAGCGAAGACAAGAAAATTATGAGATAAAAACACACAGAAGTTTAAGAACAGAAAAGAAGCAAGACATTACTTTGTAAAATCAATGGCATTCTTGTTGGTGTTCTGCGTGAATTGAAAAAATACAATAAAAGTTATAAACCAAACTGACTGAAATCTCATTTAACATAAAATGTATCGAACAGCAACAAACCTTCAATTCATCTAATACTTTTTGAATCTTAACATTCGTTTCTCGATCCTACAAATTTACGCGGAGTTGACGCTTTCAGTTTTTTACAAGAGATTATACTCAAAAACATCACCAGAGAAAGAACAACATACCACACCAGCATCTAGCAACTCCAACAGGGAAGATTTCCCCATGTCGTAACCTACTTTGAAGATCATAGCAGACACTACAAGACCACCTACTGGATCCAGAACTGGAAACCCTAATAACGATCCACCGATTCCTAGAACTGCTACGCCTGAAGCGAGACCATCTTTCGCAGTTCAGGGTCAGTAACAAAGGGACGGTATGAGAAATCAAGAAAGCAAAAGGGTACAAACCACTTCGATGATGCCATGCATTTCCGATCAATACTGGGCTATTCAACTTCTTCCCTACCTTGATAGTCGCCCTGTACAACCATTCTTTAACACCCAAACTTCCAAGTGCAATCGATAAGGCCCAGCCGTCTATTACATGGCCTCCGTGGCCGTTGGAGTGACCAATATGCGGGAGTAAGGCATGAGCTTCGGAGACCGTAAAAATGTACGGAAGGAGAACTGATGTAGAGTGGAGGCCGAATCCGATCTAGAGATAATGTGACAGATCAATGGAAGTTTAAACGTAGGAGATGGATTGTTCATAGAGATGCATGTGCTATTACGGCAAATTTGATGTACATACTGCACCGCTCAATAGAAGTCCGGATATTGTAAATGTTCCCAGGGACTCAATTTTGCCTAAGAATGAACGAATCATACTTTCTTAGTCGGAATTATATCATCATCGTTTTGATGTTTTCGATTCTTTCCATCCATGTACTCTCAATAGTGTAAAATGTATATACCGTAACCCCTATATAGTGTATGAATCAAAATCACACACAATCAACAAGTAAGAAATTTTGGTGAGGGCAGCGTGAAGTAAACGAATGTGATGTTACCAAGGAAATGATTCATCCGGCTTCTTCCGACTATATCGTACTGAATATAATGTTACGAAATCAGACAACAGATCGGATATATTATGGCCCTATATTATGCATATGTTAGTCACTGTCATCACGAAACCACTGTCATGAATCCCATCGCGATAGATCCTTCCATTCATCCAAAGTACGAAGTCAATGAAAACCAATTTGTCTATCTTTTAATGCAAACAAACGCCGAAAGAAACTTAGAAGGAAAAATGGTACCGACCGCATCAGCTAACAAGGACGGTGAATTGTACCACCTTAACAGAAATTTCGTGTTCGAAGTGAAGTCGCGACCACCCAAAAAGTTAAAGAAATTAACACACAGTCTTTCCACATTCAATTGAATATCAAGACAGCAAGAATAAAATTCGGTCGAAAGTAATGTACGCCTGACTAGATATTGTAAAGAAGTAATGTAGAACTTACCAACCCCCAAACGCTTTAACTATTGATAACCCCACGTTACTGATAATCCCGATAATCGTTATCCTTGCTCCTTCGCCTGTTGCAAGATTTACCGTCATTATTTTGGACAAAACAAGCCAAAATGTTTCAATGAGTTAGCTTAATATGTTCAAGATATTATTCATAATTCATGATTCAGTAGTAAAACTCTATTCAGCCACCGACGATAGCCGAGTTCATTAGAGAAGCTGTGGAACTTACGGCAGAAGGTGAACACAAGGGACAGAAAAAGGATAATTACCAGTCAATTCTTCATGTTGATGTTTACTATGATGATGGGAATGCCCTGAATGTGGTCTTTTAGGTGGCTGCACTAGATTGAATGGAGGAGCGCAATGAGGAAGTCGGTGTAAAACTGAAGGGCGAGCAAGAACAAGGCGAGCAGATAGTTGCGTCTGACTTATAAGATAATGAAGACGATGAATAGAAGGACGGCATATGTGGGTTTGTAGTATCATCGCTGATGTCTTTTGAATGGTTATATCTTGGAAGACGAACCGCGAACCGCTGGATCGGGTGTGTTTCGTGTAATTAACTTTTAATCTAAAATTGTTGTTTTAACTGTCTCATATGTAGTTTTGACAATTTATTTCTTAATATCGCTTCTCAATTTTCATTATCTTTGCTTTGGTCTTCTCTTCATCATGAAAGAAAAATTGTAATCCCTGCTCGCTAGATATATCTTTCAAAACAGTATATTTGAATCCATGCTGATCTAAAGGAGTAGATTAATTTCACAAATATTATAAATCGAAGATCTTTCTTACATGATATTGTAAATCAAATTTTGAAAACAGTACATACGGACTTCATGTTCGAACACACCGAACGTGTCTTCCCTCCTTATCGTCGCTGCAACCAGAATCTCCACATCTTCAAGCGATTTCTTCTTCAATCGCACCAGATTAGATATCACATTCAGCAAAGGGGGAATAATACGGTCATCGTATGTCACATCGGAACATATTATCATGTCAAAATCGAGACATGACAATTCATCCGGAATGAAGGATTCCCAATCTAGTTTGGTGATGGTAATGTTGGAAGACCGAGATTGATTCGATTCTACTAGAAGTCAATAAGAGCTATAGTTAATGCACAAGAAAAAGAGGAAGAGGAAGAGAACTGGAAAAATGGATGTAGAAGCGAAAAATCGAAAAAGCCAAAGACCCACCAATTTCGACGTTCTCCCTGATACGATTCAACACCCTATAGTCGCAATCTGTGGCTATTATTGATTTGGCGTCCAAATGTGCGCATACCATAGCCACCAAACCAACTCCAGATCCTAGCTCCAAAATTTTCTTGCTCCTGATCGACTCGGGGTGTTGCAAGAGGTATTCGATCATGTGCAGTCTGAGTTGCGGAGATCAGTAAGGGATAGATGAAGCGAGTTATGTACTTAATATTGTATTGACAAACCCAGCTGCCCAAGTACGGAGGCCTGTAATGACCGAATAAACAATATCAGTTTGTCAATGGAAGGAAGGATTCATTCATGGTTGATGCACCCATAATGTGTGACCACTCACCAGTCGTTCCACCTCCAAGTGTACTTTGATCTTCCTTCACTGTGACATAGCTTTTACAAGCGGGATCAAGAAAGTATGTTTTGTATGTCGTACTGAAGGATCCGCCTTCTTCGGGTCTTAAAAGTCACCCCATAGTGAGCGCCCGGGGTCGGTGATATATCTTTTTAATACAGCTGAACTGAGAACATTCATACCTTTTTGGTGCCGTAGTAACAATCTCGCAGTAATACTGTATCAGTTCTTCATTGACAGCCTACAATCAAAGTCGTTACCATCTAAAATTGGATCTGCAGACGATACCGAAAAATGCTTACCTGAAACGAATCCTCAATTAACCTTATGTACTTTTTCATAAATGATACAGTGTAGGTCTGAGCTGGTGGATAATTATTTAGTTGAGGTGAATGTATGACCTATTGAATGATAGAAAATTTCCCTGCTTAGACTCAGAACATGAAATGTAAAAAATGATTTTTGCTGTTACCTGATGCAGAAACTGGCATTGAACAGTATCATCGACCCAAGAAATCTTGAGAAAATAGAGAATGAGATTCAAAATTACTACAATGAACAGCACGACGAATTACCAACGTTATCAGCGAGCGAGGGAAAATGAATCATATGCAGAGGACGGTTGCAGGCGTACTGTCGCTTCATCAGGGCCAGGGCAGAGTCGAGATCCATCGCCATTATTACTAAGATTCCTAATATTATTACTAATTATATATATTAGATAGATTAGAAATGATAAGAGAGTGATATATCATAGTAGTGTTATATATTACATGGATTTAAAGTTAATTTAGAGTTTAGGCAGAGTTGCGGGGATGTCATGTGATCGTCGATTCCTCGTTCGATTCCATCTCCGCACGCATTCACTCCGCACTTTCCTCAGTTATATACTTAGTATGCCAAACGTTGAGCTCATAGACACCCGACTATACTCCACTCAGAGAGCCGACGAGGTCTGTTCCTCACCAATAGCCTTTGCCATCATCTTATCCATGATCCCCCTGTCTGACTCGCGCGATAATTGCAATTTAGGCCGTAGAAGAAGCTTGGAACGACGGTTCATTAGAAAGCCTGTTTCATGCGCCGGATTTGGGTCAGACAAAGGTCAAACTCTTGGTCAGAAAGGGAGTTCCTGATGGTATACGAAGTAAGTTTTTCATTGTTGTTATTGGTAAATGTTGTGCTTGAATGTCGTGTTTCCAATGAGTATACTCACCAATATTTGACTATGGTGACATAAAATGATATACAAAAGGTTTAGTATGGCCAGAATTTCTGAAAATGCATAAAATGCCAGGTTTGTTGTTTCTTTCAAATCATTTCAAAGCTCTCTCTGAAACCAAAACAAACTCCAACGTAATCCTTTCGCGACTTGAATTTGGTATCCACTTAGAATACGACAAAAACTACTCTAAAGCACTATTCAGAGTATACGGTTCTCAAGTTCCGCCGCAAATTACTCCCCCGCTGTTCGGATTTCCGTCGGTGCCGAGTGATCAATTCGAACTATTCCTAAACAAACGCGGACTCCTCAGCGCCTCACGTATCATTGCAATAGTAGCCCATGATTACCCAAACATAGATTACTGTCCCTTCCTTCCGGCTCTGACTTACATTCTGTTACATCATCTTCAGCCCGATGATGTATTGGGAACATTGAATTTTATGATCAAAGAGAGCTTAGGGGTCGTCAATCCGTTAACTGGCAAGGTTAGAAAGGAGAAATTGAAAATGGAAGATAGGCATTGGTGTTACTTTCCAACATACAAGAAAGATATCAAGGTATTCAATATAGTTTTTGCAGAGCTGCTGTCGAAAACGCATCCCAAAATCCATAAACATATCACCGACCTTCAATCCCCATATTCGAACACCCCGCCAATTTGGTCTCGATGGTTTTGTAATATGTTTCTTGGAGTATTCCCGCTGACAGTTCTATTCCGAATTCTCGACTCATATATCATAGAAGGTTACAAAGTTTTATATCGATATGGCCTTGCTTATTTATATCTTCAATCTGAACGAATATTCGCCTGCGACACTCTTGACGAACTGAAACCATTATTCATGTACCAAACCTTCAACATTTCCGTCGATAAACTCACAAAGCAAGCGTTTTCTTATCAATTTACTCGCGACAAAGTTAAACAAATACGAAATTCACTTTCTATCGACGCAATTTCTGATTCGTCTTTGCACGAACCCGAATCAAGTAATGTGTATACACAACTGAGACCGAAATTATGCGACCCATCCTCATTTATAACAGATACCCAATGGGAACGCATTTGGAGCTGGATACCCTCAAGATATCGATTTCACGAGTTAGATCTAATATTTACTACCAAGAAACACGGCCATAGTTTAAGTACTTTTTATGATTTGGTGCGAGAACGTGAACCTACATTGATTCTCATTGAAACGTTGAGTGGATTCGTTATTGGGGCATATTGCAGTAAAAGTTGGCCCAACGTGGATGATTTTAATAAGTTTATTGGAACCGGCGAAACTTTTATTTTCAGCTTAACCCCCAAAGTGGATGTGTATTATTGGGTTGAAGCGAATACTAGATCAGAGTATAACGAATCTCCGCTGAAATCTTCAGTATCGGGTGCTTTTAGCGAAAACGAAAGCGGAGTTGGAATTGAAACGAAGAAATCCGAAAATTCAGATGAGTTGGATTTCGCAGTCGAAGATCGAAAAGATTGCTTTATGATGGGGACGTCCAAAGATCTGACGATTGGTGGGGGCGGCAGGTTTGTTTCGCTCTTACTTCTCGTAATTTTGCCTAATGAATAATAAACTGTACTACTAGTGGTCAAGCAATATGGCTAAATCAGAGTCTGACAAGCGGAACAACCGATACCTGTGCCACATTCAACAATCAGCCTTTAATACCTACTAAACATTTTGAGATTGCCACCATTGAAGTATTCTGGTTTCGTGGATTTTAAGATACAAAGTCGAATTCCCCTATTTTCCCTTTGGAAAAATCGTGCTTTATACATGTATATATTAATTTACAATTGTCTTTTCTACTCTATAAATACATTTATGTAATGATCCATTTCTGCCATTTGCTTGAAACATTTTCCGTTTCCCTTCTTTCTCTTAACTGTACATACAAGCAGAAAAAGTATATACAGTTCACTCCAATCTTCGAGCAAATTCATAAACTTCTCTAAACAATCGAACATCGAGACCTAGTACGCTCAATATTCCTATTGTGATGAGTCCACTTAATAGGAACAAGAAATGGTTTCCGAGGGAGTAATGTATAAAAGTGATCAGCAGCCCAGATGATCCTAGATATTGTAAATTAGACAACCTTATCGTTTAACTGAACTGAATTCAGACATTAGGAAGGAAGAATTCATACCAGATGTTGGAATACCTAGAGCCAAGTACGATAACATTCCGATTCGAAATCCACTAAAAATGAAGTATAGATCAAAGTATACGGTTTTTCTTTTTTGCGTTCCCGATTCCATCTGAAAATAAGAAATTAAAATAAGAAAATGGTCAATAATAAGTATTCGAGAAGCAACCCTCGCCAATGAAGAATTTTATGGCCGATTTTTTAACAAAACCAAAGAGATATCATATGGATCAAGAAAAATGAAAAATTTAGAATATTACATACAGATAATAGAATCATTTTACCCAATGCCAATATAATTATCAACCAACCCAATGACTTCCAAACTACATTCCAATGAAAGTACATACTCGTACCGTCCATTCCCTCTGTTAATCTCCCCCAGAAGATTGTCGTCCCTATCACCGTAATAAAATTAAACAGCAAGATCAATGTGATCAATCTGAATTGTCGACTTAAACGGTGAAGAATATTCTGATTTGACTGCGACGATGGTAACGATAACGGTGACGGCGAAGGTGCAAGGGATGTGGAAATCGATGAAGGAGGATGGCGGGATGAAGGAAACGAAGAATGAGATGATGGTGTGGCTATTGATTCTATTGGTTGAGAGGCAGAAAAAAATGCTCGCCGTGATAAATCTTCAAAAGGATCGGTCGACGTTGTCATTTTTGATCTCAAAAGTTATTAGAGTTTGGAGTGGAATCAAAGAATTTTTTGCATTCAGTGTTGAGTGGGCGGATGGCTCGGAACTGTGTTGGCGGAACTCGAAGAGATGAGTGTTTCTCAATAAATAATTCGCAATTCGCGTATTCAGCAATTTGATTCGTTACATTCAAAGAAACCATGGTTGAATGGTTTAGATTGAATAATATTTATTGTCAATGGCTTATTAATAGTATATAGAACAAAATTTTTCAGTTCGAACGTCTATCTTTTAGATCATTACAAAAGAATCTTCATATAAATATCTAAAGCTCTATCACTCAGATTCCTTCTAGCCCATGAATGTAAGTAAGCATCCACACCGACCAAATATCTAGTTCTGGGATAATCGCTCTCTATTGCGTGCATGATCGCGACTGAAACATCTTCTGGCATCAACCCCATCTTTCTGGATAACAAAAATTCAGTAGCTTTTGTAATACTTTCGATATGTTTTCCGTATGTTTTAGTTTGATCCGGGGACATGGTTTCGAAAGTTTTTAACGACTGAACTAATGTGTCGTGAAGACCGGTGTTAATGACACCGGGTTCAATGGCAGCAACCGAGACGTTAAAGGGAGAAAGTTCCTGACGGAGCGCATCAGTGAGCCCTAAAGAACGAAGGTGCAAGGTCTTGTCAGTCGAGTTATCATTGGAAAGCAGATAACAACATTGCCATACCTTCGACACCGTGTTTGGTGGCGCAATAAAGTGAAAAGCTGGGCATAGTGATAAAGCCATCGACAGATGCAACACTAACAATTCTACCTAAATACAGTAATGAAATGCATCATGTAATCCGAAGTCAGATTAGCGGATTCACCGATTATATTTTCCGCGACAACGAACACTATACACTTGCCTTGATTTTTTCGAATTTCTGGCAAAAATGTTCTCGTCACCGTCACCACACCTTTCAGATTTACATCCATCACGCGGTTTAACATTTTTTCGTCCATAATTTCCAAAGGAGCAGTATAAGCGACCCCAGCGTTATTGACGAGACCAACCAATTTCACCTCGTTATCGTGACAGTAGGTTTGGACATCTGAGTAAGCCTTTTCAATCATCTCACGCTTCGTAACGTCGACCTTGAGTGGAATTAGAGTCCCCGGTAATTCTCGAGATTCTTTGATGAGACCTGTGATATCTTCTGATGGAAGATTACCAGCAAAAATAGTGTATCCTTTGGACAACAAGGCGACAGTAGTGCCGTATCCAATTCCAGACGAAGTTCCTGTTGTTTTATTTCAGTCAAATTAGTGGTTAATATACTTTTCAGACACATGTCATTGGGTAGCGAGTGCGGAGCACTATAAAAACCAAGACGCCACATACCAGTAATGAATACCCCACTTCCGGGACCGGCCTTGATGGGCTTTGGCTTCGGGGCTAACCGAAAGGCGATCAATAGTCTGAAGACTACAGAGTCGAGAACATTATGAACTTTGAACATAAAGAGCCATATCTTGTATGCAACACCCATCTTGAATATATCTATGTACTGAGTATCAATCAAGTCCGCCGCTGTATATAAAATGTGGGAGACCGGCCCCTGCTGAAAACGGAATGCTGTCATTTGTTCGCCAGCGCGTCAATTGTCTGGAACCCCACGCTCGTCGCTCAATGCTTGCTCAGCTCGCCAATGTTGCCCAAGATATCAATCACAGTGTTTAATAGAACTAATATTGAGCAATCTTACCAACAAATCTCATCATCTAGTGTGCGGAGAACACACAAACGATGCCACATTGGCTAAAGTAGAATCATACCGAAGCATATATATGCATACACTGTTCAAAAATGACAGCTTAAATTATATTACTGTACAATCTATTTAAATTTCTTTTCTACAGTTTATCCTGATCTCCTCCTTCCTAACGGAATACTTCGAAAACTTGTGAATATATTTACAACTTGCACGCACACAAAGTCGCCAATTTTGTACAATACTTTCCCATAAAACACAGTTAGCGGTGGATTCATTTAAACTGAAAAGAGGAACAGGCCGATCAACATACCGCCGCCGATTCCAGTCCAACCAGTTTCTTCTTCTTCTTTTATCCATTCCCTCAATATTTGAATTTTGTTTTTCAATGTATTTGTAATCTCTTCGGTCTCGACCAATTTTTCTTCAATGTTGGATATTTTATACAGCTGTCGCGATTGAGAGACCTCGCTATGATCAAACCGAGATTTAATCGTGTCTTGCATTTGGCTCAATGTATTGATGTATTCTTCAAGAGTCTTTGATAGAGAATTCGTTGGTAATTTGAAACCCATTGAAAAATATAACGTAAGCGTAAGATACCTTGAGATCATTGTACCGGCTTTCATATATCTCTCGAAAACTCTCTAATTTGATGGTCAGTTCATCCGAAAAAGTCTGCAATAAATCCAATTAGTTTCGTTTCAATGAGATCTAAATTCATCGCCAAAGAATAAGTAGTACCTCAACTTTATCCAACAACTCAACCATTACACTCATTTTTTCTTCGACGCTTCTCACTATTTCGGTGTGACCTTCCTCTTCTAGTTCTGACATAAGTCGTCTCATCCATGCATTTTGCCGCCATTTGGACACCTGCAAATAAGATGAAGAGTTGACTCGTCGTAAAGTCGGATAGTTCTCAACATTAAGTGGTATATCTGATTGGTCAGGGCGGCCATTTGGATCTTTGAAAACATATAAGGAACTATGGTGAAGGTTCGGGACAGATGATGACCGTCGTTTGCGAGGGATGGTAAAATCTTCTTCGTCAGATTCCACCGGACGCAAACTACGTGCGACATTCTTCAAATAGTTTTTGGCGCCGTCTAATTCGCTAGAAGTTAGACAAACTATGTAGTCTGAACAATTAAAAATCAGCTACCTTCTTCATCGTTTTCAAGCTCGCGGTCATATTTAAGATTGGACGGGTGATATTGTTTCTCCACCTCCTCAATATTGTCCAGATCGTCAGGGTAATTAGAGAGCAAGGCTTTGCTTTTCTTAGACCTATATAATACATCGAATAAGAAAGAGAAAAAGGAAGTTTATATAAAACAAAGTACCGTACTTTCGGTTCTTCAATCTCATATCGATGCCCCCTCCCTTCGTCACCAGTTCCGGTAATTTGAAAAACTGACGAGGTACGTGCGGTGACTCCGACCGCTTAAAAGATTTTCTATCAATTGAACTTGAACTTCCACTTCGAGACCTTCGTACACCCATCACAGACTTTCGTTTCTTTTTACTTTTCCGTTTACGCGGTACATCACGAAGTCCCTTCGGGGACGATTGGCCATCCGTGCCTAAGGGTTGAAGAGTATCACCTTCCTCATAGCCATATGCCAAGGACGTACCGGCTGAAGCCGCTGAGCTGGCTGCGTACGAGTTCCCAAAGTCGCGAGATAAATCTATGCGGGGCTAATGCAGGATTTGATGTCAATTAAGGCTTGATATAAAATAATAAAACAAAAGAACCTACGGTTCGCACAGATACACCCTTCAATAAAGTCTTTCCGAATTCTTTACCACCTTGAATCAATCCTTCCGCCAACCCACTAGGTTCGAACGGATCGACCCCCAGAACTGCCTTCTTTTTCGGTTTCCAGAGAAATTTTATTTTTTCTGTATTCACAGTACGCAGAAACTCATCTAAATCGGAGGTCTCGCTGATGAAAGAATTCAGCTCAGTTGGATTGAGATGTTTCAAAACCTAAGAAGCCGGCATGAGCTTTCCATTTACGAACGACGACAGCAATGAAAGAAGACGAGACCTTCATTTTTGGGCCCGACTGATTTCTCTCCCCTTTCGTCACAAAAATCTCATTGATACACATAATCGTGTCCGCATCGAAATACTTGGTGACTTTGAGCTCGCGCAATTTCTGGAAGTTTTTCTGTTAGCATGGCACCAAAATGATATATCAAAATCTTAATTACTTGAAACTGTGCTATGTTGCTTCGAAATCCGCTTAAGTCGCTAAAAGGATCTTTGGATACCTGCGAAATGTCAGCTTAAGAATTAGAACCGTCGACTGATTATTACGATTGAGTACCTCTTTTACGACTAAGCTCAGTTTGTTTCTCAAGCTCACAACTTTACTCAGCAGAGCTGCCACAACATTCGGATCACAGCTTGCTTCACTTTTCTATTTAAAAACCTGAAGAGTCAGAAATCTGTCGTAAACATACCGAAGAATGCACGACTCACTAACATCGTATTCGCCAGTTCCCCAGATTTGCCAAAACCGTTTCAAACCAGTCATTGTCTGGTCACATAGTAATCCATCAACTTCGATTTCTAATTCAGCTTTATCATACAGTAATAACAAGGCCGTTTGTAGAAGTCTAACTAGCTCAAGAACCGCTGTTTGAATCGGAATCAAGGATGATGTCTTGAATACCTGATGAAACTTTTCCGACTGTGCTTCACTGAGATGGCATATTGCCGTCAGATTGCAATAAGGAATTCACGAGTATAGTACAGTGTAAACTTACCTCGGGGGTTTCAGTGAGGTCGCACTTCTTCCGCTACAGCCGAGTCGCCGAAGGTTGATGTTGAGATTCAAATTCTGGATGTGTCTATCATAATCTCCGTCTGGTACATGAATGATATTCAAGGCCGGGTTTAGCGATGTCAAATTGGCAACCATTATAACGCCGGAGTCAGTCTATACGTATAAAGTCATAAGAAGCCTGATGAATGGACATTCGATTTCATTGTCGTGACATTCAAACCTGCTTTTGTTTCATTTTATCCTGTTCAAATCTGTCAAACAACTTTTGAAATACGGCAGGATGCTCGTTTGATAATTTGACAGAGCAGACTTTGATCTGTAATGATAGAAACCGTCAACAACTAATACTACGCAGAGATCTTGGTGTTTTAAAGTATGTACTTTATGTGATGGATCTCCTGTAAAGACCACGACGGTTTTTGTGTATCTTGAACGATCTGTGACCCTGGAACAAATGTATCATTAATATCTGGGTGGATCAATTGGCAAAATGTACTAAAGTAAACCATTGCTCCACGATGTACAGCTGATACCCTTCTAGTGTAATATCTTCATTCACAACTTGGATTGAACGAGATGCATCATCAGACAATGAAGCAGAGATACGAGGTATCACCCTGGTAAAATACTGCCTCTCACAAAGGAGAAGGAACATGATAAAATGCTAATATATGTGCCTTTGAGTGAGAACTAAGAAACGAATCACGAACGGTCCGGCCGGAGTTCAGAAGATGAATCGAGCATACACAATTCGATCTATCAGATGGGACCAATCCTGTGTTCAGAACAGGCACGATATAGTGCGTTCACAACCAGCGGTTCCCGATTGACTCCCACGACTCAGTGCGTTCCCAACCGTTCCTTCCATTGAGCTGGCCAAACACGAAACACAAACAGATGAGATTCCGTCTTTCTATTACATTTCCAACACTTCTACATACAAGTAAACCCCCCTTATGAGATGGCAGAAAAAGCTAAGGCACCTCCTCGCAAACGCCGGAAGAAAGGGCAGTTCACTGTTCATATTTTAGGCCAACCGCCTCGCCATTTTTATCCAGAAGAGTTCAGGGACATGCCCATGGCGAAATCCACCATCTGCGCTTCTCTTGCGGCTACATTACCAAATAATGGTCAATTTTTATCAGCGGCACTGCAATCATGTCAAGAACTACCTCAAACTGCTCCGAATCTGGAAGGCGTGATCGTCACCGATGAAACTGCATGTCTCGTTGAGGAATCACCGATGTGCGGTCTGAATCGCCAAGAAGATACCGTAGACGTTCCTGAAACTCATTGTAGTGATACGTTAGCAAATCTATGTGATGCAGAATGTTCGGATACACAGTGGGACGACAACTATGACCCCGCTTTCCAAGATGTCGACATCGCTACTCCGGCCTTTGCTACTGATCCGATTCCTTCGATTCCATCCATCCGTCCATCTGCTTCCACTTCCCATAACGACTATGCAACACAGCTGAAGGAACTATACTATTCTCGGCTCATGTTTCTTTCGACAGAGAGATACATTCAATCCCTTTATTTTGATTTGTCGTCAAGGTTGCACATAATCGCAATGCTTGATTTTGAGCTGGAGGACGGGAATCTCAGCATTCATCCTCACCCTGCAAAGCTGCGTATTGTAGCGATTCAGGCAACGTACTTTAAGAATCAAGAGATTGGAATCCTCCGTGCTTGTGATTGTACGGCCAGATCGAATCAATTCCGATCGGTTTTCTTGGGTCAAGATTTTCGTTCTGAATCTCTGGCTCCGTTCGCTGAAGAGTCTTCTTCCAACGACGGTATACACTCATCAGTGGCTACTCGATTTCTATCGGATGTTCGTGAAAAACATCATGACTCCTCTGTAGTATTTGAGTCGCTACAGACTCCCAATCAAGATCCCCAGAAAGTTGACTTTCTGCCTGATGTATATGTCACACATGACAGTAGAGATCGTTACTTTTATTCTATTTGTTACCGCAAATCGAAGTGGCGCTGTCTTGGGTGTCCCAACACTACTTTTTGTCGTCATATCAGCTATACCAGGGGCATGCTTGTTCACGATGGAGAACAGAATAAGAATGATACGGATCAAGACAACAATTCAAGGGTTGAAATTCCTGATTTACCTTTAGAATGGGAAGACAGAGGGTGTCCGGAAATACAGTCAATAACCTGCCGAACGTATCCAAGTCAGTTACAACTTTCATTATAACGAGTCTCTACATAATGATTTGTTAGCTGATCTTACGTAGTTTTGCTTGATGAGACAATTCGCACGAAATTAAATGAAGGTCAAGCTCGATATTATCCGATAAACGACATGCCCCAAACATTCACTCATCTGGCCTTAGAGTGTCCAAACTGTCTGCAACCCACGACTGCGCAATCGCTCAATACCATTTTATTCGGAATCGATGATGTTGTTGACATTATAGTCGCGGATCGATGGTGTAGTCGCTGCCGAAAGAAGTACGCTTATGACGGATTTGACGATGGGCTGTTTCGGCACAAAACACTGCTTTTTACGTATGAGCTTTTGTCAGACGCTGTGGATAACCTAATGGACGGCATCACGGGCATCTCATATTGGACACGCATAACAAAGAGGTATCTTTTCCGTGGTCATAACCCCGAATACGTAGCGAATTGGCAAAATGATCTCAATATATTCCAAGCTGCCGTTTGGGACTTTCTACGATTGCATACCATTCCGGAAAACCCTTGTTGCGACGGTAATGTCACCTATCCTTTTTTCCATATTTTGCGACGATGTTGTGTGCTAATTATCTACCAGGAATGTACATAACTGGGGATGGAACCGCGACAGGCCTAAAGAAAACTAGAATCAAGAGGTTCACTCATCCGTGGGTTCCCGATTGTAATTCGTTCTTTTTGCACCACATCCTCTTTTTTCTCTGTAATTAAAGTATTTGCAGCTACCTCACCGGTTGTGCGCAGTCCCAATTCATTAGAACGAGAATTTTTCGGCCGGAAGGGACAGAAGATACGGGGTCTTGTGTTGCGCCTTACAATTTCAGCGAGGGAAATTGCTAGTAGAATGTTGAGAGATCGATTACGCCAGAATCGTCGACGATCCAATAACAAGAACAACTCGGGCCTCAATTTGGTCGAATTGGAATCACTTAAGCAGGTCCTAGCCCAACCTGATTGTGAATACAAGACTCTTTTGCCGCTTTTAGATTTATTTCCACCGGTTCTTGATTCAAAGATTTCTGGTGATAACATAGGATGTTACCAACCCGAAGCAAACGAGGATGAAGAGCAGTCAAACTCGGGCGCGGATACGGACGATGATAGTGGAGACTTGTCTGATTGTCAGACTGTTGGAGAACCGCAAAATAATCGAGCATCATCCGCTAGTCAGGTCGCGGCAGATCAGAACGATGAAGGTACCCTCTCTTGGAATCAATTCATAGAAAGCACAAAAATTTATTTTTACGTCCCATTATATCATACATAGATCGCTATATTGTCGCAGAGGAAAATGTATCAGCTTTTTTGCGCTGTCTCAGTGCGGACGTGGCACCTCTTCATCAACTCATGCGACCGTCGGTTGTTTCTCTCATTGAACGCTACCTTCATACACATTCATTAGAACCTGCAGAATATGACAAAATATCGGAGTTGTGTCCAATTTTATATAAATTCATGCAAGCAGTGAAAGGAAGAAATAACGGTTTTTGGGCGGAATCATTGACCCCATTACTACGTCGTATTATTCAAAAATCCCAGATCCCTTTCAATCGATCATCCGGAACGCATTCTACTTCGTTCGAATACGATTTCGGAACTGCATATAACGAAATGTATACAACGGGATGCTATTTCCCCGGCTTCAAGCCAAGGCGGAAGTTGCAAAAGTAATGCGCTTTTCAAGTCGAAATCATTGCAATCTGGAATTTAATCTTTCGTCTTAGCTATTATGTGGCAGAAAGTAGGCGTTCTGGGTGTGGAAAAAAATCGTATTTGGGAACCTTTTTCATATTTTGCCTTAAACACAAAGAATGTCTCGGTTTTGCTCCTATGCTACAAGGGGAATCGGCGAAGACTTTCTTTGACATTGTGTTTACACGTTGGGAGAATCCTCCAAAGTAAGTTCAGCTATCTACTGATGAAGTGATTTTGGTCTCCGCCGCTCACAAAACACATCTTATAAGAGTGATCTGTTATGATAATGCTTGCAATATGCTGGATTATGCACTGAATCGAGAACCAAATTTTTTCAAGGATACTTTGTTCATTATAGATGGTCTGCATTATTCTAACCATATCAATTGTAATGCCACTTTTGATGCTCGAGTGTATAGAGAAGTGGCGGATATGGTGAAGGTTATATGTGAACAGAAGAATATCCGCATAAAGCAAATTAGGAAGTCAGCATTCTTCTATAAAGATGACACATTCATGACAATGATGTCTCATCTAGTATTTCGAATGAACCTAGATGAAGCCTTGCGACAAAATTAGTATATATGACAGTAAGAAAGTGATTGAACAATAAATCCTGGATTAAACTTGTATCCAAACTCATTAATCGTTGCAAAAAAATATTCAGAACCGCGGAGCTCAGGTGGCATTTGATACCTCACAAATACGCGTTGTTAGGTTAGGCTTCGGAATCCATCCAATTCCTTCATGTATGTGAATCGATTTATTCAATGAAGACATCGCAAGTCGTAATTCATTGAGATGCTTTCAGGGCTTGTATTGCAGGACATAGTCAAGGTACATTTGGGGAGAAATTTATCAGACAATTCATTATAGTCTAAAACCGAAGTCCCTTCATCTATGCGCTCATTTTTCAGGTCGCCCGACATAAAGCAAGAGTTCAAAGTTCGAATACATGTTTGCTACAATAAAGTTTGAATCTCTACAATCTCCATCAATTTCTAGCTAATAAGATTTGTGTGTCAACATATGTATCGCATAGGCGATATGATTAACGGACGTTTCGCAGTTAGGCGCGCGTTTTTCGAGTTGCAAGGTCGTCCCGCCACGATAGATGGCATAATTTCTAAATGTGCGGCGATATGTATCAAGAGTTTCCGTCAGAATGGTTATGCTGTATGAAACCTTGCTAATGCTGTTGTCTGATGGGAGGCTTCATACTTGGTTTGGAAGCATATCGTGTTTGTCACTCGTGATCGGTTACCATAGAGATGCACTCAACTACCTAGGTAAACTACACACGGATCATAGCTCGCGCAATAACAAATAACATTGTGTCTAAAAATTTTATGGAATTTAGGCTATCTGATAAACAGTGGACTACTATATACATATATTTTCTTGTATAAATCACAGACCATGAGAATTCATCTTGCTGTAATTGTGGGCCACCCTCTGAGCGATGCTTGGTACGGGGTTCATTGGATTGGACACGAAAAGTTGGAAGCTGAGAGTTTTGATTTATCACTTGATTCAAATCTTGCGGTCGATCTCTAACGAGTGTGTCAGTTTCGAGGGTAGCCAGACCGCCATGCGACGATTCATTCTGGTTTATCAATGTGGATGGATGATGGGAAGATGAAATGGCCTCGTTGTCAGCTGTGTGAGTTAACGCCAGTTCGACTTGATTTGAAATTAGCGAGGTATCGTTGAAGGAGGTGGAAATGGCAGGTAGGGGGCGGACACTGGTGATTAGTTGATTGATCAAACTAGCGTCGTTTTCACGATTCCGGCGTGGGGAGTGGGTTGTCGGTGGAAATACTTGCGCAACGGGTATGGTGGTGTCCAGTTGCCTAGTCGAAACGGACGCAGGCTGCAGAGCAGTTTGTAATGGGACAACACCTTCGATTCTCCCAATAAACTCGCGAATAGCCTCATTATGAAAGGCACTGAGGTATTCTGAAATAGTATTCTTTGGCAAGGGTGCAGCGGTTTCGCATGGCGCAAGAACATTTTCCACTTGAGAAAGACCACTGTAAGTTGCAACAAAAAATAATTAGAGATAGAAGAGAAGACTTACATTTAAAGGTAGAATCTGGCTCATTGCATAGCTCTTCTTTCATTGTGAATACGTGGGCCATGATGTAGTGCGACGCCAACAAATCGTAATACCTTGTTTGCTTCCATCCAACCGTAAGTGAGTCCAAATCTCCATACTTAAGACAAGCAATAAGTAAAAGAATTCGCTCCTGTGGGGAGCATCTCTGTAGGCTGTTGTAATGCAGTAGCGGCCATTCCTGGGGTTTACGACTTGCCTCTCCATAAACACCCCTATTCTTCCATACGAGATCGATCCAGCGGTGCCCAACACTTTTGATGCAGTCCTGCGTTAAGGTATAGAAGCAATAGCTCAGCCGGCCCATAATTGATAAATTTATGTAACCCTCAAATTCCCACGGAAAAGTAAATTTTTGAATTCGACGGTTCATGGGCCGTTGAGCTAAAGTCGGTATATTCGGTACTACTACAGAGGTAACATCTTGAACTTCTGATCGTAATCGTTTGTGGAAGTCATTGGTGGTTTTCCGAAATTTCGAAATGGTTTCTCGAACGCTGTCAGCACCGAAGACATCGAGGAAGGGTTGCAAATCGGCACTAGCCGAAAAATTTCATCAACCAAGATTAAAATAGAACTAGTGCGAGCAATAGTTTCTAAATCCAATAGTTTTCCTTTAACGGTTTCCAGTTTGTCTCGAAAATATCTGTTCCATTGTTTATGTTCAGTTTCTCTGTTGTACGGTTCCTTCCGTTTATCGAACATTCGAGTGGAGGTGTGAAGGTGTGATCAAGTAAATGTGGGAATCGTGGGCAAATGTGAAGATAAATGCGAGAAATACTCGCAAAGTTGCAAATATTTGGACAAGTCTTGTCCATCGATTGAGAACGCATATGTGTGAACCCGTCAATTCCCAACCGATGTTCCCTGGCTCAACCATTGGTTCTGAACACGTTATATAGTGGCTATTTTAAACACACGATTAAACACGTCTTATTCCTCCACAATTCCCTCTATTAAAATTATTTCTGAAGCGAGATTATCTCAACAACCGCGATGTTCCATATATTGTTTATAGCGTAATAAGAAATCCAACAACTTGTCGTAGGAAGAACTGATTGCATACATAAACGATAGAATTGGAAATTTAGATTCTGATCAACTGATGTAGGAATGGCCAATCCATTGCTTAAACTTGACAATTTACAAAGAAGATTTATTTTCGTTAGAAAGCGCCTCGAATTGCTCAGAAAATAACAATTCCTCAGAAAATAACAATTATGTGATGTGTCTAAATTTAATGTTATCAAGCGATCTGGTTGAGACTCGCCAGATTTCATGAGCTATGACAGAACTGGCTAGACATTCGTGAAGACAGACATTTAATATTTAACATAATAACGTTTAAACAGTATGAAGCCAAATTTTGCAAGTCCTTAAGTTTCTGACTTGGAAAAATTTTGGTGTAGGTTTCTATAATTACATTCTGACGATAAAAGGTATTCAGGAATAAACTATATCTAACAGAATGCATTCTTATACTAACTACCATTTAGAATTTAAAATTTCGGTAATTGAAGCAACACATTCGGTGATCCGTAGATATCGCCTTTCATCGCACCTTTCAATGCTGCTTCGACCAACTTGTCGCGAAGTTGAGAAGGCGGTACCCCTCTTCCTAGCATCACTGCTCCTACCCCTATAAAGGATTAAGCTTGTTAAATGTTGTTCGTCAGACAAAAATTTACGAGAAAGGAAATACCTGTGACCAATGGTGTGGCGAAGCTTGTACCGCCGGTGGTATGATACTCATTCGGACTTCTTGCGGATGCCGAGACAATACCGTCTCCACTAAATATAATTGGCGACTGTTAGTTAAAGCGAAAAGGTGAAGATCCAAAGGCAAGACTTACGGTGCAATTATATCAACACATTTTCCTCCACTGCCGGCTATGGTGTTATTTCTTGCGGCCGATGTGACAGTTATTGCCGTTGGTTCTCTTGCAGGCGAAAAGTGGCACCCAGTTCCATTTCCGTTCGGGGCACTAACGACAACTGGGATACCGGCAGCTACTGCGTTTCTTACGACTGTGTCTAAAGCCATAGATTGACTAGTCAATAAAAAGGTACACTTTGGGATGTCATAAAATAATACAAACCAACGGCAGTCGAATTCTGTACGGCTAGAGACATGTTGATTATTGCATTGCGTTTGCTATCTTTAATCTTCTTCACTGCTAATTCCACACCCTTGACTACCGCAATATTGGTCAACTCCTCCTTACCTTCTTGCGTTCCTAAAAATACAGATATTTGTTATTTATCGCGCCTTCAATTTTTGTGCTCACTTGTGCCTTACCAGAAATGCGAATCATAAAGATATTCGATTGCCTGGCTACGCCAGTCGTATTGCCAGCAGCAACGCCCGCGGATATCGTTCCGTGTCCATCTCTTCCAACAGGGTCTCCATTTTTAGGATCATCGACTGCGACATCGTTAATTAGTTTGGCTCGTCCTCCGAACTCTTGATGTGAAACTAAAATGCCCGAGTCGATCTGTAGCGTAAAGAATTAGCCTCAGCGGCGTGGATGTAAAAGCTAAACTAGGAATTGATACACACAAAATAAATATCGACATCTTTTCCGGGGTTATCAGGTAGATTCAAAATGTTGTCTCGCTTCCCGTCCAGCATATCTAAACTCCAACGTGATCCATTTTGTGGAAGAGGGTGAGCGCCAAGAAATTGAGCTGGTTTACTTTCTTCCACCCACAGCACATCATCTCCAGCTTCCAGCTGCCGCCTTTCGTTGGAGTTTACACATGCAATTGAAAGATTAACCGGCTTATGGTCTACATGAGTAGAGCGGGCGCGAAGACGGATGGAAGGGCCGGGCAATTGTTTAGCGACAATGTAACAGTCTTTGTCCGAACTGGCCGGGGCTGAGAAGGAGTAAGTTGTCAATGAGAGTAGGGTGAAGAGAAGAAGATACATTTTGAATGAAGAGGCATTAACAGTGCCAATTTATATGCACTGCTTGAGGGTTTAAGCTTTTAATTACAGTTTTCCATCTCAATTCTGTTTTTATCTGAGAGCCATGTCGAGCGCGGAACTGCTTCGATTTCGCACCGGACATCGCAGTTTAATACGCGGCAATTGTTGCGACCAATTGGATAAATTCGACACAGAACTTGTTCGCCTTTAGCTCAAATGGATAAATCCTAGAGTATATTTTACCGATTCTGATAAAAAAAAGCCGTCAATTTTCACAGGCAAGTATCTCCTACTCGTACATTAACATTTTCCGGTGAGGAACCCGAGCATAGTCGATATTCTTAAATTGAAAAATGAAGCAAACATATGCAGTATCAGACACCATAAATAAAACAGGTCGATTCTTAGATATGATCAAAGTGATCCGTGCTGAATGCGCCAGCAAAATTAGACCCACCCGAGCCAGCCATCCATTTATTGAGCTCCCCCAATGCATTACTCAATACTTCTTTTTTATTTTATTTTGTTGCAGCCAGAGTTGACCATTCCGGACTAAACCTTAATTTTTGCAATCTCTAATTTCCTGGCAATAGAAACTTTGCGGAATGGAAACCACAAATTTCACGGAACGTTTCCTCCAAGCGTGCACAATAGGGGACATTCAATATGTTTCCTCCATTCTTAGAGAACATCCCGACTTAATACAGGTTAATGATACCAATGGTCATAGTCCTATTCATATTGCATGTATTCAAAACCATCCAGACTTAGCTTCTCTCATCCTTCGTATTTCACCAAGTTCAGTGGAGAAACCAATACCGTCGTCTGGTTTGACTCCACTTCATCTCGCCATACAGCATGCGTGCTGCGGAAAAGAGGACGATTGCCCGAGATCTAAGTTGCTTGAAGTACTAATATCGCATAGCGCCAATATTCACGCAACTGACTCATCTAAACGACGACCTCTTCATTATGCTGCTTTAAACGGTTGCATCTCATCCGCTCGAAAACTGCTGCACAACGGGGCATTAATAGATGTCGCAGACGAAAAAGCTAGTACACCTCTCTGCATCGCCATTAAAAATACGGATAAAGAGATGGTACAATTCTTGATTGAACATAAAGCAGACCTACATTCAAAAGGAGATTCCGATTGCAGATTCCCACTCCACATCGCGATAGTATCGAATCAACTTGACATTGTGAAAACGATGGTTGAGAAAGATTCCACCATTATACATCGACAAGACGGAAATGGCAGGGATGCTATTTTTATAGCGTTGGGGTTCGGTCAAACCCAGATTGCAGAGTACCTGTTAGGCCATCCTAGTAACGAATCTAGAGATAGAAATACATTTCGGGACTTCAACTATTGCACTCCTTTGTCATTACTATGTCAAATGGCCGCTCGAGATGAGAAGAAATATCATCACGCTATAACTTGGTATATCAATAGATTTTCGTCTCAAATATCAGCCGAAATTGTCGATCTTGATTCATTAGGGCTGACAAGCTTACATCACGCACCATCGACCCGTATTCTTTCCGTCTTATTACCTCACTGTGACAATATCAATGTTGGGCAAAATTCATTGAACGGCACTCCGCTTCATTATTACGCCTCGAAAGGCAGCTTAGAGTTAGTTGATTTTATCCTTTCGAAAGGAGCCGATTTAAATGCACTAGATGTGTGTAGTAATACTGCATTACACCTTGCGGCTGAAAATGGACACCTATCCATCGTCAAAGTATTGGTTGAGAAAGGTCTATCGGTTATGGCCAGAAACGAAGAAGGTTGCATTCCTTTGCATTTGGCTTGTGAGAATGGATGGAACGACTGTGTGCGCTACCTAATATCAAAAGGTTCTGATCCGAACATGAAAAGCAATAATGGTATCGGATGTTTGACTGTGGCAGCTCAAAATGGTCACATAGAAGTAGTAAAAGGTACAGTGACCATTATGACTTCGATTTTGTGGTCAATCTAATAACGTCGACTTGATTTATAAGTTCTCGTACAATCCGGAATCGACATTAACACTACCGACCCCGAAGGCGACACTGCTCTTCACGTCGCTTGTGCTTTTAACAAACTCGCCATTGTTGAATACCTGGTTGCATCAGGCGCCTCGGTTAACGTGAAAAACAAAAACGAGGACACCCCGCTGCATGATGCGTGTCGATTAAATTCCATTGAAGTTGCCAGCTATCTCGTTGAGCATGGCGCTAACATATTTTCTCCCGATTGTGATGGCGATACCCCACTAGGCTGGTCATCGTTTTTTGGGAATGAAGATTTAGCGTCTTTTTTGGCGTCCAAAGGTGGTATTGAACTCATCAATTCACAATGCGGTAATATGGATACGCCATTACATTGGGCTTGCAAAAAAGGGTACGATCAAATTGTGGAGTTTTTATTGGAAAAGGGAGCATCGCCGAATTTGAAGAATGCAAATCTCCAGACACCTTTGCACTGGGCTTGCTCTAGTTCAGGTCATACCTATTATCAATGTGCAAACGTTCTGGTATACCATTCTCTGGTGACGTTTAAACCATCGAAAAATGTGTACTTACTTAATTATTTTATCAGATATTGTTCGGTGCGGAAGTCAATGCTGTGGATAAAGACGCAAACACCCCCCTTCATTTTGCCTGTAAAACATCAAACGCGGAACTTGTACAGTGGTTATTAGAAGAAAATGCCGCAGTCAATTCTCGAAATAAATATGGGGAAACTCCGTTTGTATTTTTTGTGCCACGTCACTATCTCCGATACATTTCGTTAATATTTGTATTTGGCACCTTTAGCCTCGACGTTGCTCGAAAACATCGACAAAAAGATATTATCAATTACCTCACAGAATACATTTCCTCCTTAGAAGAGGAAATCGCTTCAAATCAGGACGAAATCGTCCTTGCTCTGCCGTTATATAATCGTCTTCACAGTGCCATCAAAGACTGTTCGAACTCATTGTTGCCAAATTTGATTCAAAAGTATCCCGACGATGTCAATCACGCCGTCAATGAAGGTCTCACTCCACTACATTTAGCATGTATGACCGGAAATTTTGAGGCCGTTAAATTGTTGCATGAAGCAGGAGCAAACCCAACCGTAAAGGATAAAAAGTACGGAAACGCTGCAATTCATTGGGCAGTAAACGGATCGCACGCCAATATCGTCCAGTACTTGATTCGCTCTGCCGATGTCGACATAAATGTTATTAATTTGAGACAAAATACGCCCCTCATGATTGCAATGGAGAATGGCGATGAAGCAATAACGTGGCTTTTACTAACTTACGGCGCAGATCTTAGCGCGAAGAATGAAGATGGTAAAACTGCGACAGATAAAGCTGGGAAGAATGTTAAAGTCCTGAATTTGGTATGGCTGTGGACTGGCGTTTCGACCGTTCTACAACGAGGGGAATTCCTTGAAATTGAGAAAGGGGAATGGATCCGTGAGCAAGTCAGCACTTGGGGTGCAGATTCTAGACGTATTTCTCAGCATTGGAAAAGCAAACGATTTATGAAGTCACGCTCAACGGAATCGAACAATCCCACTGAAATTGCCCGTGTCACTTACGAGAAAGTACGCGCCCTTCTCAAATCTTACGAGCAAAAAGGATTCATCGATAAAGTCAATGTCCTTCATTATATTAATATGTTTTTCGATGATACTGAAGCTATTATCCGTCAATGGAGTGATTGTCAGAAGCAGTACAAAACACTAAGCGGGAAGGTTGAAAAATTTCTCCCTTCCGCTCCAGGAACCAAAGTCGCACCAGACGAAAAGGTCAAGGATTTGGAGGAAGATATTCGGGACTTCCAAAACAACACACTTACTAACTTTCGACAGAAATTAGCCCCGGAGTTTCCTACGAACGAAGACATTATAACATTCAAAGGAGAGATGGAAGTATTGCGTTCCTATAGCAGTTGCTTAGAATCAACAATGAGATCTTTAGAAAAGGCAAAAGAATCAGTAACACAGAATCTACAAATCATATTGGAACAGCCTTTCACGTCCGTTATCTTAGCGCCTTACATGGGTATTTTTATCGATTTTACAGAACCGCATCGAAAGGATGAGCCAGAAAGCATGCTCGGTATCCTCAATACTATTTTTGACCAAGAAAAACTTGATAGTTCTAACAATGGTGGTCAGACAACTCGCAGAACTATGCTTGGTCGAGGAATGGGTCTCGTTGGCAATTCGGCTTCGGAAGGCGATAGTGACGAGTCGACAAATTCTTTGCCGATTCATCAATTACAAGACACGGTGGACACCCAGCACGACGTCTGGGAAGATGTCTCGACTGAAGATAGTTCCGCAGGGTCATCCTTCATTAAATCCGGAAAAATTATCCCTACTCTACCGATTCCATCCTCCTTAGGGGTTAAGGAATCCATTCAATACAAGCCTTTATTAGAATTCATTCATAAACATCTCGTCACATACATTGATCATTTAATTAACAGATACAATGGTCTTTCAATCATAATTAAGAAGAATCTCACAATTATCGAGCAAATTGAAGAAGCTAGAAGTTCGATTGTGCAACAGGTATTGTCAGATTTAGTGCAATTTGAAAATTCCTTAGCAGAAGGTCTAGGGAAAGTGGAGGCAGGAGGTGTGCATTCGAAGGGAGGATTGTTCGGTTTTGTTACCAAATTTAAATTTGGAGAAAAACCTGACAAAGACAGTAGACAGAGCAAAAAAAGTAGAATGTCTGGAATGTAGAATTTAGATGACCCGCATGTCGAATTTAAGTTTTAAATAAACATGATGTGGCGTGACCCCACATAATCACATTCCTGCAAATCCTACCTATTCTCCAATGAGCACATTAGATTGGATGTAATCAAATGAATGAATGTTGCTCTACCTCAGTAGCTGCAAAAGAGCAGAGACTCCGCACACTTCTTCAATTATTGGAAGTCTTTGTCGGCAAAGATCGAAGTACTTCGGTGGAAGGAAACGGTTTGTATTTACAACTCATGCAAATCAGCAACCATCTATACATTGGAGAAAAATTTAACTGAACGTTCCGTCATTTTCATGCCATTCCTGATGCACAGGAGAGTTACGCTCTTTCGATGACATTTTGCAACTTCGACTGTCCGAATTCGGAAGGTTGGCCGCCGAAAATATCGATGACTTGATTTTGCAAAGAGAAAATGACATCAAAGTAGTTGAGACAGCGACTGTCAGCGAGCATGGCGATTTCACGGCGTCATCATTCAAACAATTTGTGTCGAAAATTCTGGGTATTCTGTTCGCCATCCAAAACGAAATTGTGTTTTTATCGAAGAGTGGTTTGTTCACTTTGTACGCCTGGAAATGTCGATATCTTTAGTTAACATATGTTAATATGTCGCCATCCGATTAGACTCTCCGCAAGATCAGAAAGATTTGTTGGGTTTGAAAGACTTGGGAATTGTGCATTCCGCTCTGGAAGTGGTGGTGCTGTTCGGACTTTGTCAGTTCTTTCAGGCGGGAGTGGGTTGGCCGATTGAAAAGCGTTCGAGAGCGGCAACATTCCTTCCGTCCTTAGGTACTGGAAATTGTTTTCTCAACGACTTTTTAGTTAATACTAATCTCTTTTCCAACAGAAAACTTTAGGACATCTGATCGAAATCATTTCATATTTTGTACACGGCATTTATGTATTCTAGCCCTGGACAAGCGACCATCTATTTACACATCAATTGCTCAATTAATATTGCAAAGATATCTCTCGGATATTTATGCCGCATTAATTCAAATAGTGTATGGCCCGACATTTGAAACTCAAAATCAAAATTCTGAGCCAGATGTGCCATCGAGACCGAAAATCCCTCAATCACCGGCTGACATAAGTTCAGTTCGCATTGAGGAACGATCGACCTTGAGTCAGACGAAGAAAGAAGATCAAGAAAGGACAGAGTTTGCTGCACTATTTGAGGATCTTTATAATAGGTATTGTTTCAGCACAGAATTTGCTGATCCTTACTTACTTACGAGGATATTATTTCAGCGCGGATCCGGCTTTAACGATGGAGGCGTTGTCCGTACTTCTGAGACCTCCGAAAGCATCTCCACCCCGGTGGTTGTCAAGTGTTTGCGGGCGGTATCTATCTCAAATCGTCTTAAGAAAGAATGGCATACGGATAGTCTTGGAGTTCATGCTTGGTGGAGACGAACACGGTTGGTTGCAAATTTCATCGGAACCATGCATCAATCGACTAACGCATCTTGGGTAGTTAACATTAATCACATTTACCAAGCATCGAAATTAGTTCTATCAGTTCCCAAGCAGTTTACGTCGGTGGAGGTATTATTGATCTTTTACTTCAACTACTAGACGAGGTGCGATTTCTGACGACTGTCGGCAGGAGTACTACAATCACATATCACCCCAATTGCTGCATCTAATATCTGCACCAGAGACCACTATATCGCAATATACGCTACAAGCATGTCGATATATTACGAGTCAAATGATCATTAGGTACCCAGAAGTCGGGAAAAGTTGTCTGATAGATAAGATTACTTCGCCCTTGATAAAATACTACAAGTCGCATCGTTCGCCAGTAAAGTTTGTATTTTAACCTATTGAAATTTATTTCTCCGCCGAGAATTAACGTTTAAAGTGATCAAGTGATGCATCAATAGATCATAATATCATAATCAGTGACGAATCGGAGGTAACAAATTGTTTACAGACTCTGCATAGACTTCTAGTCGGGTCGGAACCAAACCATATCTTGATGAATTCCATCTCTGGTGGTGAGTTCAACGTTGCATTTTGGTTGGACTGGCAGTCATTTAACATTTGATACAAGTTATACCGCCTCTTTTCCATTTATACGATTTTGCTTCTGAATCCAAATCCTTCCTCAAGGGGACCGCAGAAGACATTTTAACCGTTTACTTGAAACTTGCCGATAGCAAGGATAGCTTGCGCAGTTTGGAAGAGATTGCATTCGGAACTCTGGATAATGATGTTTCCAAAACTGTTGCAGTTTTCGCCCCGGGAAGTTCTGCTGGAATTGTTATTAGAAGTGGGAAACTCTCTCCCAGGTCAATTCTTCGCCTTCGCTAACATTGATGGACAAGTATCTAATTCAAGAACTATAGGAATCCACACACAGATGATCAATCTGCTCACAAACTGATCGATTTGCTCGCTACGGTTTCGAATGAGGACCTGTCCGCCGAATTCTTTCTCCTTCTGCTGAATGATTACTCGCTCCTTAATGAATCCGAGCATGTCTCTCCCAGAAGGTTTCTGCATACTTAATTCAATGATCATCTCAAATTATTGACCAATAATATCATCTGCTCACAGAATGTTAACCCTACTGCAAATGATCCTATCGATGATTGATAAACTCGGGCCTTCCATTCTCAAAAAGCCAAGCCAAATTATTATATTCGCTCACTCAACATTAGATATAGACGACCGAAGCGAAATTGATGAGGAATCTATTTCGTTAGCATTGTCTCTGGTGTCCGCTTTACTATCTGGTACATTCGACTGCTTTAATTATAAGTGAATCAATTATGACATTATGTCTAATTCTCCGCATCACAGGGCCAGTGGATACTATTAATTTTGACGATGATTCCGAAAGATTGTTGGACCAGATATCTTCAAAACTCGACAAACTTACCAAATCGTCGGACTCACCGGAAATTCATCAAACTGTCAGAACACTTAAAGTTAGTATTCAAGCGTACAACATTGAGAAGTTGGCACGAGCAAAGTCGAAAAGGAAGCTTGGTTTGTGTATTGGCAATTCACTCGTAGATTTTGTGAGCAATGGCCTTACACTATTTCCTTAGAACCATTGGAAGGTGATTGGAAACAGTTTCGACTGGCGTTGGAAGAAATCAAAGATGAAATGATTCCAGTTCAAGCTCACGGAATGGCTATCTTGCGCGATCTTGTGTTGAAAAAAGATAAAGCTGCTCAAGAAAATCTCGATCAAATTATAACCATGTTTATAGATATGTTGAAGAACGAGGATAGGTAGAAATGGTTCCTTAATGACTGTATCCTCCTTGACACGCGCCGAGTTGTTAACAATTCTATTCTATAGCTATCTCTATCTCAATGCCATCAAAGGATTATCATCTTTAACCGATGCCTATCCTGAACAAACCATAAAACAATTACTAACTTTGTACTCTGATCTCAAACAACTGACATTGGATCACAGACTTCGCATAGGCGAAGCGATACTACAAACCGTCCGTCGGGCGGGACCAGTTTTCGCAAAATACAGTTTGTCCCAATTTTCTTCGTCACTATGACATATAACCCATTACTTTATTTAACATTCATTTATCCACTTTAAAGCCCCAGAATATCTTCCCCATTTATTCACGACACTCCGTGATCCTAATTCTACCATTCGAGCATCAAGTTTATCGATTTTGAGTCACGCAATTGAAAAAGCTCCTTTGGCGTTCACGATTCATTATCATGATATAATCGATTACGTAATTACATTGTTCAATTTGGAAAAAGATACTCAAATACGTCGAGGTATTATTCTATGATTTGGTTGAATTCCCAAATATACTTGAATAACACTCTGATCTCGTTTCCCTTCTATTCAAATTTGAAAATACAGCGGCAGCCTACTTAATCTACACTCTTTTCAATTCTCTATCGACCGAAACGCTCAAATTAATTCCCGGAGACCTGTTGTTACGGTTATACCGAACTTTAAAAATAGTAGGTACATTAGAGCAGGATGAAATGTGTAAAGGTCATGCTAGAGTCGCTTTGGGTGTGCTTGATGAGATAGTGAGAAGTGGTCTATTAGGAAACGTTGAGGGTTAAATTTGTGTAATTTTGATGTTCTCCGATGCGAAGAAGAATGACTGATAAAAATGTAGGCTTAGTGATAGTTTACTTGTGAAATAATCGTGTAAAAATATGATATTCGGATTTTATGAAAACAAAAAATCATAATTTATAACTGACAACCTCTGGGCCCTTTTATGGATGTTAAAACTCAATTTGTGCCTTATATACAAAATGTCAATACAATATTATCTCTTTGTTACATGTTACTCTCTAACCAAACAATAGATACGGCTCAATGGAAAAGTACAGCACAAAAGACACGACGTCGTTAAAAGAACGGGAAATTATTGTCACATATTTCTTAATTTTGATCGATATTCATGGGCAGAAAATTCATAATGTTATGTAGCGATCAAGGTGGAATATCTAAATGGCTGCTCTAAATACAGTCATACGTTGAGCTCTGTACTGTAATATGCCTTGATCAGTTAAAATACGGATGGCACGATCGATTGCTTGAGAGGAGAGATTCTACAGAACGACAGTAGGTTGAAGGAGTAAGCAATTGGGTCAGACAACGGCACAAACATGGAAATGTGTATGGACAAGGCGTACCAATTTCTCCAATTCTGTTTTCAGACTTCTGACTGCAATTTGGGAACCCAACGGTAATCGTTTTGTGATTTCTTGTTCGACTTTCCGAACGTCATGACGGAGATCAGTCAAATTCAATCCGTCAACTGAAAAATGACAAACGTAAGCAAATTAATTTACATGTCCTAACGGTCAATCGTCAAAACACATACCACGCCCGCTCTTCACGGCATTCATAGTACTGAATTTAAACAACCTGATGGCTTCATCGACGTGTTGTTCGGTTGCGACAGGACTCAATTGTAACTTTGCCAATGCTTCAGAGATACGAATCACAGCTTCTAATTGACGAATTGTAATTGGAACAGCGTTTCTACCCGAGTCAAGAGACCGAATCTGGGCACGAATATCGACGAAATATGATGAAAGTTTTTCGGCAGCTTCCGGGGACAGTCGAGGTGCGCATTTCCTGGGTTATCACAAAAGTTCGCTAGAGTTAAAATAATGTTGGTCGCTAGATGAAAAAGTGTAAACCTACGATTTAGCATACGCGACGAAACCTTTCATTTTCTGGATATCAATTTCGGGAACATCAGCAGCTTCAGGTGCATTTCCTCTTGTATGGATCGACATAACGTGCCTTGCGATTGTCTACATCAACGCAAATTCAGCTTAATGAATTCGAGTCCAGATTGGAAAGTGACGCATATAGATGCATACCATATCACGCTGATCATTGTGCTCATCTTTCAAGATAAAGATCATATCGAAACGGGAAAGAATGGTACTTTGGAAATCAATATTCTAAGTCATAGTTTCAATTGTTAGCTACGAATTAGGGTTATTAAAGTCTAATCGAAACTGAATACCTCTCCTGGTGTTTTCATATCATCATATCGGCCCCACACGGGATTCGCGGCCGCCAAGACACTAGTTCGTGAATTCAAAATGGTAGTGATACCAGCTTTCGCTATACTAATTGTTTGTTGTTCCATCGCTTCGTGAATGGCAACTCTGTCTTCTTCTCGCATCTTGTCAAATTCGTCAATACAGACCACACCGCCATCGGCAAGCACCATGGCGCCACCTTCAAGGTAGAACTCGCGCTAATTTAAAGAGACAGAGAAAGAATTTGAATAGAGTATAAGCGGTTGAAGGTTTGATAGAATTACAATATGCGATTATAAAACTTACACTACTAGGATCGCGGATAACAGATGCGGTCAAACCAGCTGCACTAGAGCCTTTACCAGATGTGTAGACGGCGATAGGGGCGGTCTAAGATAAATCCACGAAAAGAGTTAAGCCCTCTGGGTCGCCCAAAGAAAGTCAGATTGTCCGATTGCGTTTGTTACCTTTTCGACAAACTTCAATAACTGAGATTTAGCAACACCAGGGTCACCAAGTAATAGGACATTAATATCCCCACGTAACCTCATTCCATCAGGTAAAATTTTTCGGGAGCCTCCAAGGAGTAGACAGGCGATAGCCTTCTTGACGTCTATACGAATCATTCATTACGCATTTCTGTAATTAGGTAAAAGCTTTTCCAGAAGCATAATGCGAAATGACGTACCAGAACTACCATAAATACTGGGAGCAATACTGTGTGCGAATAATTCATAAAAATTAGGTTGTCGCGCCATGTGGATATATTCTTCTTCTTCCTCTTCGGTGAACGTTCGTCGTCCCCCACGGGCAGCGTTGTCTTGATCCAATTCAAGACCGACAATACGAAGGTAGGCAACACGAGAGCCAACACCGGCAGAGGATTTCTAATAACGGAAGATTAAACAAGAGGGATGTTTGAGATTAGGTCAAACAAACAAAGTGACAATATTTAAAAAAGAAGGAGTACGAACATCAGATTTGGTACTGAACACTTCATAAATACCCATTACTGTCACCCTTGTACCAGGAACTACTTTGTTCGTCAACCAACTGTCAATAGAATGAAGATTAGCGGTGTCTGCGATATAATTCTATTAAAACTAGAATGTCTAGATACCGATCAGCACTCATGACCATATGTCTGGGTAATTCTCCCACAGGTACCATGTCTGGAGCTTCTTGAAGCTTCAGAGTTTGTTGATCAACGAATTTACATTTGTCGTGAATGATAATATAAGGATCCATCCCGCAGTCCTTTTCAACACCGGGAACAGCAGGCCTGATGACACAGAGCGGTGAAACGTTATTACCAGATACTTAAATAGGTGCAAATGGACCAAAATTCATATCTCAGGCAGAAAACTTACGCGTCACATATTCTGGGGAATTGAACTCCTGAGAATCCACCATTAACAGGCAAGGCCTTGACATGTCTACATCCCTTACACATCAGGTGGACATGAGTAGCCTTAGCGGAGGGGGTAGAGGCCGCAATAATTATACCCGCAACGCGGATAAGTTTCGAAACATATTGCGCCTACAGAAAGAAAAGGAACGAGAACAGAAAACAAGGTGAGCCACTACAACGATGCGGATGATTAGGATTTGGTGGGAACACACATTTAGATCGCGGATGGGAGTGATATTCTCTGTCGATTTCAGTGTAACTTGACAATTTGGTGTCTTTTCCTCGGCTTCAGCATCTGGAAGGTTGGCGTACAGGATTTTTTTGGCGCTCCTTTTCACTGCGGCTTCAAACTGCATATGCAAGAATCATTTTAGCAAGCGTAAGGTAGGGGCGATGAGCAAAAAATAATGAAATTATGTATGAATATACCAAAGGCAGTAATGCGGCAGGTCTAGAGTAAACTTGATCGGCTAATTCTTCGGCATAGTAGCGAAGGTGATCCAACGAAACGTCGAGACAATACTTTCCCACCATCAAATTTTGGCGCAACTGATCCCTAATGGGATAGAATTAAAAAAGAATAAGGGGTTAGAGAATGAGGGATAGTTCGCATCATCTTGAATTAGAGGCATGAGTGAATCGAGACAGAGTTGTGCATTTTCCCAATAAGCTGTTCATGTTTGTTTTGATTTAAACATACGCGTCTCTTAGAAATACCAGTGCAGCCATATCATCTCCTACATTCGTCTAACCCTCGAATTCAATTTCCGACAGCAAATTCCTTGTGGGATGGCTCTTTTATATTCGCTGCACTTTGTGGTTCAATTCAACAGACTCCGAGTCCCAGACCGGCAAGTGTGAAAAGATCAGTTCCAAACGCACCTGTAAATATACTGTTCATCTATACGAAACTGCTGAATGAAATTGAAAAACGAGCTTTCGATTTTATTGAGAGATTGTTCGGGCTCGTTTGCGGGGAAAACCGATGTAGAGTAAATTGCCCCTTGATCCCAGCCGAATGTGGTCATTTGTGGGTGTTTGAAGTTTTGCTTTCGGGGGAGGGAATGGACGATAGCCGAATGATTTGATCTGAGATGTGAGTGAGTGTGCGGATCAACAGACACAGACTGAAAGTTGGGGTTGAGGGAGTGCGGTGGACAGGAGAATTGCGGAATGAAAAAGTAGTTTGGTTCCTCTGTTCGTTTTCCCTTGTGCAATTCAGTGGGAATGGGGAACTGTAATCACGTGACAATTGAGTCGGTGATATTATCCCGTGATGTCACGTGCTTCGTCGGTCAAGTCACGTGTATAATCTCCTGCAATTGTTTATCGTTCGTTGGGTTTGTTGTGCTGGTCGAGGAAAGGGAACTCAAATCATCCACACACATCATTTTCATATGCCTATCTCCATATCTATTCTATAAAAATGGCTCCCATGTCCGCATCCTCCGCCCCTCCGCCGACAACACGGACCTCCACCGCCCCTACCTCGCACCAGTGGTCGGCGCTAGAAAACTTGTTGCTGGCACAGGCAGTGTTCAAGTTTGGCGATGACAATTGGAATGCCGTTGCAAGGACCATTCGTTCGCATTCGCTATTAACATCTCCTCCAGAACATTTTGCACCCAAAGTATGTACTCGATTTGATATGCGAGAAAATTGTTGATCAGCCGTAGGCACGAATCCCTTCCTCAGTAACGCTTACTGACGCTTCCAATGTGTGGATCCAGGCTTGCGCTACACAGTTTCAAAATCTTTATTCTCAAGTAGCAGATTACAAGTATGTTTGACCAAAAGTACTCCATAATTATTTCTTATATTGTTATAATTAACATTTCGATCAATTAGTCCCGATGATCCTTATAACAAAATCACGAAAGGTTGGTGCCCGCGGTTTTTCCAGATAAAGCCGAAGAAGTATTTTACAAGATATCAACGAAATAACTAAATTCGTTCTTTAGGCGAGGGATCGGAAATGCCTCCATTAGTGAAATTGTGCCGACAGCTTTACTTTAAACGGATCGAAGAATTGAAGCGGTTAATCCAGGAGGACGAAGTAAAATTTCGGTACATATTGGCAGACATATGTTACTAGAGAATCATCCATTAACTCATTGTTTTTAGCTCTTTACTCATTGAGATAGATGATATTAAAAATGGTAAATGGGATCACAAATTCGAGACCGCTTTAGAAGCCAGAAAAGATGCGTCACCAAAGAAACCAGCGGTTAGTCAGGAGGACTTTACGGAGGTTGAAGACTCGAATGTAGAAACCCCCTCCCAAGCATCCGATAATCGAGATACCGCTATGGATGTAGATTCTACCCAAGGGGTGTCCCGACCGGCTGAACCGGAGAATAACCTGAAACATCCTCGAAGTGTCCCTTCTCATCCTGTAATCCATCCACCTTCCTCTCCTGCCGCCAAATCTCCAGAACGTCCGACTACCCGCGCCCGACAGCGGACGCCGTCACTTTCACCGCCAACTGCCACAACAAAAGGATCTCCTGTATCTCAGCGTCGCAAGACAAGATCACGAACCACCTCATCGACATCTTCCCCCAAAGTTTCTGCATCTCTCCATCCACCACAACCCACTTCTAAAACCCGCTCAAATTCAGAATCGCGGTCACCTTCTCCCCGACGTACGCGCGCTAGTTCTCAATCATCCCCTCTGATACGACAACCTTCATTACCCTCGCATCCTGAAGTAACAACGACTGAGTCTGACCGTGAAGAAACGGAGAGAATGTACATAGATAATATGAATATGGAAACTCTGCCTGAAACAAAGTCAGAAATGGAGTCAGAGGCGGAAACCGAAGACTTCGTTTCTACAAGGCGAAGGTCAAGTTCTGCTCTAATGGGTTCGGAAGGATTCATGAAGAAGGAAAAGCGAAAGATGAAAGCCACGGAAACCGACATGGACGTGGATGATACGGTGAAACCAGAGCCTATGGACTATACCGGTTCACCGGGCCATCTAATCAGGAGGCATTCGGATTCAGACAGTGTGGCCAATAGCATGGATACTTATGAAAGTGGGACCGAAAGCACTGGTTAGTTTCTGTTCTTTTGATTATGCAGTTTGTAGCCTTTTCTGATTCAATCGGCTCAGATTCCGTATTTTCGACGTCTTCCGCAGTCAAAAAGAAGCCTACTGTAGCAAACAAGTCATGGCGCAAACTCATCTATCATGAGTGGGACCTTATCTCGAATCATCGACTAGGCCTCACATTCATGTCAAAATTGAAGAAAGACTCTTATCCTGGATTCTATGATGCGGTAAAAGAAGTACTCGACTTGAAGGGAATAAAAAGTCGTGTCCGAGACGGGGTATGTTATTTTTTACTCGGCTTTGCCCAGCTATTCTATGATCAAAGCTCACCATACCATCCCTTTGATCTTTGTTGCCGATATAGACCGTAACGACAACGGACGAATTTCATCGGGATTTACTCCATCTTGTGTCGAATCACATTATGTTCTTTGACCCGGATGAAGATAGACATCTAGATGCACAAGAATTCAGACAAGCAATAGACGAGGAAATGAAACGGTTCAAAACGACAGAGATGATGGCAGCCAGAAGAAGTGTAAGCGTACCACCCTTGTCATCATCCGCATCATCAAGTCACCCCAATGCCTCCTCTGCTGCCCCACCGGCACCTCCTTCAAGAGTGGCTACTACCCCTCCTATTCCTTCACCTTCTTCCACTGCCCACTCGCAACATAAGCCCGCCGGTGTGGCTTCCGCACTTGCGAAATCAAAATCAGTGATACCAAAGAATGTATTAGACGACGGGGAAATAAGTGAATTATCTGAACTAGAAAATGGTCAAAATAGCGGAAGCACAAGTGATGATGAGTTGGAGGTTGACGTGGAAGGGGATGGTTCGACTGAATCTGTAAGAAGTGGGGTTGGAAGAAACAAAAGGAGGAAGGTTTAAAATAAGATGTACCAGTTATGTATAATATTCATTCAATCAGGGACATATGAGCACTGATAAAACTGGCAATTTACGCGGAACCAATTTTCATGCTAACTCCTTGAATGAATTGAGCAGGCCCCCTCCAGACCGGATTTAATAGTGATAAGGTAAAAAGAATGGAAAAATAAAGGAGCGTAGGCAAAGTGGAGATCCAGGGCATCGATCCAGAGGACCTATGTACAACTGACCTGCTGGCCTGTCATTCTGTT